>RAOO01000026.1:0-199419 GCA_009805345.1 Neurospora sp. FGSC 26628 | reverse complement strand
CCCCCCCCCCCCCCCCCCCCCCCCATTGTCTGTATCAAATTCCTCGGGCGAACTGAGACTTGGCTGAGGCGCAGTTACCGTGATGCTCATGGTTCCGGCTACTTTCGCCTCCTCAAGTCTGGACTTCGGAGATTTCTTTGATCCGACACTCGCATCGACACCAAGAGGGTATTAGATGGCAGAGGGATAAAGGAATTCCCAGAATTCGGCTTGGCTATCATTTACACAGCCTCGTCCATCCACCATTGGATCCATGGTATCTTACTATCGACGCCTTTTGGTTGCCGCCGAGCAATGCGTCAAGCTCGATATTGGATACATGTCGAATGTTTCATGAAACGCCCTCACAAATTCGATATCCCTTCGGTATCCAACCGCTTGCTGCCATTTCCCTGCGAGGAACACTGACTACTTGGCCAATAATACTTCGAAGCTGACACATGCCGCCGTCATAGAATTGCATTATCTTGGCGCATTAGCATTTCATTTCCACGACACATCCATAGTCAAGGCCAAGATCATGCTTGTTTTGAGATGGAACCCGAACATCCAAGCAGCGCAATTACACCCTCTTGGTCTCGCAGGCAAACGACCACCACCCTACCACAACAACAAGCGCCACACTCATCACCCCGCTGCGTTGTTTTCTGCGCAATGATGCGACATCCATTTGCGATTCCCACCACCCTCTCTTCGCCCGGCACTCAAGCAGAGACATTCAAGCCACCATTGGCATCTCCTCTTTTCCACATTTTAACCGGAATACCCCTCGTGGAGCTGGCACCACATGTTCAATGTGACCACACCTCCGCTCCAGTTTATAGAAGCCCGGACAACCGGGACTCCATCGGCAGTCATCCAAGAACGCCATATGATTCGTTCCCAATATGCCAACTACCGGCACCTCAAGGCTGACCTCTAGGCTTCCCTTTCGCTCCGGAGAAATTATCCTTAAGCTCAGAACACTGCCCGCTTATGCTTACGACTTTGGCGCGCGGCTTGGTTGTATCTTCTATGAGCCTGCTAGCATGGTAAGACGTGCTGGGAAGTTTCAGCCCAACGACGTGGAGTTAAAGGTCCGCTCGGGTCGAATCTCACCATTGCTGGGTTACCCATTGGTGACACGCGGAATATCGAAAAGGCATATCATATTCCGCATGCTCAGGAACCAAGCCCCCCAAGACACAACTGCTCTCGAAATTGTCACCTTCTAGATGGGTTCTCTTGCAGGAACATGTTTCCAGAAGGCTCGTTTTCATTTCCATATACCCATGCTGATATCGGGTGCGGTAGCTTCCAAACAAAGCGGGCAAATCCCCAAAATGGCGATTTAATACCTATCATTCACGACTATCCCGTCGCTGCTAACACCAAATAAGCTTTTATGCCACAGTCGATCATCGATCCTTCGCGCAAAATCCGTCCCCGCTTAGCACACGTATTACACCCTGGAGACAATCCTGTTTAGGAAGCTGATCGTTAACATCATTTCAATGCCCCCTTTTCGGCACTTATACAAATTCTGCCCTTCTCGGATAATCCTCGAAGGCCGGTGGCTTGTACATCATAGCGGAAGGTTGAAGGCAGCCAGTCAGATTTCACCACTTGCTTCCAACATCGACATGAAGTTTTGTGAGCGATGAAACCAGGCTGTGAGCAGATGCACATGCATAGCCAAGGCTGTCCCATATCACGCCGAGAGTTCAGCCTTATTGGAAGCAAAAGTTGCCGACCTTCGTGTATCATCACCGAACAAGTCCGTTCCGAAGCTACAACAATGTTGCGGCCCAGGGAGTAGGCCACAGGATCGCGAGTGCAGGATCAACATCACGTCACGTCTGCATAGTAGATACGTGGCTAGGTATGCAACTGTCTCGCTGTCATGGCACACGACACTTGATCTCATCAGGCACTCCACTCATCAAGTTGCTAGTTACTTGTTTCGCTATACTGGTGCCCAGACCGATACTGGGCTAGCAGCGCCATCAGTCAGCTCAGAATTCGGGGATGCCATGATACCAGAAACCACAACAAAGGACCCTTAACACCGCTTAATGGCCCTGGTTATGGCGTATCTGGTCTCCATTTACAGTTCAGCGGGCGGAGAGCCAAGCGTGACCGTGATCTCTGCCATATTTGCCAACGAACGAAAGCTCCGTAGCTTTCACCACCATGCACGCAACG
This sequence comes from Neurospora sp. FGSC 26628, assembly GCA_009805345.1. Taxonomy (NCBI): domain Eukaryota; kingdom Fungi; phylum Ascomycota; class Sordariomycetes; order Sordariales; family Sordariaceae; genus Neurospora; species Neurospora sp. FGSC 26628. Next base: position 197,235 of record RAOO01000026.1, on the reverse strand, counting down.
TTCCCAGCTTCACAAGGACAATTGGACGCCATTTACCTCCGGTGTTTCAAAAGAGCCGCCGCTATGTGCAAGTCCTAAACGTGTCACAATTGACCCGCCTGCCAGCGAAGGGCTTCGGTAACGAACTCCACACGATGTTGGGCGTTTCCCAGCTTCGTGGTCGGCGATGATGCATGGATTGCCCTGCTCCCGATTTGCTGGGTGGGTAGGCAGCGTCTGGAATTTGGCGATCTGAATACTGTGATACGTCCGGCGACGCTACGCAATATGCACTTTGCCCATGATTTTGTACACGCCATAAAATACCAGGCAGTGCCGCCGTCCTTCTACCTGGCTCGCGAGTATCTCGGACTTGGAGCATATCTGATCCCCTGGGTTCCATTTGACTTTCACCATCACTGTGCGCTGGTACGATTCTCGCCGAGTCTCGTACAAAAAATATTTGCACAGAAACACCCCTATTTCACTGATCATCATCAACCAATGAGAGGGGTTCTTCCAGGAGAGGTGGTAAAAGGATTCTCCCTGAACAAGAACAACAAGGCCGCATGCTGAAAAACTCAAACTTCTTGCTCCCAAACCGAAAGCGGTGAAGGATGGGGCGATCAGTAACTGGCCTTGAGACGCAACTAACATCAGGATTTGAGGGGTGGTTAGCAAAGCCAAGACCTATGAGAGGAGCTTAAATTGAGGCTGTGCAAATGCAGACCCTCTCAATTGGCCAATTTCCAAGCTATCTATTGGTGGCCACGGACCAGGTAAAGCCAGGGCCCCATTCCATATGGATTCTGGCCCGTCCGTTGTTCGCTTCGCCTGTTTGGGACACTCGACTCTTGTTGACTTGAGGGGTTTTGTGAATTGCTGTGATGTGGTCTGGCCGGTAGTTGAACGTTCACAGATTTTCCTCCAAGTTGAGGAATTTCGGAAGGACGAATGGGTATCGTAAGACGTTGGAGATACTGCAAGTTGACGTTCTCCGGTTACAGTTCGAAATGTGATCAGGAATGGGAACACTGATACTTTCAAGCAAAATGATCAGGCAACCAAACCCCCCCTCAGGCCGACATCCAGGAAGTCCTCAGAAAATTCTTTCTTTTGACGTGCTCGTCTGAGATTCACCCCGCGTGTAAAACGGTACCTTTATTATGTACCAGGCAGATCCGAAACCTCACATATACCAGATTGCACCCAGGTACACATCAAGAACGTCGCCGCTCGACACAGCTCTTGAAAGCTCAAATAACACCTTCATGAACTGGAAGACTTCACGAATTTTCCAGGTTTAAAACTCAGCTGCCCGAATTGAAGTCGGTGAGCGTCCAGCCTCACCGGTAGGGGTACTTACCGTCCCGGCCGGTACTCGAGATCAAGTGATCTCCGAAACAAGGGTTCAGCGTATTCCAGGGGCTGTTTGCACCTCTGTGGCCTACGGATAGCTACATTTTCTTTTTTTCTCCTTACGCTGATTCCCCAAATCCAACTGATAGGCTCGATAGGTAGGTAATTGATCATTGGGAAGGTGGTATGAAAAAAAAAAAAAAAAAAAAAAAGTATGCCAAAGACCCTGGCTAGGACTCGGGACGGAACTAAGGTCCTCCGTAATACTAACCTCTACTAGGATAAGGGTGAAAGGGAAGATTGAGGCGCAGCATCTGCATTGCGTCGTTGACGTGGGACAAATAAGGGAAGAGTGCAAGTTTATTCGTTACTTGCTTACAAAATGGGCTTGGGCTTTTGATGTCAGTCCCTTCCCGGTCCCCGTCCCGAGTGGAAAGAAAAGCGGTGTCAAGGTATTAGGTACATGCTACCTCTACGCTGCAGAACAAGAGCGAGCTTGGTAACTTACGACTTATACGTTTTATGAGTGGAAGATGAACATCTTTCTCCTTCGAGAAAGAAAGCGAGGATAGAAGCTTGAGCTTCTTCTTGGTGGAATCATAGTATATGAATGTGTTAGGTAGGTAAGTGGTTTGTGAACTTTTTGCTTCCCAGAAGGCAAAGGAAAGGCAAGGAACTCCTGGATGACTGACTTCATCCCAACGAACTCAGTTCAGCCGTGCCCGCCAAGGAGACAATCTCCGACTTCAATATCATGGAAAGTCATGCCAGGCATGATGATAGTACGCATCGAGAGGCTCGGCGTCCTTGGTACCTTGCGTATTCGCTTCTCGCTCTTGAGACCGGACGACGGTTGTCTGGTTATCCAAGTGGAAGGTAAGGTAACGAGACGTAACGCCTGTTACATATGCCCTTTTCTTTCCTTCTCTTCCAGTTATTGTACCAGAAGACTCTTATCCCAATCGGAGACATTGATGCCAACCATCCACTCGGCCAGCTGGCAATGCCGCCCGCCTAGACCTCAGTCATATCACGGACCAGGCCATAGCCATGGTCAGAAGATAGAGTACCGGAAGCTTTCCTGATCCGTGCTCGATTGACACCCGGCTGGAGACCACGGCTAGCTAACTAACTGGACGGAGACCTCAAATTATGGAAGGTGTTATGCTATCCTACGCTACCTCTGCTAGCCAACCGCCAACCTCCGACCTCAGTTCCAGTCCGGCCTCCAAGCACCGGCTTGATACCTCTACCCAAAAACCGATGCAGGAACGAATCTTGATACAGACTTGGCTGGACCCAAACAAACGTACCGCGAACTAATCACTTGGCCCCATCGATATCGTACAGATGGCAACGTCAACAGGGCACTGGGAGGCACGAAAAAGTCTAAGCCTCCTTCGCTTCACGCAGGTGTCAGTCAGTACACGGCATATGCCCGCGCGGGTGTGATGGCGGGTTCGGTTCTCCGCCTTCTCATTTCTCGTTCGGCATTGGTATGCCTTGGTATTGGCATTGACATTACTCGAACGGGGCTGGTATCGGTTGGACGACATACCATGTCGATGTTTTCTCTTACATTACGACGACGGTCGTTTCGACCGGGTCCTGAATAAAATCTTATGGCTGTGGTATGTACTCCTCATGACTGTGAGGTTGGTTACCTACACTAGGAAGAAAGCCTTGGCCATAAATGGCATTCTGATGGTGATAGGTACAACAAGGAGATGGGTGATGGAGTAAGCGCTCACTCAATGCTAGACATGATCAAACCGTGTTAACCAACCCAACCTAACCTATGCCAGCGTGTAGGCCACGCAGAGAGGTACCTTATGGAGTCCATCAACACCTCATCGACCTCGAGCCAAGGTATACACCATGTCCGCTGTCGTCAGCATCACCATCTTTTGGATCAACTGGATATTGCAAATTTCCATGTCCGACTCGGCGCGTCGTGGCTGTGAGGGTTGAAGGTACGCTACGTCTTGATCATCTGTTGGTGATGGGATGCGGATGTGATCGATGGGGAGTCGATATCTCTATGCCATATCAACGTTGTCAGGGGTAGAGAAAGGTGATGGTTAATAGATTGATGCTCACCCTCGTCAGGACTATTGTCGTCGTCATCTCGACCTTTGGGAATGTCCTTGTCACAATCTTCGTCTTCGGAGGTCTGGCATCGTGGCTATGTTCTTGGGTTGTCCACCTTCCAAGCTTCTCGCCGTTCACGCTTAGCGGTGTTGATAGGTAAGGAGTAATGACTGGTTTGTGATCTCAAAGGACGTTAGACGTGGAGATCAACCTGCGTAAGTCAACATGAATGGCCACGGAACCTCGAAGAGCGAGCTCCACAGCCAAGAGAATCACAGCCTTTAATCTCCGGGATCAGATAGGTGTATCGAGTCAGGCTTCTTGACTCTTCACTTGCCGAGAAGATGACCAATGCCGTGTTGTATATTAAACACGTTGAAGAGTAGAAACTACCAAAGGCGGCCGGGAACTCATGGCATGATAATTGATGTAGAAATGATGCGGCTTATTGCTAATATCCACCACCCAGGCATAGAGCTTCCTAACTGCCTCGGCAATCCCTGGTCTTTTATCAAACTGCTCGTAGAAGCCTTGCAATTGCGAGCGGCGCATGCTTGGGTAGCCGGGAGCAAGATTGTGGCAAGATGAAGATGAAGGAGTGAGGGAGAGGCCTCCCAGGGGCAAATTTTGACTTGGTAAAATAAGCACAGCCATAACGGAACTGGACGAAGGGAGGCCAAAAAGAACGTGAGAGGAATCTTTTGCCTTGCGGGTTCATCAAACAAAATTTCTGCTTACCTAGCCTTACTACCGACATATACTAAACAAGGCAGTTTCTACCAAATGCTGGTGGTAAGCTAGGTGACTTCAACACATGGGCGGATTCACATCGACCGTGTTTTCGCAAAAGATCTCTCGAGGAACGCAATAGTTTGCGCGTGCCTAACAGGATATACACAGTAGTCGAGGGAGGAGATGAGGGAATGAACTAGTATGAGGGAAAGACAGATGGAGGTGAAGTAAAGCAACAAAAGCGGAAGTTTGTTGGTGGACGTAGGAATCGAAAGAGCAGATTACCACGAGAAGGGAGAATATAGAATAACCACCTGTAAGCGTAGCAGCAACCGGAGACGAGCAGGCACATAGCAGCCACATTGTGGCTAGCCGACGATGACTAGATCGGTGTTGATTTCGACTGTGTCATTGTCGCCGGCTGGAAGACCAAAACTCTGGGTTGTTTTTGAATGCTTCAATGCACTGGAGGTGATAGGTAGGTATGAAAGCCTGATACGTCTCTTGTCATGTCTGGTTGGTGCAGTAGAGAGATGGGGGTAAATGCTGAAGAAGAGGGGTGTCACGTGCAGGTCATCGATAAGAGCGATAAGATAATGACAGTTCCCTAATTACCTAACACCACATGGAACCTTGGACGATGACGACGATTAACACCTGAACGCGACAAAACAAACATCATCAACAAAGTGGTCATCGACCCAGTATTAATTCCAACGCGAACGAATGAAAACGATATCATACATGCTCTTGCCGACGAGGCGCTATGCGATGGTTTTGACGGATGAGAAATCTCTGCACACACAGGCAAAGGATGCTACAACTTCTTGCTCGAACATGGAACCGACTCGGCATTACCCTGCCCTCCGAGACAACACCTAAAATCTTGAAGATAATGCTGCTTGGGTTGTGTTGGTGGTGGCACCCGATTCGTTAGGTGTCAAACTTTGACGAACCTCCATACCGTCCCCTCCTGTCCATCCTGCCAAACCATAGACACCTCGGATCCCTCCTTCCAACCTTCTTCCGAATCGGAGCCTGTGCCCTGTGGCTTCACCCATGCTTTGACAAGCCGCGGGATATCATTCTCAGTGAAAAGAGAACGCAGGATGTATCCGCGCTTCTTCTGCTGCGGTGTCGTACATCCCTCTTCGTGTTCCCCACCTCCTCCTCCTGCCCAGACGCATGTCAACCGCTCCGACGCTCCATGGAGGTTGCTTTTCAACCCTATAAAATCCGGAGCGCACCCTCCCGAAGGGATAGCCTCCTCTGTTGTCTCTGTTCCCGGCATCGAGTCCGAGATACCGCCCGCTCGCAGCATTGTGCAACCCGAGCCAGCCGTCCATTTCGACGCAATGCCAGTGCCAGCTACATTTGCCTGTAAGCGGGTGGTCCTCTCCCAACACAGCTGTGACTTTATGGAGGGCCAACTTCCCGCCGACCAGAGTCAGCGCTAGGTTGGTGGGCTGGTGGAGGATGAGATATGTCGAATTGGCCGTGGGATTATCGTCACGGTCTGGGTAGAAATCACCAACGGATCCAGAAGTGGAAGATTCCAATAAGCGTTCCATCTTTGGACGAGGCATCGAAGTGATGACGGGGTGAAAGGAGAATGGTGCTGTTGATTCTGAGTAGGACGTGGGAGTTCGGATGGTATCGCTTGAGGAAGTTGAGGATGCGCGGGAGGGAGATGTTGAGTGCGTACTTCTTGCTGGCCGTGCATACGCCTTTTCTGTCTTTCTGATGCGACTTAGCCAGACATCGAATGGGACTTCCATTTTGGTTATGGGGGAGGGAGGTTGTTATAATCCGAACTGATCACCAGGACAAAGGAAGATGGGCAAATAAAGCAGGAGATAGTGGCCGTTTCTTACTCTGATGGCAACCATTGCCCACCGGGAACGCTTCAAACGGCTTTCCATCTCCCCATGCATGCCAGACAGGAAAAGGATGGATGCATGCTTCTCTAAGCCGTTTGATCCAACAAATGTCCGCCACGCCGATACCTGCAAACGAAGTTAACAGCGTGCACATGCGGGGACAAGTCGGTGTCTTTTGGACGACTGAGTGGAAGCAACGGCCAGATCGACGGTGATTACTGAGTGCAGTGGGAGAAAGAGTGGAAAGAAGAGCCACGAAAGGAATTTCACGACGCATAGAACGATTGAACGCTGCTATATTTCACCATCTTTCACACTCTCTATGATCACAACCCAGGTACACCCGGCCTAGTGACGGTCACGCTGATCACTAGACTGCCTCTGGTTGCCGATAAGATAACTACTTCTATAGTCAATAACAATCGGAAGGAACAACCAACTGTCGACCAAAGGGCAGGAGGTCGGGTATCTCGTTTGCGATAAATTCTGGCAGGCCACTTGTACGGTTGGCAAAGCGGGTACGTGCAATACGAAGTCGCTCGCTGGGCTGACTATGACGGAGATCGCGTATTGCGTATGGCTTTGATTCTTTGTTGTGGAAAGTATACCGGTGGTTAGGGCGTTCCCCTGCGGACTTGGTTTGAGGGTGTGATGAGATATACTTTTTTCTAGCCAACGAGCTTTGGCCTCGCCAGATGCTTCTGGCTGTGAGGCTGGGACGGCATCCCAATGGCTGCTTCACCCATACCCTTTTCACGTGACTGTTCATTCAGCTGATCGGGTAGCATTCGTGTTTTCTTTGGGAGCCTAAGCATCTTCGCCTTGATCATCTATCGCATTGAAGCACGGCTGGCGCGTTTTCTTAACGATACCGGCCTTTCCTCTCGCTTGTTCTCTCCGGCGATATCGCACAGAAAATAGCAGGCCGGAATTGGAGGCAAGTCATCACTCGCACGCTACGGCTTTTGAAAAGGAGCTGACCATATTCCAGGATCGCTATTGTCCATTTCGACAGATCCAGGATGGCGGAAACGGAAAAGCTTTGTGAATACTGCACCGCCATTGACTTCGAACAGCTTCGTCTTCCATCTTCTAAGGATGTGAAAAAGCTAAACGAAGGAAAACTAATCGAACCAATATTTCCTTTCATCGATTATTTCTCAACCAACGATGATCGTCCCCATTGGAGCCTAGGAACCCAAAGCCGCATCGAGATGGCTGCTGCCACTTGCTCATTCTGCCGGGAAGTCTCTCGTGTCCTCGAAACATCAAAGGTGCGAGTAAAAGCGCCTGCTGTCTTCGAAAAAGATCCTATTTGCGACGTCTACTTCACCATTGCTGGCTGGGTGCGAGCACCTACAGGTGTGAGCTGGAAGCAATACACGCTACTTGAGACATCGTTACGGGAGTTCGCGCGGAAGCATGAATACCTATGGCTTAAACTGCTACCGAAAAAATCCCCACCCTCGTTGAGGGACCCCGTTATTCCTTATCCGAGAGTCTCCTTGCGATGGACGGTACCCGAAAAGCATCCGATGCCCTCGTGGAAGCGTTACCCTGACTATGAAGGTGTTATTGAGCTCGTTGAATGCTTTCAAAGCATTGAAATGGGCATGAACGAACGACAAAGTCTGTTTAGCGGACGTGAAAGGCCAGCTCTGATTGACCTGGAGTTGCCACGGAGATGGCTAAGTGATTGTTTGGAGAACGATAACGACTGTTGTCCTGCAAAACTGAAAGGCGAATGTGTCAAAGCGTCAATCTTTCGCCTTATTGACACGAAAACAAAAGCAGTTGTGGGATTCGAGGAGCACCGTCTCGGAGATACCCCGTACGTGACGCTCAGCTATGTTTGGGGCACCACACAACAAGTCATGCTCAAGCGTGAAAATCTCCTTCAATTACAGTCTGCCGGTTCCCTCGCACATATTACTCCACAAACTGTTACGGACGCTATGATCTTCACATCCGATATGGGATATCGGTACCTTTGGGTGGACCTTTTCTGTATCATACAAGATGATGACACGGATAAGATGGCCCAAATCCAAATCATGGGTGATATCTACAAGAACTCCGTCTTCACTATTGTGGCCGCTGCCGGTGGTAGTTCTGATGCAGGACTTGCCGGGGTTCGTGCTCCCCGAACGGCCGTGCAACACAAGGTTCAAGTCAAGCCCGCGAGCCCACAACAAGCGCCCTTGTGGCTCATCTCAACAGTGATGCCTCATACGGATTATTTTGAATCTTACACATCTAGTCTTCCTTGGCACAGTCGTGGTTGGACGTTACAAGAAAGAGCTCTGTCGCGGCGCGTGTTCACGTTCACAGGCGATCAACTTCTCTGGAATTGCAGGCGGTGTCAACGATGCGAGGAGACCGATACTGATACTGAGCTTGCCTCTTTTATCTCTCGCACTATGATTGAGACACACATAACACTTGACGCTCATCTGAGATCTATTACGAGCTCAAAAGGAAGTCTTGCACAAAGGGATTTAGATAGCAGGTTCTGGAAACTGGTTCGTGACTTCTCAAGCAGAAATTTTTGCTTCGACGGTGATGCTCATGACGCCTTCTCCGCCATCCTTCGGGAGTACACTGCAATGACCGGTAAGCAGTTCTTATGGGGCCTGCCTGTCTCCGAAGAGCAGTTCAGTCTTGCTCTATGCTGGGAAGCGCGTGGTCCTCTCGTGCGAAGAGAATGCCTCACCACTTTACCGACTACATCACTGCAAGTTAAGGTGCCGTTTCCGAGCTGGTCGTGGCTCGGCTGGAAAGGTGACATATACCAACATTCGAGTTCCATCGCCAGTCCAGGGTACGTATTTACAAACGATAATATCTGTGGCATAACGCCCTGACAAGTAACACAAGTTGCCAAAAAAAAAAAAAAAAAAAAAAAAAAAAAAGGAAACTGAAACTCAAAATCACTCCCTACATCCTCAGAAACACGCCCCTTCGACTTGTTAAAGTCACCGACATTCCGCTAGACAACAATACTAGGACCACGCCTTCGTCCAAGAACGGTTCAGAAACCGCATCGCCTCTGCCACTTTATAGTCATCCAAACGCATCTGAACCCTTGACCATTGATACAATCTACAAGACTCTCAGCCCATATATCACACCCGAGCGCCTCTCTCGCCACCCCGATGATCAGCTTCTCTTCTTCTGGTGTGAACGTGCGCGCCTTTATCTGGCAAAACCTCCGCCCGGCGCAGGATTCTTCACCGTAAAGGACGAGCAAGGATTCACCATAGGGTTTCCTAATCTACCCTCGGGTGTGGATGATCTGGACGGAAAATGGGAGAGACCGGAACACACCTGGCAAAGCGAACGGATGAAGGCCGAATTCATTGTGATTGCTGGTTATCCTAACCAGATCCCGATAGATCGTTCATGGCGAAAGAAGATGGACGTGTCTCTTGTGTTGCTCCTGATCAAGAGACGGGAGGGCATCGCATATAAGGTCGATATGGTTGATGTTTCTATGCGGGACTGGCTGAAGTGTAAAAGGGAGAGGATTCTTGTTGCTTTGGGGTAGGACATCAGGCACTTCTTCAGTCTTCTATCTGCTTTTCTGTCCAACGTTTCCTTCATTCACTCTCAACCTCTTAACTTTCATCAAGGCTATATACTGTAACTGAAAAAGTACTCCGGAGGTACTTACATCGATAACCACGGTATCTCCACGTCTTTATCTCGCCTGTGATGAGGCGGCCCGTGACGGAGCGGCCCGTGACCCCCGGATTGAAATGTCCTGCGCTACGGCAAGAACATGACTGGGGAGATACAAGGATGCCTTCAGTCTTCTGGAATCGGGGCTCCCTAAGCTGTCCAAACCGCTTTTGTCGTCCGCAGGGCACACCTTAAACGAGGGGTACAGAAACCACGGGCTAGTCTGGCCAAAGAAAAAAGACAGAATAGTAAGAAGAGGAAAGGGACATGAAATAAACTGAAAAGGTTGGAAGAGTCGAGCCCATCCAACATGTCGGAGTCAACAACAACACAAGTTCTCAGAAAAGCTATGGTTTGGCTCCCAAGCGCGAAGGTTACCGAGATAGTGAAGATCCTACCATTCACCTAAATGGAGAAGCTCCTCAAAATACTTATAGTCTGGCTCCCACGTGCGAGGATTACCATGATACGTGAGATCTTCAAAGTACGAATCGCCATGGTTATAAAAGGAGAAGACCCGGGTATATAAGGGCACCAGAAACTCCATACCATTGGTATAGTCCAGCACACTTCGTTCCGGCACGAGCTCGGGCCCGTGGGCAAAGATGGTGGCCCTTTTCTTGAACAGCCAATAACTCTGAGGACCGTCCGTATGAGTTGTAAACAGGCTGTAGTCAAATTCGAGGTTGAAGTGATGCTCAAATAGGAACATAAAAAGTTGAAGAGGGGGTGGTGGTCAGTTTGCGCCAGGGTTTTGATTGGCGATGCCTGAGCGGTTGTATAGGTCGTCGAAGACCAGGGGTATGTCTAAATATTTGTTGTCGTCGACATGCCCTTCACCGTCACGATACAGAGACGAAGGCGAGGTCGATCTTGGCGGCGAATGTGCGACAAGTTGCTGTTCAATTAAGCTTTTGGGGTCGACCTGCATCAGGATTTCCTCGGCTTGGAAAATGCCAAAGAGAACAACCTTTGCGGTTATGGTTTTTGATGGTGTGATCCACAAGTTCGTAGGGGTCGGCGAAGTCGAAGTCGAACCCGCGGTCCCCTCCTGATTGTCGCTGTCGCAGCATGTACAACTTCTCCCGAACCGGCATCTCCCGTCCAGGTTCGTGATACAAGTCAGGATAAACTCAAACATGTGGACCGCCTGCATGGCAGCCCAGACAACCGCTTCGCCTCGGCCGGGCATCCAACAAAGCTTGTTGGGAACGACTCGGATAGCGGTGTGCCATCTACATGCCACTCCATGAAAGCCTCAAAACTCGGACGGTCAGGGCAAGGGTCAACATCTTCACCTCGATCAAAAGCGGCATAAAGACGGTCAATCTCCAACTGGATAGCGGGGCGGGACGGATCCCGTGTTGTCGGTTTTGGTGTGGTTTTGTTGTACTGTGATATGGTGAAACGAATGTACCACTCGATAAATGGACCAAACACTTTCCCCTGGCCACCCAGCTCATTGTTGAGATCATAGACGGGCAACTGACGCAAGACGGGTAACTGACGCAGATACTCACGCATGTCCTCTTTGATGGTAAGCCGGTGATGCCGCTCGTTTGAGCGGTCTGAGGAAGCCTTGCGCATGAGATCCCAGAGCTCCTTCCTTCGTGCTTCTAAGAGCGGGGACTGGCTTTTTGGATGATTGCCGCCTGAAGGCAAAGACGACGATGACGACGACGTAGCGTCCAGATCCTCCGGGTAGAACGGCTGATTATACGCGCGGGCAAACACAGCACCCATGAGCAGGGACGTATAAGCCGCGGTATGGAAATGCTCCGTCCAGACACGCATGCCTTCTCCCGGGTCCTCTGGAGTGTTATTATTGATAGGGGGTGGTGGTTTCCTATCCTCAGGCCATAGGTTTTGCGGTTGGTTTGAGGGCCGGTTAAAAGCCTTGTTGATCGTGAGGTGGTCGTGGCAGTACCTGAGCTCAACGCATTGGACGAAATGATGCAGACCAAAGACGGAGTCAAGCTCTTGAAGGGACGGTTTTCGTAACTCGCCAGTCAACTCCTTGGGCCTGATTTCGGGGGGAAGATGTCCGTCGTGGTGGGCGTCGTGGACAAGAGCGGTAGCGCGTACCTGGATGGGATGTTAGACGGACCGGCACTATGACAATCATGTAGTGTGTGGTGAACGGGATTACATACCGCCATCAAAGCCCAGTCAAAGCCTGGTATGACATTTGGGCCGACGTGCCAAACCACCCTCGGAGCATTTTCAAGCCAAACGTTGTGGATACGGCGGCAGGTCGAGAACAAAGCCCGCAGCTCGGTAAAGGAGTCACAAGATTGAAGGATATAGAGAATGATCTCAACAGGGGCAGAGGTTATGGCCATGGTGCATGCGCGGATAGAGGTTTGCTCTCACTCGGATGATGATGAAAGTTGAAAGATGGGTGGTCGAAGGGAAAGAACCAACGTAGAGATGGACAAAGAACGGAACTAGTATATGAAGGTTTTAAGCGAAGGCGGCAAGGTTGCAGTGCATATTGAAACTAAGGGGAGTTAGTAAAGTCGTACTCCGTCGTTAAATTTGGAAAGCGGAGAGAACATGGAACAACATGTCTCGGTACCTTACAGCACTTTTCCCACAGTGTCCCAACCTTTTACCAGACTAACAAAGACATCTTAAGCCTACCCAACACATCAACACCCTCGAATCATCAACAATCTTATCCACTCCGTCGGGCAACGTCTTCTGCTTCTCAACACATGCCTCAATAAACTCGACATCATACCTATCCGTCCTAGCCACCTAGTGCATCTCCGCCGGCGTCTCGGCTATTATTTCTGCGTATTGGGCGACGTGAAGCTCCAGCTCTAGCATCTGGTCCAGCTGATGGTTATAGTTCCTCAAACCGAAATTGGTGGACTCGATGATGGTTTTCCCACCAGACTTCGTCAGTCTTCGTCGACCGAGGTAGACGCGCGCGAGACAATCGACGTTAACGGGGTTTGAGCTCACAGAGCGTTGCTGGGACGGTGGACAGTAGAGTTGGATCAGGGCAGAGCGGACGGCGGAGGGGAGAGGGGGGATGTATTCGGTAAATAAGACGGGAGCGGGAGGACAACAGTCCCGTTGTTGGAGGTTCCGGAGTTTGGAAACTTGGAAAGGTTTCTCTTTCACCAGAGGTAACTATCCCTGTCAGCGACGATAGAGGCAGTGTCGGAGTCAGGCTCAGGGTCGGTGAAGTGGGCAAAGTCAGGCTTTTTGCCGACGGCAGCAGCTTTATAGGAGAGGAACGAGAAGACTTGCGGGATTTGGAGGCGAATTTTGGCGGGTGACTCGGTGTTGACGGCGGAGTTATGGTCAAGACAGTCGCTCCTGGCGAAGATGTCTGCTATGCGCTGGTGGACGTGGTAGTCGTTTTGTAAGGCGTCGCCGAAGAAGGGGCGGGCGACCTTGATCAAGACTCCGGGCTGGTCGGGAACGGTGAAAACGAGGCCGCATCTTGGAACGAGAGAGCCTGGTTGAGTATGTCGCGGGGCGACTGAGTGTCTTCCATGGTGCCGACTGAGACGGTAACCTTCTACCGCAACTAAGGTACTCATCCGTAACAGACATAATTTGTGGATTATGCTAGGGTTATGAGCGAATGCGGTTGGAAAGATGCTGCATATGCAGATAAAAGCGGACTAAAAGTACCCGCATAAGCTGTGTCTTTACTCAAAAGAGGATATCTGTTATGGATGAGTAGAAGCGTAAAACTTGGAAAAGTACAACCGATCACCGGGGAAAGACCAACGGCCATGAGTGGGGAATCAATTCTGTTCCAGGTCAGGAAAGTGTTTTCAAATGGTATGCTCTGGTCTCGGGCCCTTTGTTCTCTATTTTCATGCTTCATCTATCACGAGAGTTTGTGCTAACATCATGACCGCACCTTTTGGTGTTTTCCATATGTTTTCTGGCACCTTTCAAGACACTCCGGTCCAAATTCAACCCCATTCCCTCATTCCATCAATGAACACATATCGGAGCTGAAGTAAGGTATAAGTCACAGAACCAGATTCTCAATTTCTTTTCGAGGAAGGAGAAAACAAAGGGCCAAACCGCCTGACATTCTTGGTGAGATCCGATTTTGGTGACACGATACTCCCGTTTTTCCTGTGCCCGGGTGAGTAGCACGAGGCAGAGTCTAGACCTCGGGTGTTTCAGTACTCAGTCTCGGAAGGGAAGTACAGCCTGATGATATGGATGGGTTGGACTTTCCTTCCTTGGGCACCTTCCTTTTTCTTTTTTCTCCAAATCATTACCCTCTCCACTGCGACTACCATCCCAAGCTCCTGAATTGGAGCAGACTTCCCGTCTCCTTTGAAGAAGACATATGTCGTCATGGATTCAGTAGCTAATTGTCTTTTGAGATTGACCTCAACCTCTCATTCCTCCCCTTGCTTCGTCCTGGCAATTTGGTTATTTCTCCTTCAGCATGCTTCGGCGCAACTGTCGGACGCTCCTCCCGCTGCTAAGTTCCTCCGCAGAGGACATACCCGAGGTATGAGAATCGTACCTACCTTCCGATACTTCTCCCCTAACCCCTCCCTTCTTGTCATGACTCCGACAGCAATCAAGCAACGTATATGGTACTAATACAGGCGCTTGAAAGCTACCGTCTTAGGAAGCTATCTCTACATCGACGGTGGGGAGATCTCTCAGCTGGCTAACCCCGGCGGAGGCCCCATGAAGTCGACTCTCTCCATAGACATATCAAAATCATGGTCCGCGCGAACAGTTGAGATCAAGGCAACACCAAAAGGAGACCACGGCCCTGTCGCACTCTCGGACGAGAGCCTATGGACAGATCCCAGCAGTGATGCTTTCTACATATTTGGCGGCCGAGCGCCGAACGGCGTTGGCAAAGAAAACATTACAAAAGATGGAATCTGGAAGTTCACAGCCGATGGAAAAGGCGGTGGCGCCTGGACTCTAGAGAAACCCTCCAATGTCGATCTGCTCCAGTCAGTCAGATTAACTGATAGTGCAGCCTTTGCCAGCACCTATGGCTCACAAAGTCTAGGGATTCACATAGGGGGCACGACGGCAGACGAATCAGACCCGGACGTGAAGAGTGGGCGTACCGTAGAAACTCGTTTCTACGGTACAGCCATGTCGCATATGATTACTTACGATATGAAGTCCAAGCAGCTGCTATCCTCTGACATGAGCACTGCAATACCACCGTCTGGCGGCTTGCGGAATGGACGGGCAGAATACGTCCCTCAATTCGGTCCCAACGGCGTGGTCTTTCTTGTGGGAGGGACCGCGTTTGACAAAAATTCGCAGCCTGATCATCTGCTGGACTTCGGAAACATAACCTTCTTCGACCCGAAAACTAGGCAATGGATGTGGCAAACCACGAGCGGCGATATCCCTCAGCCTCGACAAACGGTCTGTATGGTCGGTGTTGCTGGCCCTGCTGGGACATATGAACTGTGAGTTTGTCTAACGGAAACCCATAGTAACCCAGACTCCATTACTACCTCTACTCATTTGTCGTGCTTGCTCTCTTCTCCTTTCATTTATTCCTGATCCACAAACACTCGCTGAACTTAGTCGTACACCAGATTCGCATTCGGAGGCGCCGACCAAACCTCCACTAAATCCTACGACGATCTCTACGTCCTAAGTCTCCCCGGTTTCGTCTGGCTTCAAGCCGCCGAGCGCTCAGTCGAGACCCGCGCCAACGCTGCCTGCGCGCTGATAGGAAACCATCAAATGCTGGTGGTAGGCGGTCACGACTTTACCTCGGGTACAGCCGACCGGTACTGGCAGACACAGGATCCGTTCCCGCAAGGACTCGGTCTCTTCAACATGACAGCCATGAGCTGGGTCAAAGACTACACCTACCACGCCGATGCGCAGCCCTACAAATCTCCTCAGGTGGTGGAGGACTGGTACAAAAATAACACTAATCTCTCCTCCGCTGTGCTGTGGTCGTCTGACGAGGTGAAAGATTTGTTTCTGGCGAAGCCTGTCTTATTCAATAACTCGAACTCGAACTCGCACTCAACAACGTCGGTTGGTTCTAACAAGATGACTACTTCTTCCAACAAAGTTGGCCCGATAGCCGGTGGTGTGGTAGGAGCAATCGTCGGCATGGCAACCCTCCTGTCACTCATCTATTACTTTTGGATCAGGAAACCGACGCCGACTTCGCTCGTGGAACTTGGGTCTCATGAAGGTAGCCCGTCATCTAACACCAAAGTCGAGCTTTCAACGGAGCCGCTGGTGATGGAAATGCCCGTGACGCCACCGGAAGGTACAAGCCGCGAGGAGACACACGAGGTTGACGCACGAAATAATATTTACGAGCTCGGTGTCACTAGTTGCGCTTGCGAGCTTGACGTGCCTAATCGGATTTGCGCTGGAGATGTGACGAGTCAGTTCGGCGATCCGGTCAAAACAGGTGCGGTGACTTCGCGAGAGAGTTGATATTGGTTTGGGAAATCCTCTTGAATCACGTATCTATGTGTAGAGGTAGTTAGCCATCGTGACTTCGATGCACCATGCACTTAGGATGAAGCCAGACAGCCAAACGGTCTGCATGATTCAAGCGTACAGCATGGGCGCCAATGAATGGCTGTCTCTCGAAGTCGATGTCAAGCCTATATAGTAGTGTTCCTCTGCACCACCATTCATGCCAAGTGTCAAGTTTCGCACGCATCATCCATCATCGAATTCAACAGCGACAAACTTCCCAAACCTGCCGCAACCAACCATCTTTGACAATTCCACAATCCACCAAGTCAACCAGCCCAACTAAATCCAACATGGCCATCCCGTACGTGATCATACATACCCAGCTGCTGGCTCTCTTCTCTCCTTGGGGGCTTGCCCCTTTGTTATTCAACAACCTAAGTCTAACCTGCTTTGTTGCATGATCCAGATTAGATTGCCCACAGTACCAGGCGTACCTGGCAGCAGAAAAGAAGAGGCAAGAGGAACAGAGGAAGAAGGAAGAGGAGGAGAAAAAGAAGAAGAAGGAGGCGGCGGCTTCTAAGAGCTAACTCAGGATTCAGGGTTATTTTCTCGTTCTGTTCATGGAAAGGTCGAGATGTCGTATGGTCCGACCCAGTGGGTTGGTTGTTGGGTAGAACGGATAATTACGGATTGTGAGTTGGCGAACCGGTTGGGGGTTCGAGTGTGACGGTTCGGCGAGTTGGACGTAGATAGTTGGAAAACGG
Source organism: Neurospora sp. FGSC 26628 (assembly GCA_009805345.1). NCBI lineage: Eukaryota > Fungi > Ascomycota > Sordariomycetes > Sordariales > Sordariaceae > Neurospora > Neurospora sp. FGSC 26628. The sequence continues at coordinate 180,326 of RAOO01000026.1, read as the reverse complement.
GATGAAAGGTATAGAATGGCATGCATCTGCCACCTGCGAATATTTGGGAATCAAACATCTAAGAGCGAGTATCGTAATGTCGCACGAATACCAGTGATTTTCCTTCGCTTCGTTCACTTCGTCTCATGGCGCTTTCCACTCATATTGCCACAGGAATAACATGGAGGGAAGTCACTACTCAAGCAGAGGCCATATTTTGCTAAGGCGGAAAGAGCGGAATCTGCAGTGGCATTCGTATGAGGGAAGAACCATCAACGAGGTGGAATGAGGACCCTCAAAGTGGCGTGCCTCCTTTTGACAAAGTTGGTCTTCTTCTCTTAAGTAATCTTTCAACTTGTCATCAAAAAAACATCGTCCGTCATTCGAAAAGAACAGTGCTATGGAAGTAACACTGCACTTCAGCTTCCTTGTTACATCCAACTCGAGGTAACCTAACCTCTCAGATTCACAACCTTTTTTAACCTCGAACGACGGAACGGACCATGGTATATCCCCTCGTCAAATCTCCCTCTAGTTCTGCACAAATTGCCACCGGGTATCAGTATATCTCCGACAGGTTGCCTCCATTCAATGGCAGTATGTTCAGCCTTCTAATCTGACCAACATCAAGCACTTCCGCTGCCTGCAGTGTTACCAGCACAAAGGGCAGATGTTGCTTTCGCCATCCAAAAGAGAGCAACCTGAAAATGAAGATCCGAGTTAAGTACCTGCAGGATGCCGCTGGTAAAAGCCTTGATCCGTTTCGTACGCCCCGGTGGTTATACAAGAGGGAGTCTAGACTTCGAGTGTCTCAAACTCGGTCCTGGGAGGTTGGTACGACCTGAAGGCATGAGTGATGGACTTGTCTTCCACTCTGTGTTGTCCCCCTTTTTTTCTTCCCTACCTCAACCCAAACACTTCATGTCCACACTGTCTCTGATCATCTAACCTTCTCGATTTAAACTCGGACTCACCTGCCATTTACTCTCCATGAGTACAGCCATGGAACTGATCTACTGCTCATATCCAATGTGGATTTACTCTTCAGTTTCTTCCCTTGGTTTCAGTCTCTTCTTACTCTCCTCGCTTCTTTTCTCGTGCGTTTGGGGACAGGGGCAGCAGTTTGTGGATGCCCCGCCCGCCAACAGATTTCTTCGCCGGGGCTATGCACGAGGTAGGTAGTCGATTCTCGTACTGACAAAGTAAGGAGGAGGTAACAATGCTAACTTCAAAATTCGCCGCAAAGCAACGGTACTAGGAAACTACGTATATATCGACGGAGGTGAAATAGCCCAGCAAGTAGACAGCAAGACACAGCCCGGCCACTTCCCCGCCGACCCCAACAACTCGACTCTCTCCATCGACATATCAAGATCATGGACCGCATCGACAGTCGAGATCAAGGCGACTCCCAAAAAGGGACCAGTGGCTCTATCCGACCAAGCAATCTGGAACGACCCCAGCGGTGACGCCTTCTACATCTTCGGAGGACGCGCGCCGTACATGATCCACATGGACAAGATCACCAAGGATGGGATCTGGAAGTTTACGGTCGACGGAACAGGGGGGCGGCACTTGGACACTCGAAAAACCTTCGAACCCGGACGCACTCAGGAAGCTCAACTTAACCGACAAAGCAGCATTCGCAGCCACCCACGATTCTTCCGGCGGCGGTGTAGCCTTTGTGATAGGCGGCATGACCTCGATCGAGATAGACCCAGACTCCAACAATACCTCCATCGTCACGGATCCCGATCACTGGTCTCGTACCTCTATTCCGGGTATGGTCTCTTACGACATGAAGAGCAAGACCTTCTCAAGGATCGACACCAGCGCGGTGATGCCCCCGCTTGGTACGCTAATCGATGGTCGGGCGCATTTTGTCCCTCAGTTCGGCCCTAACGGCTTGGTCTTGGTCTTGGGAGGACAGATCGGCGAGGGTATCCTGGACTTCAACAACATCACTTTCTATGACCCCAAAAGTGGGCGGTGGGGATGGCAGAAGACGGTGGGTTATGCCCCGACGGAACGGGAGACTTTTTGTATGGTGGGGGTGGCCAGCCCAGCCGGAACCTATGAAATGTGAGTTGAGATCTGTCCCTCTGAGCTACCTAGAGAGAGCATAAAAACTTACGTTTTTCGTTCACACTAGTTTCATCTACGGCGGCGTCAACCGAGCCTTCACCGAGTTCTACGACGACACCTACATCCTTTCGCTTCCAGGCTTCGTCTGGCTCAAAACCGACGCACACTCGGTCCAGCCGCGCAACAACCACGACGCAGTCGTGGTGGGGAAGCGCCAGATGCTGGTGGTGGGCGGCCAGAATAATTCCCTGAGCGACGTAGATCCGTTTCCCCAGGGCCTCGGCATCTTCGACTTGACTGATCTCTTCTGGAGCACAGATGGAAAGTACGATGCCGAGGCAGAGGACTACATTACTCCCAAGTTTGTGGAGGAATGGTATGAGGATAAGAATTTGTCTGCCATGTCGTCGTGGTCGAATGATGAGGTGAAGGGTATGTTTCTTAGGAATCCTGTTTCGTTCAAAAACGCCGCGACTACCTCGGAGGGTTCGGTCCCGACTTCATCAACTGCTGCCACCTCCGCCACTGGCACAGACTCGACAGCGTCAGGTGGGGGTAAGCAGTCGTCTGTTAGCAAAGTCGGACCGATTGCGGGGGGAGTGGTAGGCGGTGCCGCCGTTGTTTTGGGCATACTGGCTGGGTTGGCTTACTACTTTTGGTGGCGGAAGAGATCGAAGCCGTCACCATCCCACGACGAAGAGCTTGAACCCGGTCAGAGTGGCGTACCGAAGCTTTCCCCTTCCATCGAACCCAAAGAAGAGCTTCCTACGGAGGCTCAGGCCACAGAGTTGCATGTGCCGCCTAAGGAGCTCCCAAGCAGCAATGAGGCTTGGGAGCTTGACGCTGCGAGCCAACCTCGAGAACTGGACACAGTAAACCAGACATACGAACTCAGCTCAGAACACCAGAGGGTTTCTCAATAACAGTAACGACGCCCAATGGGTATCATATAATCTCGAACATTTCCGGAGTCCATGTCAGTCCGGACCGGCAACGCAGGGTTAAAGGTCTGCCATTTGCATCAAACAAACCACGGACACAGAGAGCCAAACGCAACTGGCAAAACCTCTATCCCAGCGTTGCCGGACTGACCAGGAATCCGTATTGCTCGAGGTTGTAGGCTATAATACAATGATTAATTCCATCACCTGTATTCTCGCTTGTACCCAAAGACCCAAAATGGAGCATGTGCTAAACCTATCTTCCGTTTCCTCTCTCACATCCATAAACACATCATTACTCATCATTCTCAGCACCATCACCAGTAGGAACCCAAACCAAAAACCCACCCTCCTTCGCATCCACCTTCACCCCCTCGGACGCTGGAATCACCCTCAACACCTTCTGGAAGTACTTATCTCTCACAGTCAAGCCCGGTTTGATCCAGTAACCCTTTTCACCTCTCTTCTCCTGATCACTCTCACCAATCCCCTCGCCTCTGCTCTCTTCCGTCCCACCTGCTGCTGATCCCAACCCCGTAGGCAAAATCCTATACTCCACCTCCCTCCTACTAACCGGCAACACCGACACAGCCGACAACTTTGGTCCCGAGAAGGCAAACTCCTCGGATGTGTCCATCGACACGCCGAACGTCAAAAAGTGGTTGGAGGCATTTTCGATGATCACGCGGAGGAGGATCAAGGGGGTATGTGAGTCGGGGGTGTCGAGGTAGTTGACATGGGCGAGTACGCGCGGCTCGATGCCGAAGAGGGAGAAGCGCGGGACTGGAAGGGTTGTGGTGTTTATTGTGTCGTCGGAATCATCTTCTTCTGTTTCTGAAGAGGAGGAAACCCGTTTCCATCTGATGACCATAGCCAAGTCTAGCGGTGCCGGACCGCGATCGTCGAGACTGATCTTTTGCGCCACGATATCGAAGGATGTGGTCTCGATCGTGTGCGGCTCCATTAGTTGTCCCTTTTCGGGGAGGGATTCGCCGTGGCGAGTGATTAGGCAGGTCATTGGTGGCGGAGTGTTGGGTTTCTGGCTGGGTTGTCGGAGGACTTTGATGTCTACGTCGACTACCTTAAGATCTTCAGAGGCGAAGGAGGCATATCTGGTTAGGAGAGACCAGGATTGGGTGAGGCCTTTGTATGATACTACCGCGTCGTTGTCCTCTTGAGAAGGAAGGGAAAGTGGTTGGATGCCTTCGGCATCGAAGAAAGAAGGCCACTGGTCGGGGTGGACCCGCGGCAGGAGCTCATAGTTGGATTCGAAGGGGTTCAAGACGTTAAGTTGGTAGACAGCTGTCTGGATGATGGTCGTTCCTGGGTTGGTTGGGAGGCGGTAGACGACGCGCAGATTCAACTCGTAGCGGCTGGGTCGCTCGATGGGAGGAAATTGTAGGCGGACGGTGGCGGTGCCACTTGGTTGGATGTCGCCTAGGAGGTAAGAGGAGACTTTCGATTCGCGGCCGGATGAACTGCTTGTTGATGATCTCTTGCTCTCTTCTTTTGATTCTCCTGACACTATTTCCACTGTGAATGCCGGAGCAGTCAATGACGCTTCATCCTCATCGCAGAATAAGAGCGCATCGAACTTGGAGGGAGCCTCGACATCTTCGGCGTTGTAAATGTCAAAGTCTAGCGTTATTGCCTCGTTGGTGTAGTACTGCTCCTTGATTTCGCCATTGATTTCCATCTTGGGAGGCCTTGGAAGGATTCGGAGGGACAGCGGGCTGACTGACCGTGTGATGCGCTTCCTGGATGAGGGTGTGGGATACCAAATATGGGTCGTGTTGGGCATATCCCGGAGTTTTAGAGACTGATGGAGGTCAAAGGATTCGGTCTCTAGTGATGCGATGAGCGAGAGAGCGGTTACTTCGCCTTGTTCACGGAGGGGTATGTCCAGAACGAAGACGAGAGTCTGACCAGGTGAGAGGGTCAGGTCGGTGGTGCCTTGTAACTCAGTTCCTCTCTCATCTTCAGTCGAGTCTTCTGTCGTCGGCTCTTTTTCGCTTGGGGTGACATCCTCAAGGGATACCGGACAGAGAACAATGTTACCGTGCTTTTGTCGCTTGCTGTCTTCTTCGACTTGATGTTTCAGTACGAGAGTGTTGATGCTGCCATTGAACCTGACCTCGATCCTGCTGAATGGTATGGGAGCGGATTCGGCCTGAGCGTTGGAACGGAGGCACAGCTGGGCACGGGTGGTCTGGCCGGCCTTCCCTTCCTCGTCTCTGAAAACAAAGGTAGCTGAAATAGGCGAGATGATTTGGCCATCTGCGATATTGATAAGCGGCTTGGGATCCGGCGTTGATAGTTGTAGGGACTTGGTTATGTCATATTGCCAGTTTTTGCGTTTCGTGAAGCCTACTCCATCATCAGCAAACGAAGTCACCCAGAATGTTTGCAATCTTACCTCGATCCAGCAACTCCCAGTCAATGGTAACCACATCGCCGAGTTCACCAGTCTTCGACGCAGCTGCCCTCAAAGCCCAACTAACTTCCTCGGCCAATGTTGGCCAGCGTTCCTTCCTGAAGGGCATGTTTTCCCAGATAGGCCGAAGTAACTCGACAATCTTGGCCCATTCCTGCCTGAGGCCCAGTTCCCTGGCTAACTCTAGAGACAACTCAGCAGCCAGCCGTGCTTGATCCCTCTGCATAAACTCGTGAAGTGCTCGTGACAGGCAGTCGATAATCATGCCGTTATGATCAACACCTTGATAGGTCATATGCTCCAGCGGAAACTCCTCGTGGGGTTCCGGGCACATGAAAGTGTCATATGTGAAGCCTCTGCTCGCAATGTGAGAAGCCGGGGAAGAGCCTGGTGGTCGCCTATCGTCTTCAGGCATAGCACGAGCTCGGACTCTCCGGGCATACAAGTGCCTGGAAGCCAGACGGTACCAATAACCTGTATGGTGGAGGAACTCCCACGGTTGTAGTCGTTCCCCCATAATATTCTTCTCTGGGTTGAGATAGAGTCGCATTTCGGCAGGATCAAGCTCTGGGATGCCTGCCTTCTCCATCAAGTTCGCCATGACGATTGCCCAACGCGCTTCCCAGGCCTCCCACCCATAGTTACTGGTGCCTCTTCCAAGGCGCTCGACAAGGTCCGCCATCCTTTCGCGGTGAAATTGCCAGCGGCGAACGGCCGCGCTATTCTGAGCGTTCCATAACAGGCAGCGAATGGAACGGGTGGCTATCACGTCAGCAAGAAGCCGAGCCTCGTTCCAGCGAGGACTCCAGCTTGGTATCAGTTCGACAACTTCGGAGCTTAGTAGGTTTTCGTATGCTTGTTCGTAGGAGCGCAGAGCATTCTCCATTTCCAGACGGTATTCGGCCAGTATAGCTGACTTGAAGTCATAACGGACATTCCATCCTGCCAGCGAAAGCGTTTGGGAAGTGCCTGTTGTTGGTGGCACGGTTGGCGGTGGAGCAACTCCCCTTCCTCTCTTCTTGCGAGAATGTCTAGCCAGTTCCTTGTAATACTCCATTGAAGCACCGTATAGTGTGATCAACATGTTCTCAGCCATGCGCGCAAGGTCTTCGTGGGTTTCGTTGGGGGGCATGAGGAAGACCGACTTGGGGTCAAGTGCACAGCCCCTGCGAATAATCTCGATGCGATCTTGGAGGTAGTCCGTGTGATCGCCAACAGGGTCGGAAAGAAACACAATAGCCAGGCGGGTCTTGTATCCCGACTGGATTATCAGGTTTCTGAGCTTGTTGACGTCGGACTTGATCTGGTTATCGCTTAGGGTGGACTGGGCTGGGTCGGAGACGAGGTTGTAGAAGCAGAGCACGACACTGGGGATCAGTTCCTGGTGCTTCAGGATCCATTGCGCATCGATCAGACCGTCGGGGTACAGGGGGGATATCGGAGTCAGAGGCGAGAAGGGCGAATGGAGGACGGCACCGGGAGGTGCTTCAATCCCTTCAGGCAACCGGGCGCGGCGGGGAGGCAGCAGGAAGGACTAAGAGAGAGTAACACAGGTTAGGGCACCATCCTCTGGCGAAGGTATAGATAGCATGTGACTAAGGAGTGCTCACCCTCTCTGCTGACTTGACCCGGAAGCGGTAACGAAGCTGGTGCTCGTATGCGATGCATGGTAGGTTTGAGGCATCCCGCTCTTGGATGTAGTGTAGAAGAGCTTGTGCGGGAGGGAGGTCGAGAGTGGGAAGATCGGATCGGACCTCGATGGCTTGGTCCTTGAGAGTCTTGCTGAGTTCGTGGTTGTGGGCTGAGCTGGAGTTGGGAGGGGAGACGCCGAGGGTGAGGAGGAAGGGGATGTTGTGGTCCAGGCTCCCGCGTGGATAGTCGTCCATGGTTGCTACCGGTGTTCACTAGTGTATATATAGCTATAGTCTGTTCATAGTCTCGTCGTCGTCCTCTTTCGTATAGTCTGATGTGCCCCGCGTGTCAGACAGTGCCCTAAGTCCGTAGATCGGATCGGCGGCGCACGTATCGCGAATCGTTCGTATGGTCTGAAGTCGTTGTTTGATTCTCTGTAAAGTCCGTTGGTCACCCGGCGGTTGGGTTATAGGTAGGTAGATGTCCTCGGGCGGTCAAGCTCCCTCGAGGCGGGTTAGGACGGGATCCAAGTTGAAGAGTTGAACGGAAGAGTTTCTGAAGCTGTCCACTGCCGAAGTGATGGAGTGAAGTTGGACTTTGGAGCTCTGATGCGACGCTGTAGCACAGGCGGCTGAACCGCTAGACGTCAGCGGACCAACCGCCCCCCATGTGCCTACAGGGGTACCAAAGTGTGGGGCTTATCTTATCGCAGCGGTACCTGCCGAAGAGCTCCAGGCACCCCCTGTTAACAATTAATTGATTCCACTTGACTGGCAGAACCGTGCCCGTGCAGCAAACGCGACTGTCATCGCGTCGACTCGGACTTCTTCCCGCTTTCCACATCACTTCACCTCGCCCACCCAACACAGGCTCCAGACTCCGGATTCTCAAGCCCATATGGGCACGCGATATAAGATTGCTTTCTGATTTGTGCTTTGACCATAACACTTGCTCCATCTTTTGGACTTTTTGGTCATTCAGAAGCGCATCCACCCATTGGCCCCAGCGCCGTGATTGTTTTTGTTTACTTTATCCTTATCTTGGTCAAACCCAACGCCTCAACAATGCCTCTCAAAAAGTCATATTCAGACGCCTATGCTCAACCCCCCAAGGTCCGTCACACATCAAGCAAGCTAATTATCCTTTACTAACATGACAACCGCAGCGCGGAGGATGGCAGCGGACAAGAAGCAATCCCGCCGCCAACAACACCACCAACAAAGGGCCTCTACAATCGCTAGCCCCTGTCTCGGAATCGGCCAAGAATAAGCTCCAGGCTTTTCGATCCGACGGAACATCTTCCAAACTACCAAAGTCTGCAAAGTGCGCAAAGGCTGCCACCGACGAACTCCAAAAAGAAAACATCAACATCACCAAGTCGATCCCAAGGAAAAGGCCATCACCAGACTCCAACGACGAGGAATCTAGCGACGCCAAAACTCCTGCAGATCGCCATTCATGGAAGGAGCTGTTTGGTGTACCTGAAGCCACCACCGAGGAGGAAGATGGAGAAAAATCGCCCGGTGACAGGGTCGACTGGAGGTCCGGAGTGCCTCTACAACTCCCCGCTTCGCCAATGATCCCCAAGAATGGCAAGAGACGCGCAAAAAGCTCTTCACCTGCTTCATCACCGGCTGCCAAGTTGATCACTCCACATGTCGCCCTCAAGAAGATTGCCGGCGCTTCCAAGACACCCCATGCAGATCCTGCCTCTGACTTGTGGAGTCGTTTCTCTTCTAATGGAAATGATACGAGTCCCTCAAGTTATAAGAACCCCCTCTTCGCCCAGCTTATGGCATCTTCTTCGCCTCGTCCGCAATCAGGCGATCGATCGTTGAGGAAGTCCGTCAGTTGCGGTTCCGCTTGGCCCAAGCGGCGCCGTACCGTTTGTCCAGATGAAGAAGATAGGGCCGTTTCCCAGAACACTCCCAGAAAGAAGAAGTCGAGCCTCCTTTCAGAACTACTACAATCCGTTGATGGCGAAATCGAGAGCACCAAAAAGCCGACCAATGCCCCAGCACAGCAAAAGAAGTCACCGTCTCCCAGGAAGAAGTCGCCATCAAAACGGAAGACAGTACCCCAAACCGTTCCTGACCAGAACTCCTCTCCCTCAAGAAAAAAGGCCGAGCGGCAAACCTCCGAAACTGCTGCCTTAAATCTACCAGAGAAGGCATCTTCGGACTACGGTGATGACGACTTTGACTTCGACGAGGACACCCTCCAGGAACTGGACGCGAGTTTTCTTGGTCGAGGTGACGGCAGCACTCTCATAGCAAGCGACGCTGTCTCGCCAGCTCCACGCGAATCGTCAAAGACAGCAGTCGATAATGACGAATTTGGTGATCTCGATGATGATATCTTTGATGGGGTAGAAGACCTGGTTGCTCAAGTCGAGTCTGCGACACAGCAACCTGCCGTGAGGTCGTCACCCAGAAAGAGACTGTCCCCTAAGAAGAGACTATCGCCTAGGAAGAGGCAGTCACCCAAGAAATTGCCCCAGCAGGTTGTGGGCGATGAGGATGACGAGTTCGGTGATGATTTCGGTAATGATTTTGACTTTGACGCGGTTGAAATGGCTGCAACACAGCATGCCGGCCATGCGCAAGATGCTTCTTCACATGTATGTTTATGAAAGTGAGCTTGTCGATCCACAAGAGATGGAAGTGCGTATGCTAAGACATTCATATTAGCCTAATCAAAAGCCTAGAGCCATACAAAGGTATCTAGTAACCAATGTTCTCGAGAGCTCATATACGGATGACCGTGGCCGTGAATCCCCTGAGAAGGTAAAGTCCCCTCCGTTGCCGTATAAGTGCGTTTCTCCTACTAATATTGGCCCTTTTCAGATCCTCATCGTACAGGCTGATAGAACCAACTCTGTGCGAACGATCTATCTCCGAAGCGATTGGTTTGACACTCCCGCAAGCGTCAGCGCATACGTCCACATCATCGGCCAGTTCGAAGACCAAGGAAAATGTGTTGTCGACAACAACCAGAACATGCTGATCCTACACCCGGATCAGCTGATCTCATCCACTGTCGTTGCGGACTCGTTTAGCTGCATGCGGCGTGCGGTCTTGCAGGACAGAGTCAAAGCCACAAGCGACTTGTCCCCCGCGCTTGTCTACGGTACGATTCTCCACGAAATCTTCCAGGAAGCTTTGGTGGCCAACAAGTGGGATCCGGCATTCCTCACCAACGTCATTAACAAGACTCTTGAGAAGCATCTTGAGGATCTGTATATCCTCAAGGTCAGCATGGACGATGCAAAGAGTCATGTACAGTCCAAGATGCCTGAACTCCGTTCGTGGGCTCAGCTGTTCGTGACTTCTCAGCCAAAGCCCGATGCTATCGTCCAAGGTCGAAACGGTGACAAGGCCACCATGTGTGTCAGCAAACTTTTGGATGTCGAAGAGCATGTCTGGTCACCCATGTACGGTCTCAAGGGCAACATTGATGCCACCGTGCAGGTCACTATGCGCGACCCCCAAGCAAGGGGCTCAGGCTCTAAGGCGCCTACGACCAAGACCTTGACCGTCCCCTTCGAGGTCAAGACCGGCAAAAATGTCAACAGCAATCATCAGGCGCAAACAGCACTCTACAATTTGCTGCTCTCGGATCGCTACGACATTGAGATTGTCTACGGTATCCTATACTACATGGAGACATCCCAGACGCTGCGCATTCCCGCCGTTAGGCATGAGATCCGCCACATGATCATGCAGCGCAACCAGCTGGCTTGCTACATTCGTGAGCGGAGTGTCCAGCTTCCCCCGATGAAGAAGAACAAAAATGCGTGCGGCAGATGCTATGCCCAGACGACATGTTTCATCTACCACAAGCTTGCTGATGACGGAGATGGGGAGACGAGCGCAATGAACGAAAAGTTTGACGAAGTAGTCCAACATCTCAACCCTATTCACAAGGAGTTCTTCTTGAAATGGGAAGAACTTCTGACCAAGGAGGAAAAGGAAAGCCAAAAGCTTCGCCGAGAGCTATGGACTATGATCAGCACAGAGCGCGAGAAGATCGGACGTTGCTTCGCCAATGTCATAATTGAGGAGGGCTCGGCATACGAGAATCACCAACAGATGGGCAAGACCAACCGTTTCGCCTACACCTTCATCAAGGAAAAGCCTCCTCCCGGCTTTTCGTTCCTGGACTCGCAGCTGAATGTGGGTGAGCCCATCGTCATTTCTGACGAACATGGTCACTTTGCGCTTGCGCTGGGCTATGTCACCTCAGTCAGAAAGACTCGCATCGCTGTCGCCGTGGACAGAAGACTGCACAATGCGCGCGTCCGGCAGCCCGGCTTCAACGAGGCCGATAATCAGGTCTTTGCCAGCATCATGCAGGTTCCTGGCTCCGGCGATAACACCCCGGATGACCCTGAAGCCGGCCCCGTTCGCTATCGTCTAGACAAGGACGAGTTCAGCAACGGCATGGCGACAGTGCGCAATAACCTCGTCCAGGTCATGGCTGATGGAGTCTTTGGATCTAGGCAGATCCGAAGGCTGGTGGTCGACCTGGATGCCCCGCGCTTCAAGGCTGCGCCAACACAGTACATGCTCCCTTCTACCGCTTCGGGCCAAGGCCTGAACGTCGATCAGAAGGCTGCTGTCGAGAAGGTCATGTCTGCTCAGGACTATGCCCTGGTGCTTGGTATGCCTGGCACGGGCAAGACCACCACCATTGCGCACATTATCCGTGCCTTGGTTGCACAGAAGAAGACAGTCTTGCTAACTTCGTATACCCATACCGCCGTGGACAACATCCTGTTGAAGCTCAAAGATGACGGCATTCCGATTCTTCGTCTCGGTCCTCCCGTCAAGGTTCACCCTGAGGTTCCTTCGTTCGCCACCCTCGCCGGCGTGCCGAAGACTTCCTTTTCGGAGATCCACGAGGCCTGGAACGACACCCCGATTGTGGCGACGACTTGTTTGGGTATCAACCACCCTGTCTTCGCCGAGCGCATCTTCGACTACTGCATTGTCGACGAAGCCTCCCAGATCACTTTGCCCATCTGTCTCGGCCCCATCCGCATGGCACGCAAGTTCGTCCTAGTCGGTGACCACAATCAGCTCCCTCCTCTCGTACAAAACGAGGAAGCCCGCCTCGGCGGTCTCGACGTCAGCTTATTCAAGCTCCTGTCCGAGAAACACCCCCAAAGCGTGGTCAACCTCGAACATCAATACCGCATGTGCGAAGATATCATGACCCTCTCCAACACGCTCATCTACAACGGCCGACTAAAATGCGGCACCGAAGCACTCCGCACCACTTCCCTCGACATCCCCGACATGGACGCTCTAGCAACCAAGCACTTTGACGCCGACTCTTTCCTCGCCCACTCCCAACAACACTCCCTTAAAGAAGGAGATAAACTCTCCTTCTGCCCTTCCCCCACCCCCACCACCTGCTGGCTCCGCGACCTCCTCGACCCCTCCGCGCGCGTCCGTTTCATCAACACCGACTCCCTCCTCCCGCACTCGCGCGAAGAAAAGTCCACCCGCGGCCAGCGCATCATTAACCCGCTCGAGTCCCGGATCGTCTGCCAACTAGTCGACTCGCTCCTGACCGTCGGCGTGCCCGCTTCCGAAATCGGCGTGATGACGCATTACCGCTCGCAACTTGCCTTGCTCAAGCACAACCTGAAGAATACCCTCGGTGGCTCTGCGGGGGCGATGAGGGCAGGGGTTAAAGTCGCGGTGGAGGAGATAGAGATGCATACTGCGGACAGATTTCAAGGAAGAGATAAGAGTGTGGTGGTGTTGAGTCTTGTGAGGAGTAATGAGGGGTGTAGTATTGGTGAATTACTCAAAGATTGGAGGAGGATTAATGTGGCGTTTACGAGGGCGAAGACAAAACTTCTTGTCGTCGGCAGCCGTGAGACGTTGAGGGGGGCTTCTTCGGTTGCTGGATCTCCCTCGGCAGTCGCTAGTCCCGAGCTGGGAGAAACCGGTGATGATAAGGGAGAAGCAGAAAAAGAACCAGAAGGAGCCGAAATGCTCGCCCGCTTTGTGCGCATGATGGAAGATCGCAACTGGGTATACGAACTCCGGCCCGGCGCTCTAGAGGGTCACAAGTTTGCCGACGCGAACGCTGCTTCCACGGCTGCCGATGCTTTGAGTCCTAGGAAACCTGCGCCCGTATACAAACCTATCTCCCCAAGAAAGGGGTCGGCGTTGTCCCCGTCTAAGAAGGGGGCGAATGCGAAGGTCGGAAGGGGGTACAAGGTGCAGAGCAAGCTGCAGTTTGGTGGGACGCAAAGTCTGAGTCAGGGCAAAGAAAACGCTGGATCCCAGGGCTTGAGCCAGAAGGGGCTGAAGAGTCCCAAGAAGGGAACCATTGGTCTTGGAGGGACAGTGGGAGGGAAACATAACCCCAAGCGCATCGGAATCAGCGAGCGCGCCATCATGAAAGGGAGACCGATCATGAGGGATATCATGAATGAGATTACTGATGGGAGGTTTTAAGCCGACTGGCTGATAGGCGGTATTGCGTGGAATTTGTCCTTTGGTCGGACTATTAGGAAATTCGTTCGGTTCGTTTAGATTTATGCTAGGATTCTTTGGGGCGTTATAGTTAGCTCTTTTGGCAGCTCCTGGGGAGCTGTTTCTTAGTTAGGATAGCGTTACCTGGTATTTGGTCATGACATTGGTATCATGCGACTGGCATAGCCGGCATAGGTAGCCATTTCTAGAATAGCTTCTAAAGATGGGAATCAATCTCTTTCTGTTCTCTTATTTATCACAAAGCCCACCACCGCTTTTGCTTTCAACATTGTATCCAGCGCAATCAGTGGGCTCCACTTCTGGCAAATAATAACCACACACACGAAATCCTTTCTTGATGTGCGCTCTGTGGCTATCACCATCACAGCTTACAAAGCGTTTTGCAAAGGTAACATGCACCAACCAAACCACCTGGCATTGACGTATGTTGCATTCTTAAGCTCCATATCCTAAACTTTGAAACAACAATAACCCAACAAGCCCGCATGGCTCAGTGGTAGAGCGCATCACTAGTAATGATGAGGTCGTCAGTTCGATTCTGGCTGTGGGCAATTTCCTTTTCTTTTTTGCTCATTTTTGACCTTCCTCTTTTCCATTCCATCTACCTACCTACCTACCTATCTTATCACTCGCATGTTTATTCTTGTCCCAACTCCCAGGCGAATGACGGAATGAACTCCCTTCAAGATGAGGATAATATTGCATTAGCATATGTCTGTAGTTCTCGTCCCATCTCTCTCGAGGTTCAGAACCATTCAATGCCTGCCCTCTTGCTGCTTGCTCTTGCTGGTTACCATCAATCAGCACGTCTTCCTCACACTGCAGAGACCGGAAAACCAAGCCTCATAACGTAAAACTCAAAACAAAATCGCCGTCTCCCAAGACTCCCAAATTCACAAATTTGCCAGTGATTAACTCATTCGAAACCTGTCCATCCATCCTCCGATCAACCCTTCCTTCGCTTACTTGGCGTTACCAACAGCAGGGTTATGAGGCGCCCGCTTTCCCTCCGCAACGGACTCAAGCTTCTGCGAGGCGGCAGCGACCTTCTCGGGCTTGCCCAGCATAGTGGCGTAGATGCCGCCGAGTGTGAGGGCGGCGACGCCGGCGTAGCTGTTTCAGCGTGTGTTGGTTAGCTTGAACTGTACTTTAGTGGGAAGGGTGGTGCCTGAGGACAAGAGAGCAGGTTGTTGGAGTGGAGGGGAGGGGAAAGATGGAAACATACAGCCATGGCTTGTTGGTGTTGCCCGTCTTGTTGAACTCCTTGACGGGGCCGTTGTCGCGAGCGCCTTCGGTAGACTCGGTGCTCCTGAAGCGGACCTGATTCTGAGCAGCGCGCGGGACGCGGGCACGGGTGACAGGGCGGAGGGCGGTGCGGATGGCGGGAGTAGCACGGACCATTTTGGATGATTTGGGGTTGTTGATTGTGTTTGATGGGTTGTCCGAAGTTGGGTTTGTTTACTTTCAATAATTGGAATCGAGAGCTTCCAAGTGTAGTTGTTTGTAGTTGTCTGTCAAAAGCTCGTCGTGTTTGTAGAAGTGGTGATGGCAATTATACGTATGGTTGACCACAAGGGTTCTTGGGGTGTAAGTGATGACATCACCATTTCTGCGACTGTGACGCGAGCTCAACCATTCGTGCCTGCAGTCGTTGGAGACGGAAACATCGAATGATTAAACATGCGGAGAAACTGATCGACTGTTCCTTTCGCTATTCAAACAATATCAGATCAAAAGATTCCGTTGATGGTTCGTATAAAGCTTCTCATGACGACACGATATTGACGAGCAATTGCACGCTGTACACAGTAGATTAAGGACGGGAAACAGACGCTATCTTATCGATAACCGCTAGATACAGCGCTATCAACCCCGCAACATCACTGTTCTCGAACAACGACCGAAGTCGACTGCATGCCAAGATGGAACAGCAACGAACTTTGCGCGCGCACGATTTCGGCGTTCGAGTTAGCGCCGAGCCTACCTAATTCTCACTTTGAAGTTTTTCCCAAAATCAATTCGCGACGGCCGGAAAAGCATGATTACCAAAAAGTCGCGAAAGATACCATGTTGCGAAAACCGAGCAATGCGCCCTTATAAGTACTTGCTCAGAGGTCTGTTAACAACCAACTGGCAGCTTTAGCTGCCCGGCTAGCTCAATCGGTAGAGCGTGAGACTCTTAATCTCAAGGTTGTGGGTTCGACCCCCACGTCGGGCTCAATTCCCGGCGTCACAAACGCCTTCTCTTTTTGCGTTTTTTTTTTTTTTTTTTTTTTTCTCTCTCACTTGCTCTTTCCCATGTCACTCTTTTTCTTTTACGTCGTTACTGCTCCTGATGCTTTGTGGTCAGAACAGCGAAATCTTCAAAGGTACACAACACCACTGAAAGATACACCACTGAATCCAGTATCTCACAAAGTTACCTAGATGCGTCGAACTTCAACATTGTCGACGGATGATTGCCACAGCCCTTGATATTGTCTATCCAACTTCGCTCGTCTACTAAAATCTACAATACTGCCATCCATACCAGTAGCAACCACCTCTCACTGCGCCGGCTGCGACGCAGCCCCAGAAGAAGCAAAAATATTCAACTGCCGAATAGCCCCCATAGCCAGGATATTATCCTGACCAGGCGCATTCTGCGTGATGCGCGAGTTGAACCCGATAACACTGCGAACCTTCTCAAACGTCAAAGGCGAGATCCTTAGCGTCTGCGTCGACACGAGCCAGCTGACACCTTCGCTGCAGGGAGGGGTGGTGAGGGACCCGGAGTATCTGTTTGATGGGAACGGGTTAGTGATCTGACAAGCTGAAAAAATGGCGGTGGAGAGAAGTGGGATGGATAGTGGATGGAGGAAAAGAAAACTAGACACGTACCCCTGGAAGTGACCCGACTTCCAGGTGTTGACCACCTCGGATAGAACCAAAGGAGGGGTCTGGGTCACGGTGCCGGGCGTGCGAATGGCGTCGACGGTGCCGAAGATGGTCTCGAGAAGGACGGTGGGCACACCCGAGACGGGGGCGTCTTGCACTGGGGCCGCCGTCTCGTTGGTAGGAGGAGGTACAATGGCTTCTTGTCTTCTTTGGCGTTTGCTTCCCCTGATGCGGAACCTGGCTGGTGCCGGTGCGACTGGGGCGGTCCCGTTGATGGGAGGAGGAATAGGAGCGCCGCTGGGAGCCGGAGGAGCCGGAGGAGCCGGAGCGACGGGACGGATGGCAAGTGCGGGACCAGCCTCGGTGGCGACGTCGATGTAGGTGCCGATGACGGCAATCTCCTGGTTCTCGGTTTGCCAGACCATGTGCATTTCCACTGTTACGAGGTTGTTAGAGAGCTACTGACTGCAGGGAAGCGTTAGGGAATACTAACTGGCTCGGGTCGTTCCATTATCCAAGTGCTCACTAGGCAAATGGAAATGGAACTGCTGCAGAGTATACTGTTTCTCACCGAGAGTCATCGAGCCACCCTTCGCAATGACCTCGATAGTGGTTCCGAGGTTCTCGAACTCGGTGCCCTCGGTGAAATCGGGGATGTCGACCTGGATATCGGACGAGGACATCATGTTGAAGGATCCTTCCGTCATGTCGATGGGCGACTGTCGTGTGCCCGTGGAGCAGACCGTGTTCTCGGGCGCGAGCGAGGACCAGAACAGCGGACCGGTGGCGCCAGTATATCCGAACTTCTTGACTTGGACTGCCTTACCCTCCTCTCGCGGGTGGAGGAAGGTGTTGTGCGAGCAGAGCGACCAGACGGGCGTCACGGACGCGGCCGCCACCACCACCAACGACTTGAATATCCTGGCCATGATTTCGACTGGAGAGATAAGTGATTAGGGTGTCGAGTGGGAGGAAGCAGTACTCGGGCTAACGGCAGAAAAAAAAGAGAAGGGCGAAGTATGGATATCTATCAGTGGTTCCGGACCTACTGACGTATGACAGGCAAAAAAAAGTGAAGGCAAAGGGAAATACACAAGAAGAAGTGAAGTAATGGAAACCGAGAGATGGTATGATTAGAATGAAGCAAACAAGTAGGATGACACCGAGAGGTGGGTGCTTGAGGCCTAGATATCCTCGCGCCGAGAGTATGCACTGGATGCCATGTGCCTCGCTACCAGTGTAAGTCCAAATCCCTCTATCGTGCGGACCAGTCTACAACCGAGAGAAGGGGGAGTATCTGGCCTGGGCATCGTGAGAACACAAACCCCTTGTTTCGACGAGGAAGTCCATTGGATTGGTTGGTCTCTCTGGGGAAGCTGGGAATAGACTCTGATGCAGGTACAAACATGCAGCAGCGTTGACTTGCTTGCAGATGGTACTGAGCTGGGCTGGTCTAGACACTCAACGGTCACTTTCGGTATCCGGGGTCTCTTGGCCGTGTTTGACCCCAGCCTGGGGTGCATCACGATGTCTGCCGCCTTAGAGTTGCTTATTTTCTTGGGAGCATCTTTTGAGGTTCGATAGACTAGGGTCTCTGCGAACGAAAGAGGTCGTCAGGAGTCTAGACTCTCTACCACATCACCAGGGGATGCGGTGGTATTGTCTCGGTAGTCGCCGTCACAGTTAGTCTTTTGGAGGTGTCATTGGAAGGTTAGCTCTCGTTTCTTCAAAGCCTCGATGCATCAAAAAGCCAAGCAGGTGCAATGAGGGAGATTGTGCGACAGCCAAGAGGGCGCCTGCCGTCCTGGCAGTCCAGTGATCATGATGCTTGGCTTTCTTGGCTGTTTGGGCTCTCGCTCAGGTCGTTCCTTCCCGTTCCTTCGTGGAGGCGCAGCTTCATTTTTGAAGTAGGTACACTAAATGAGCCTATAGAAGCCACTGATATATCAATGGGGAAGGAGGTGCACAGGGCCAAGTACATAAGGTATTGACAGAAAGAGAAACTTTATGAAGGATAACCAACATATTAGGTAACCCAGCCATACAGCGAGCGCATCCCCAGACCCGAACGTTCCGTTCGAGACGTTCGAGACACAAAACAAACATTTAAGCTTATTCCAAGATCGAACGATGGGGAACATGGATACCTATTCTACCTTATCCAAGAAGATCTTTCTGGGGAAGCTCACTTCTTCTTGGGCCGACCATGTTCGTGTCTTGGCAGGGGTAAACCCTCCCCTTGGAGTCTCGAGTAAATTTCCCGATTGGATCTCACAACGGTGACAGTACTCGCCCACAGGTCGACGGTCCAGAACATGAGCTGATGTCTGAAACGAACGTCATAGCGGATGAGCCCTTGTTGATAAAAAGCGCTGTCGCCATCAGTATGTTCCTTGGGAGCCTTCATCTTCGTGCACCTCCTTTTTGTGACGTTGAGGTTATCATGGCTCCTGAGTAACAGTGTCAAGCTATTTCACTAGCTCTTGGCTGAGATATCTATGAGAAAGCACGTGGGTGATAAAACTTAGCACCTGGGACGGAAGAAGTTGAGGAGTTTATGTAAGAGAGAGCTTTAGAATCGACCTAGAAACCTATTGAACTATTGTCTTCGGTATTGCAATGGCTAGACTTTGAGCAATCTTAGGAAGGTCTTTAAAAATTGGGTACGAGTAGGTTTGGGGTGGGTGCACGTAGGCTTTCTCATGAAGTAGGGAATGATGTTGATTGTCTTTCGACTTTGTTTTATCCTGAACTTGTTTCATTCTACCTACCTCTACTGCTTCGGGACGAGGGGTGTCGGACCCGAACCCGGTTCCGGTGGGTTGGGGGTGTTCGGAACGGGATCATAAAGTTGCGTATGTATTGTTACGTATGGAAGGTGCAGCCCGCCTAGAATTTCTACTCTTAAATCTTCTTCTTCTTCTTCTTTCACCTGATCAGACATCCAGCATTTTCCACCATTCAAGTTCACTTCTTCTCACTATGTCGCGCTTGGGATGTCCCTGAGTGTGCCCCTCCCCCTCGGTCGGCAATGCCTTGACGAGTGATCCCAACCCCATTTTAGTCGTCGACACTGCTACGCCTGCGCAGCCAAGTCTGCGAGAGTCAAGTTATCTTACCATTCTGTTCACTTGAGCCTCTGCTGCCAGTGAACTTCTCACCACCTCGATAACAGCCCCCAAACTCCCGCCAAGGTGGCCACGGAGATAGGCTGATAACGGACGTACACTACAATCCATGACACACCAAAGTGTTAAGGTCATACCTGCATTGTATGTACCCTAACCTATCTGCACTTCGCTTTCGTAAAACCTGCGATGTTACGCATGCTGACGTCCGGCCAAACTTTCCATGGGGGACATGTTACGATCCAACCAGGGATCACTTATGTAAGCTAGACTAGATAGAACCAACGGACCAATCAGGTAGGACCCGAAGGCCCGAAGGCGCCGGGTCCCCGGGTCCGATATATCGGGTCCGCTGAAGGCTTGTATAAAAGAAGGCCCCCCGGCCTTCGTTCTATATTGGGCTCTTCAGCAAGCAATAGCTTCTACAATCGACCAGTACCTTTCGGCTACTACTACCGTTGTTCCTATTCCCAGCGATATACTCCTGTGCTTGTAACGGTTCGTCACAGGACACATGGATAAAACTTCACTTCCCTGGCATTCTTGGACTTCTTTCTTTTCCAACCACATCCACCACCACATCTGAGATCTTAGAGGTACTCAATACTCTTGGACGATCAGGCTTCTTCCGAGCTTTCATACATGCACTTTGGAGATAAGATGAGAGAAGCTGATGACGCCCGACTTTAATTTTTTTCATCACCACAACATGCTGGTTTCGGACCGGACCCGGAGGCGGAGCCTGAGAAACTAGAAAGCGGTTGAAGAGGATCCGGGATACAAGTTGCTTTTTGCCTCCGGATGTCTTATCGGAGGCTTGTCAGGGACACAATGGGATCACCCCGCGGAGATGGAGACCTCTATAAGACCTATCTGAATGGCCCCTACCAACTTTCTGGCCGACATAGGTACCGTGAAAACTCCCGGGCTTCGTTTTGCGGAATGCAAGCAGAGGCAGGGTTGATGGGGTGCGATCAATCACCACATACGAGCTCCTCGGCGGCCTCCAACACAACTGCCAGACCGTTGGCCTTCTATGCAGTCCGCGAGATCCCGAAAATGGTTTTTCCGCGAGTCACAGCGATGTAAACGGTCCCTACCAACTTCAGGTCCTTGTCGACATATGCGGGAACAGATGGAAGATAACCCAACTCCGTTCAATAACCTGGATTAAGTTGGTCTCTGCTTTCCAGGGACGCAACGGGATCACCTCACAGAGCAAGTGATCCATATCTATGATCTGTATGACGTTGATTAGCATCGGATAGCATGGCAACCGCAAGGTACCGAGGTGAGCCGCCTACGTTGACATAAAATCATGTGCCGAAGTTGTGTTGACGAACTCTCGACGAGGGTTTGATAGCATTCCGTTGCGTACTGCATACCTAGAGATACCGTTCGAAATCCCGGTTCTTTTCTTTTGGAGGCATGGAAGGTGGGTTTCCTGGTTGTGAAAGCATCGGCTCTGTTGGTGGGAAAGATTTATTGTTACATACGGGACGAATGTGACAGTGGGCTTTTGAAAAGGAGAAATTCCGTTCTTCTTCCAGGTCTTCTTTCTTACAGCCACTTAGCTCTCATCAGCTGAATGAGCTCATAGGCTCGTCCCAACTACCGCATTAGATCCTCTCCGTCCTGAACCAGCCGACCTACGTTTGAGTTTGTACCCGGAGGTTAATAGCCATGGTCCATGGACGAGTGTCTCATATATGCCTTCCAGTTATACTTGTAAGAGGGGTGCAGAAGTTACCTGACCCAGATCGAATGTAATACACAGGACGAAACACGAAAGCGAAGTATAGAAGATACCTAATCGGTATGCAAGATAAGGTACTTAAT
The DNA here is from genome assembly GCA_009805345.1 of Neurospora sp. FGSC 26628. NCBI lineage: Eukaryota > Fungi > Ascomycota > Sordariomycetes > Sordariales > Sordariaceae > Neurospora > Neurospora sp. FGSC 26628. Next base: position 158,896 of record RAOO01000026.1, on the reverse strand, counting down.
CCGGTTCTACATGTCGGTGAAAATCTTTCGTCTCTCCAACAATGCATCTCGAAACCATCCGCAAAGCATCCAAGCGTCGGACATGAAGTATCCAGTGCATACCCGTGAGTCTCAGTATAGACAGCTGCTACCGCAGTCACAACTTACAACTACAGATCCATGGATACAAGCATGTAGAGATTTGGGAAGTTCCGAAACAAATCATAGAGAAGTTGGAGAAAGTTTCGAAACAACATCTTCATCAAGACATCATCCACAACCCATTGATGGGGCAACCTTGCTCCTAGGATATCAATGCCAGGTAGTATTGAAAAAGAAACATGGAAGAAACAACCTCCGGAGTTGAAAGGAAGAAAAACAAGAAACAGGATGCACCGGAACAAATCCTCCGGAACCTTGCACTAACGTAGAAACTCGCGAAATTCGCTATCGTCAATCTCCTCTTTGGGCGCCGGACAGGGCAGAAGGCGGCGCCCCATAAAGCATCCAGTTAGTAAAAACTCGAGGACATTGCCCATCACTCTAACTTACGTACGTTTCAACGTACAGACTCGGGCTTGCCCTGTACAGATCTGCCCCCTGTCCGGCCGCCAAAGAGGAGATTGACGATGGCGAATTTCGCGAGTTTCTACGGTATGTATAATCATGTAGAATGCTGGTTATGCATAATCTGGGTATTCAACATCGCATCTGTCATCCAGCATCTCTACTGCGTATCAAAGTGACGGCCCGTAGCAGCAGTTCATAGTGGTGGCAACAGCAAGAGCCAGCGGCACAGTAGCAGCAAGCACATCGCCCAGTAGCAAGCACATCGCCCAGTAGCAAGCACAGCGCCTAGCAGCTTGCAGCTAACTTGTAGGTTCCCTTGTTATTGAAGATTCTCAAGATCTTATAAAAGTCTCGATGAGTTCGTCGATCTGGAAGTCAGCAAGTTTTGTAAGGAATTTGGCTAGGGACAAGGAAGGGATTGCATACTGCAGCTTCGGGCGGAGGAGTAAGATGCAAACAGACCTAGAAAAAAGATGCAGACCTGGAAAAAAAAAGAGAAAAAAAGAAAAAGAAGAAGATGGGAATTATGACGTCACTACAGGTAAGTGAACTGTCATTCAGCTCACAGCTGTGTTTGGTTTGAGTATCTTGTTAGTTGGCTAACATCCATTGGGTTCGAAATCGGTATTCATCAAGGCACGATTTGGTATTCATCAAGGCTTTTCAACCCCAAAAGTCTTCAAGCTCCGGCTGCGACAGCTTCACACAAAATCAGGGCAAAAACTGCAGTTCTTTTTGGAGTTTGTTACTCATTCAATCTTAGAGTCAACCCACTGTTTTGGTTTATGTTGCGCCCCAAAGATCGCGTGCGAATCTTCGAGTGTGAATGTTGTTATCGTCTTCGAGCTGCCTTTGGTTCGACTTTGACCTATGTCACTGTGGGCCGGTTGGTGTCGCTCGGGAAAAAAAAAAAAAAAAATTTGCTTGGGAAACATGGGTTGTTGGCCCAATACTTGTGGAAGGAAGCCTTGATGAATACCGATATCGCATTGGGTTGAAGAACAAGGCCCCCCAGAGGGCAGCTTGTCAAGTTGTCCCAGGGTGAGGGTGAATGGCTGACTGCAGCCCTGCCTTTCTTCTTTTCCATTCTCAACTTTCATGAAGAATTGGCGGCGGCGGCGTATGCGTGCGCTGCCGAGACAACTCGGCTTGAATGCCACGGAGTCGGGTCTTACGTAGTGCAATTCATATGCACTATACGTGGTTTCGCCTGGAGTTACCAAAGAGAGCCGTTTCGCCGTTTTGTGGCCCCGGGAATATTGTGTTCATAGAAGAGACTGAGTCGCAAAAGGTAGTGGTGTCGCACGAGACTTTCAGATTTTGTTCGTCCGGTCTGGGGTTTGTGGTTGTCGAGTTGTCTTGGTTCCATTTGTTTGCCACCCTACCGGTGTACCCTCCATTTTAAGGTTGCCCCTTTTGGACGGCCCGACCGGCGACGACGTGGGAGTCGGAGGAAGCGGAGAGAACCCCGAAAAGAGTTCGACAAATCCAGGTTGACCCCTTTTTCTGATGTGTCGCTGTTGTCGGTGCGAATGCGTGTTTGCGTTGGTTGGGATATTTGGGGATACTATGCCAGATATGATAGCTCTCATAGCTTCGGCAAACCCTGTCATGAAGTTAATGGCTTTTCCAAGAATTCCCCGATCGAACTGTTTTTGGGAAAGCCGGGGCGTTTCTGTAACCTGTGCTTTCTGTGCTGGAGATTGGTGCTCCGATATTGGGTGGGAAAGTGGCGGGATGGGAAATCCATCCAGGTTGCCGGCAGCAGCTGGCTGTGATGATAACGATATATCGATAGATGGCTCCATTTGTTGTTTGATAGAGTTTGTCCTCCCATCACGGTGAGACACAGTTCGTGAAACCCATCATCTGCTACGATTACCATGCCCGCGATCTGCTGCGGACCGACGGGGTTGAAAAGCAGGAACCATGAAGAGGAAGAACCAGGGGTTGTAGATTCGTCGCGAACCTTCGACCCTCGACGTTCCGACCCAGCTCGCGACTCCCGACTCCCAGTGATAACTTTTGCGGGGGGTGGTGATGCGTGATGATTGCACTAGTTGGTGTCTCTCTCGATGTTCTAGCGCAATCCAATCCAATTCAATCGCAAAGTCAAGGCAAAACCCTGCAGCCTACAGACCGAGCTAACCTGTTTCCGGTAACTTTGTCCAACAACAAGCAACTTGAAGAATTGCATGCATGCTGGGAGCTGCAAAACCCAGGGCAGTCACAGGGCAGTCGCAGGGCAGTCGCAGGGCGTGCTTCTGTCCTGCAACTAGTCATCAAAACCATGGCACCGAACAAGGACACAGAACAAAACGTGAAGGTGATGGGGACGGAATTCGACCGGAAAAGCAGTTTTCGTAGTATAAGAATCTGTCTCCCCCCAGCATCCCTACCACGGCTCCCGAATCGATTTTGGCCAATTCCCGGATCGTTGGCGCACCTCTTGCTGCTAGTCTAGCTTTTTGTTGTTGTTGCTGTGGCTGCTAGTCTAGCGTGAGAGTGAGACACAATGGACAGTGTGTGTTTGTGCCACCTCCTGGTGAGTGTTCTTGATCCGACAGTTCAGCACTTTGATGTGCTGATGACTTTTCGAATCAAAAAGGCGCTAACAAGGTACGTCCAAAAAGGCCGTTTTCTATCGATACGCAAGTGGGGTCTTGACCCTGCTTTGGCTAACAATGATTGGCTACATTCCTTAATATTGGCCTCTTTCCGGGGTTGAGTGGCCTCTTGTGGAGACCCACTCAGTGACAGAACGTTTGTTGGTTGCACGTGTCCCGACTCAACTAACCTGTGTTGGTGTTGGAGCCCTTTGCTGCCCCGGGCGTTCCTGTTTCCTTCCTTGTCTCGCGTTTCCGTGGGAGAGACGAGTGATCCAGGTGCCCGTGGTTACATAAGCCTGGTGCCCCCCGAATTCCTGCCGGGCACTTGGGCTCGGCTCCAGCCGTTCAGTCCTTCCATGATCATCATACGATTCTGGCTTAAATCGTCCCACCCGTAACCCCATCGCCCTTCCACTCCCGACACCACTCTTTCCCTCCGCGCATCAGCTCACCCAAACAGTTCGACATTTGCAACGGGAGAGAGAGGGAGAGAGCGTGCGAGTGAGCCAGCAGAGACGCCAGACCGACCGAAGAGGTCAATTGTCGATACTATCCAAAACGAAAGACGCGGTCCAAGCTCCCTGACAGCGCCTGACCTGTTCCCGGACCCGGCAACCATCCACCCATCCACCCATCCATCCATTCATCCATCCGGCCATCTCATCATTGGCCCACTTCGTCAGAGGGAAGCCAAGAAACAGGGAAAAGGACCAAGTGTTAGAAGACTTGACAGAGGAGGGAAAACCAGGTAGAGGTACCCCACTCTATTTCGCGACTTGTTCTTCTCGACGAAAGGAGCGAGACTCGGGTTTGTCGAGTCGAGTCGGGCCTCAGGAAACATCGAGCTTGTTGTCGTGGTATTAGTTGATGTAAAAGAGTATAGCTGTTAACGTCAAGCGGGTGTGCGACAAAGGTTGTTATTGTTGTTTTTGCCGCACACTACCCCTTCGGTCGGCATTGGAAGCACGCAAGTTGCGGTGCAAGTGCGGATAACGGAGCGGACCAGCACACGCAAGGTCGCTCTTTCTTTCAACGCACATACGGGAAATTGGATTTCGGTTTGGTTTTGTCTCAATCAGGAATTTCACAATTCCTGAAGCAGGAACAGACGCACTTTCCCGCTCGGCCACAGCAAAGGGGAAACACAGGGTATTGCTCAGGAAAAAAAAGAGGAGACGACTTGGAGGACTGGAGACGACCGAGCGCACACGCCAAACCCCGGGCCGCTTTGATACCTTGCGCCTTGCCAAACACACCACGCAAGGACGGGAAGGGCTCGATAGTTCACAGCCCGCCTGCATGCAACAGCCCATCATTGTACAATTCTGAACTGAGGGGTCTTGGGGTACAGCCATCAGATCCGGCATCAGCCAGCATTCCCGAATACCAGCATCCGGCGGCCGCACTTGCCAGAGCATCCCAAAGCAATATGGCCGATCCCGATGCTGACTCGCCCGGCCTGTTCCAAGGAGGTCTGGACAACTTCGACATCAGCACCCCGTTGCAGCTGAGCGAGCCCACGCTCGCACACCACGGCTCCCTGAACGGTCACAACGTCAACGACGCCGTCACTTCCCCCGATCCCACCTCCCAAAGAGGAACCTCCATACCCTCCTCCCTGGCCGACACATCGAGAGCCTCAACCGGTGGGCCGACTCAGCAGCATCATGATCCCAACAACTCCCCCCCGATAGGCCACCACCAGCATCCCAATGCCTTCCGTGGTAACGGCATCAGCCCTCAGCAGCAGTACCAACAACAACAGCAGGCCTTCGACTTCAATCAAGACAACATCTCCAACTGGGCCTTGGGAGACTCTCCTCCGTTTGATCCCGGCCCCAACGACTTCAACTTTGGCCCTGTGCCGCACGGTCTGAACATCCCTCAGAGCTGGGACCTCCCCGTCCACTTTGGCCTCCCACAACAGGGACAGCAACAACAAGGCCAATTCTATCCCGATACGACCGGTGCTGGCATCGACCCCGGCATCTATGCCGCTGCCCTTTCCATTCCGTCGCCTCAGCAACAATCGGCCGAACCCATCTCCGTCCGCACCAACATCAACCCCAACATCCGCAACAGGCTGACTCCAGCCCAGCAAGAGAGGCTCAAGACCATCGCCATGCCGCCTCACCTCCAGTACCACTCGCCCAGGAGCGCCGGCAGCCCCGACTCCAATGCCAGCATGGGCCACGACAAGGGCTCCGCCTCATCACCAGACGGCCTCGAGCCATCCAAACCAAGTAGTAGGAAACGAAAGTCCTCGGCCGAAGTCGACGAGGATGACGATGACGATGATTTAGACGGACATCAGCCGGTAAAGAAGACGGCGCATAACATGATTGAGAAGAGGTATAGGACAAATTTGAACGACAAGATAGCAGCCTTGAGAGATAGCGTGCCTGCGTTGAGAATCATGTCTAAGAGTGCTAGGGGAGAAGATACAACGGAAGATAGGGAGGAACTTCATGGATTGACTCCAGCTCACAAGTTAAATAAAGCTACGGTATGTAGTCTCCTACTCGCTGCGTGATGTACACTTCAGGGGCATGCTACTGACATGCGAGATACCTCTACAGGTTTTGAGCAAAGCGACGGAGTACATCCGACATTTGGAGAAGCGGAATAACCGGTTGATTGAGGAGAACAACAGCATGCAGGCCCGCATTGCCGCATTCGAGAAGCTATTCATGGCCGGTGCAATGACCGGCATGACCAACCCTATGCAAGCTCCGCCTACGCCAATTCAGTATCCTCAGGATGTCTCAGCGTTCATGAGCACCCCGATACACACGCCTCGAGGTCCGGATCCTCCGGGGTTAATCCCGATACCGGACGACATGAAGCGCATCTTGTCGGCTCAACAGATGAACGCTGGACGACCGTACCCAGTGGGCCCGCCGGCCATGCAGCCGGGATTCGTGCCAAATCCGGGCGTCATTCGCAGACAACAAATACAACAACAGCAGCAGCAGCACCAGATGCAGGGGCGGTGGAATCCGTATCTCGGCAAGATGATGGTTGGTTCGCTGGCCGGACTGATGCTCGTCGAGGCTTTCATGGAGGACGAAACCAGCAACGAGACCACCGAGGGACGCGGTCTCTACGCTCTGCCGCTACGGCTTATCGGATCCTTCATTCGCTCATCGCATCTCAGTGTCGGTGGCTATTACATTTCCGCCATTGAAATTATGGCCAAGCTCAAGCTTCTGTTGCTTGGCGCTCTTCTCGTATGGGCCCTCTTTCCCGACAACTTTTTCGACGCGCCCAAGTCGGAGAAGCCAAAAGGCCCCACTTCGGCGGTGGAGGCCGTGCCCTCGCTCGCCTCGCCAATTCATGTCAGGAGACGGGCCTGGCTCACGGCTATCCAAACCGTCTGGGTACCACGACACAACTTTCTGCTTGAAGCTGCAGCCTTGTTACTCAAGACGCTAAAGTTTACTCTTCGCAATGTGTTTGGCGTGCGAACATATTTGTGGATGACGGGGCTCAGCGAGGAACAAGAGGCTGCTCGTGTCAAGGCCTGGACCATTGCGTTGGATGCCCAGCTTGCCGGCGGTGATGTCGAGATCAATAGGAGCCGTCTCACTCTCACGCTGCTCGCTTCGGGCACCCTCCCGGACACTCCCCTTCGCTTGATGCTCAAGGCACTTCACACTCGTGTTCTGCTCTGGCAGTTCTCCGGCAAGTTCTCGCTTGCCAACCTTCCTGCTGCCAAGATTGCGAGGTCAAGATGGAATGAGGCCAGACAGCTGAACATGATCCTTCAGCGAACTTCTACTAACCCTGAAGATGTCCTTCCCGAGCATCTTGCCACCCTTCTCGAGCAGGATTGTGATGACGGTCTCAACGATAGCATCGTCCAGAGAGCGCACAACCTTGCCTTCAACCGCCCCACGACCTTCAACCTGGTAGACCGAACCGACGGCATGAACATCGTCGTCGAAGACCCCGCCGTCCGCTCCCCCATGGACGCCGTCGCCGCCTGGTACTCCAGCTCCATCCTTCAGCGCGTCCTCCTTTCCAGCCTCGCTAAAGCCCAAGACGGCATCACCGAAGCGACCAAGGAGACCATCGACGAAATTGCCCTCGCCGTCAAGATCGCCCCCATCGGTTCCAACGCCTACCTGCGAGCCCTCGTCGCCCGCGCCGTCCTCATCTCCGAGAAGCGCGGCGCTAGCATCGCTGCCGCCATCAAGGCCTCTGACCCCTCGCTCAACCCCGACAAGCACCCCGAATACGGCCGTGGCGTCCCACCGCTTATCGACTCCCCCATGGCCCAGATCGTCCCCGACCACGACGCCCTCATGGCCCTTCAGTACGCCATGCGCATCGCCCACCTCCAGAAGTTCCCTGACCCGCCGAAGCAGGCGATTGAGTTCCTCAACTCGATCCTTCCCGGTGGCACAGACCGGTCTAAGCACGAGGGCATGTCCCTCTTGGCGTGCACGGCGGCTTATCACCTGATGGAATTGCTAGAGCGACACACGGTCTGCAGAGAGCAGTGCTCTGGTGCTCTAGAACGCTTGGCAGGTGCGCTGAGGATTTGGGTCGGAAGCTCGCAGGGTGAGAAGGTCGGTCTGGATGGAAAGATGAGGCAGAAGATGATTGGCAGGTGTTTGTCGATTACCAAGTCGGTGATGGGCATGGAGAATGACCCCGGGTATGGGAGTATGAGTGATTGTGAGGAGAGGGAGGAAGGGGGGTGTTAGCTTGTGGTGATCTCCGTTTTCGATTTTTTTTTTTTTTTTTGGCTAAATTTTTACTTTCAAAGTTACTGGCTTATATCTTTCTGGGGTTATGGTATGGTTGAAAATTCATTTGGTGTTTTAGCGGCGCGTCAGGTTTTTCCCTTTTACCAAAGTTTAAATCACCCCCTGAATCTACTCATTGATTTTTCGTTTCTTGTTCATGTCGTTGAAGTTACTGCGATACCATCTTATTACCCACACTACTCCACTTCATCCCTCTGTCCTTGTTTGCTATGCTCTCGCTCCACGGTAAAGACAAATACCTTCAGTCCTGTTTCTTATCTAGCCATTTTCATTTTCCCTGTACCTTTCTTTTCATCCTTTGTACTGCCCATATCAAATCATGGATCATCATGGACCGGAAAAAAAAAGGAAGGAAAAACGAAATGTTACCCTTGAGGTATCTATCCAATGGGCGGCGGTGACCAGATTTTTTGCTGTCCTCGCTCGCAAGTCGCCAAGTGTGTATCCCATCCCAAGTACGTGGCAGCGGTCACATCAGCTTTGCGCACGAATACGAAGTTCAGAAGCCAGTGAGCTGGTGTCCTCTGAGCATATTGGGCGTGGATATACCCCAAACGTTACGTTTTTGTCGAATTGGTTTTTACAGTCTTTGAAAGCGGCGGAGTTCTGTGTTATGCTCTTAGATCTTTCTTTTGGTAAGGTAGTTATGGAAAAAAAGGAGAAGGGGTCAAGGGGAGGGAAGGGAAGGGAAGGGGAAGAAAACTAGGGTATGCATGGCGTTTTAGGGTTTTGAAAGTGATAATTGAGTTTGTACTTCACTCACTCTAATATCGCAAATGGCCGTGAATGAAAGCGAGAACATGAAATCTCATCAAAACGCTACGCTGGCTAAACAGGAGATCAGAACATGAGAAAGATCGAGATCGAGGCCGAGCGCTTATCACGTCGGTTCGTGGGTAAGGTGAGGAACGGCCGGCTCCAGAAAGACGACATGATGCAAACTGAGTGAGGCTCTGAGTGAGGCTCCGCTTGTGACGGACGGAGGAAACGAAACAGAACAAAACAGATCAGATCAAAGAAATGAAACCAAACACCGTCGGTGAGTAGGAGAGGAGGAAACGGAACAGAGCGGAGGGCTTGGAGCCGCGGCAGTGAGATCGGATGAAACCCAATTTCCATCACTGACCACTACCTACCCCGATCTCGGAGGTTCGAACTGGAATGGAATCGGGGATCACTCACCCACGGCCCACGGGGACCGGGACGAGAACGGGAGCGGGACGAGAACGGGAGCGGGAGCGGGAGTAAGGGAGAGTAGGGACGGAGAAGTGGGGCCGTACCAAGAATCTCATCCGGTGCCGGTGGTTGATAATGCATGATCACCGAACGTCCAACCTCAATCACCGTCCCATCCATCGCCTTTTGGCTTGAGCAATTAGTTGCCATCCACTGATGGTACGACGGTAGGCCTCATCGAGTCGTTGGGTTTCATGGAGTAGGTAGGCATCAATGAAGTACAGCTGTAGGCCTCATCGTCATCGGTGTCGCCCGGATGCATTCCCGTCTCATTCCTTCCAGCTTCCAGTGGGACAGCTTCCAGCTCGTCAACCCCGCCTGCGAGCCTGCATACTATGATGTTGTCATTTTGTCATTGGTTGCCGGCCGTTTGCTCTTATGAGTGCTAGGTATTTGTGCGGAAGCGATTTGTGACAGTGATTTGCGCAAGATAGCAACGATAGTGGGTGGGCGATTGCCGTTGCTATCAACAACACAGCACACGGCGGAGGCATCACTGAGTGAGGTGCTCTCGCTTGACATTCACAATGGAATGTGTGATAAGGTAATTGGCTGAAAAAGCGAGTCCTGATCAAAAGAGAAGGAATGAATGCCTCATGACGGGATGTGCAAGAGTCAACCAAGGAAGTGAGGTGAGTTCCTGTTCAACGAGAGGAATTTATCGGTTAGGTTGGTTGCACTTTGCCTCGAGGTTTTCTTCATTGTAGAGGTACCTTCGGACAGTGAGTCCGCAAAGGCATGATCGTGGCTCTTGGTATTTCTGCTGATCTTAATAGTCAATTGAGCAAGCGAGTCTCTCTCTCTGTTGCACAAGAGGATTCCGACATCATCGTCATCATCGCTCTTTGCGTTTTCTTTTGCACATTGGTGATTTGGAGTTTGGACATGGAAGCACTGAGGAGGCTTGGCAAGCACTGGGATCTGGTCAAGTCATTTGCAACTTGCCTTTTACAACACTCTGCTGTGCGATTCTGTTAGCATTCTCACCTTACGCCACGCAAACAGCAACAAGTCATCACGGCAACAACCCCCCACCCATTCCTCTTGCAATAGCACTGGAGGGGCGAAAACCCCATCCATCCCGCTTCCCTTCAACCACGTCGCCGCACTTGACTGGTTTCCTGCGGGAGTACAGAAAACGTTGCTGTGCTATTTGTCCAATATGTTTGCTTGTTTCCCGCCGCTTTGTCCAACCCACTGCTCGTTTGCGAGTTTGAGTCACTGATTCCTGCTTTTTCGGAGGCTGAAGGGTCGACGAGGCTCTGGGGGAAAGAAATGAGGGGCAACTCATTTCATCCTGCCCTCTTGGTGGGCCACTTCCACAGCCGTTTATCACGGTAAATGGATTACTATCCTACCACAACTTCAGGTTCCTTTCCAGAGTTGATCACTGCCGTGCCTGCTGTTCATCAACCCGTTAAAGCTCAGGCTACACCTGCTAGCTTCGGATTCGGTGCAGAAGGTACTCGTGTGGGGACCTTCAACCATCGGGCAGCTAGCTACAAGCTCAGAAGCTACAGCGGGCGCGTTCCTGTGCTGCTCCTACAGTGCTGTTAAATAGAACACCAACCCCACGACATCCTCTTGCAAAATTTCCACCAAGCATCCCATTTTCTCTACAACCTGTCTTCCTACAATCGCCAGCCTTATCATCTTTGCTCGCGAGCACACCTCGTTTCTTTTGCTTTGGTTATCATAACCTTGGCAATCACTTCTTTGTTCCGGTCCAGAGACCTACCGATCATCATTTTCTGATATCGACACATCATCCAACAAACAACAACATCTACTACCAGTAATCCCGCATTGGAGTAGTCGTTCGCTCGATTACTCTTTTTGCGTCCGGAGTGCGACACAGTTAGCGGCTTATAACAAAGTCCAAGCTGAAAACCATCCGTGGTATTTCTCTCTTGGCAAACACCACCCTCCCACGACAAACAACAACCTACCTATCCTTTGGCTCGTCCAGTCATTCATCCACCTCTCCAACTATATACCATTCCAACACGCTCTTCCCTAGCCTATCCTCTTGCTTACCTCTCTTGCTCAACCAACCATCTCATCAACCGAACCGAGCCGAACCGAACCGAACAACAGCCAACCAGCCGAATAAGCTCGTGCCTTGTTGCTCTACTCGACAATCTGTTACCACTACTACTACAAGTCTAACAATCATGTCTGACAATCGTGGCGGTCGTGGAGGTCGCGGCGGCGGCGGCGGTGACCGTGGAGGCCGTGGCGGCGGTGGTCGCGGCGGCGGCGCTGGTGACCGTGGAGGTCGTGGAGGCGGTTATCAAGGCGGTGGTGATAGGGGTGGTCGTGGCGGCGGTTACCAAGGCGGCGGTGATAGGGGTGGTCGTGGCGGCGGTTACCAAGGCGGCGGCGATAGGGGTGGCCGTGGCGGCGGTTACCAAGGCGGCGGCGGCGATAGGGGTGGCCGTGGCGGTGGTTACCAAGGCGGCGGCGGCCGTGGTGGCCGTGGCGGAGGACGGGGAGGGGGAGGATTCGAACCAAGAGAACCCCCTGCTCCTGATGTCTACAAGTAGGTGCCTCTCCATTTTTGTACCATTCAACATGATGCTAATATGACTTTAGGGGAATTGACGGTCGTGGTGCCCCAGAGCCCGACGCCCAGATCACTAAACTCGAGGACGACTGGATCAAGAAGCATGTCAGCAGCAATCTGGTCACTTCAATGAGCAAGCTTTCGCTCAGCGACAAGGAGAAAGCCAACAACTTGCCGGTTCGTCCTGGCCATGGCACAACGGGCGGGAAGGTGAAGCTCTGGGCCAACTATTTCAAAATCAACGTCAAATCACCAGGGGTCTACAGGTACACCATCAAAGTTGCCGCCAGCGAGGAAGGCCTCGGAAAGGAAGCTGAGGTCGCATCGAAGAAAGTGGAGGTGGTGATTGGGAAACTGCTCGAGCAGATTGGCGCCGACGCACAGTCCGTGGCGATTGCCAGCGATTTCAAAGTGCACCTGGTGACGACAACGAAGCTCAAGGTTCCCGAGAACCGCATTTTCCAGGTGACATGGACCGAGCCGAGTTCCAACCAGAACTTGGCCAACAAGCCCCAGACTTGGCTTGTCAAGGTTGAGGAGAGTGTCGAAAACTGCGACCTCGGCAAGGTGCTGAGCGAGCTTACGACGCTTGATCCCAAGCTCGACGGAGATTTCCCCAAGTACAATGTGGAACTCGATGCCCTCAACACCATCGTCACTCATCATGCCCGCGCCGACCAAAATGTTGCGGTGGTGGGAAGGGGAAGGTTTTTCGCCTTCGGTGATGACCTCGTTGAACAAAAGCGGCCCGAAAACTCCCCTTTGGTCATCTTGCGTGGATACTTTGCCAGCGTCCGTCCAGCTACCGGAAGACTTCTGCTCAATACCAACATCACGCATGGCGTCTTCCGTCCTGGCATCAAACTCGAACAGCTGTTCAAGGAACTTGAACTGAACGTAATGGACACATGCCTCACCTGGAGCCCAAAGGACAAAGACCGGCTCAACAACAGGCTGGGCAAAGTTCACAAGGTCCTGGCGAAAGCCCGCGTCGAGGTAAACCTCCCATTCATGGCTGATGGAAAGGTTGCTTGGAAGAAATGTCACCGCACGCTCAACGGCATTGCGAACCGTAACGACGAAAGGGTGGTAAAGCCAAAGAAGGATGACGATGCCCCCGCCCCCCATCCACCACTGTTCGGGATTCCCGATCTCAAGACGGGCGGCCCGGCCTCTGTTAAGTTCTACCTGCGTGCGCCACAGACAAAGAATGGCTCTGCCCCTCCTCCGGTCCCCGGCCTGCCGACCAACGCGTACATCACGGTAGCGGATTACTACAAAAAACGGTACGGATTGACAGCAAATCTTTCGCTTCCTCTGGTCAACGTGGGCAGTAAAGAAAAGGCTATCTACGTCTTGGCCGAGTTCTGTACGCTGGTCAAAGGTCGCTCCGTCAAGACTAAACTAGACGCGAACGAAGCGGACGCCATGATCAAGTTTGCGTGCAGAGCCCCTTCGCTGAACGCCCAGTCTATCGTGACGAAAGGTAGAGAGACCCTTGGTCTTGATAAAAGCCTGACGCTTGGCAAGTTCAAGGTCTCGGTCGACAAGGAGCTGCTTACCGTCGTCGGACGTGAGCTCCAGCCTCCGGTGCTCACGTACCACGGTGACAAAATGGTACAGGCGAACGATGGCGGGTGGTTGATGAAACAAGTCAAGGTGGCCAGAGCTGGCCGCAAGATTGAGAAGTGGTCGTATTTGGAATTGATGGCACCACCGAAGAACCCTCGCGAGAAGCCCGTGCCCAACGCAGCGATACCGCAAGCTTTGACAAATTTTGCCGATTTCCTGAACAAGACGGGCATCCCGATCAACCCCAAGTTCCCGCAAGGCCAATCCCTTGAGATTCCAGGGAGCGAGAAAGAGTTTGCAGCCAGCGTGAAGGCAATCATGAGCCAAACCCAATTTCTTGTGGTTATTATACCCAAAAAGGACGTTCAGCTCTACCATTGGGTGAAGCGGGCTGCCGATATTACATATGGCGTCCATACGGTCTGCGTGGTAGGCGATAAGCTTCTTAACCCAAAGGGGCAGCTGGGGTATTTTGCCAACGTGGGCCTCAAGATCAACCTCAAGTTTGGCGGCACGAATCACAATATCAAGACGCCAATTCCTCTGCTCGCCAAGGGGAAGACCATGGTGGTTGGTTATGATGTTACCCATCCGACCAATTTATCGGCGGGACAATCGCCTGCATCGGCTCCCAGTATCGTCGGCCTGGTCTCAACGATCGACAGCCACCTTGGACAATGGCCTGCAATGGTTTGGAACAACCCCCACGGACAGGAATCCATGACCGAACAATTTACAGACAAGTTCAAGACGCGTCTGGACCTGTGGCGCAGCAATCCCGTGAACAACCGCACTCTCCCCGACAATATCCTGATTTTCCGCGATGGCGTCTCTGAGGGACAATTTCAGATGGTCATCAAGGACGAACTACCCCTGGTTCGCGCCGCCTGCAAGCTTGTGTATCCAGCCGGCAAGCTACCGCGTATTACGCTGATTGTCTCTGTCAAGCGCCATCAGACTCGCTTCTTCCCAACGGACCCGAACCACATTCACTTGAGGTCGAAGAGCCCCAAAGAGGGTACCGTTGTTGACCGCGGCGTGACCAACGTCCGCTACTGGGACTTCTTCCTGCAGGCGCACGCGTCGCTTCAGGGCACGGCCCGCTCGGCTCACTACACGGTTCTGGTGGATGAGATCTTCAGGGCCGACTATGGAAACAAGGCGGCCGACATGCTGGAGAAACTGACGCACGACATGTGCTATCTCTTTGGGCGAGCCACCAAGGCCGTCAGCATCTGCCCGCCCGCGTACTATGCCGACTTGGTGTGCGACCGGGCGCGTATTCACCAGAAGGAGCTCTTTGACAAAATCGATGAGAACGAAAGCGTCAAGGCCGATGCTTTCGCACAGTATGGCAGCGCCGGGGCCGTTCACCCCAACCTTAGGAATTCCATGTACTATATCTAGGCTTGCCAACTGGGTGTGGAGATGGAACTGGAGTATAAAAAGTGACGGGAAGTCGACAAGGTCATGGTGGGAGGCAAAAAGAGAAAAAGCCGCCGTGTCGTCTCTGGATAAAACCGAGCGTTTGCTTTTTTTTTTTTTTTTTTTGGGGGGGGGGGGGGGGGGGGGGTTTTTTGGGGGGGGGGGGGGGGGGGGGGGGGGGGCTTTTGATTTCATCAGCGTTTTGTTGCATTCTTTCTTGTTCTGTTTCTTGGCTCTTTCTGTCTGTCTGTACTGCATACATGCACTCTGGATGATGAACGATACCATTTGATGACTTGATGAGAGATGGCAGACTGCCGATATCGCGCGCAATGAGAAGGGCAAAAGTAAAAGTGGGAAACAAGAACAAGGCGGTTTTAGTTACTTCAATAGCGAAATTAGGAGAAAAAAACATAATGAAAACATGATTTGACAACTTTTGACTGGGATGGGCGTGGCTGATGTTATGAATCCCGCATTTTGAGACGGGGGTTGGCTGTCACTGACTTGGTGATGACTGGAGATTCGGGATGGATGAATGCCAGGCTACGTACATGCATGACGCTCCTTATTAATGCTCCATGACCCAAGAACGATTAATTGAAATACCACGACGAAGGATGGTCAAGGTTGTGTGTGTCAATGTGTCAAACCAAGATGGGACTTGCCTTGGGGTTGAAGCCTCATTAAAGACATAGTTATCTCTTGTCAAGTAGTGTTGTCCAAGACACGGTTCGAGGATGAAGGCAAGCACACAATGTAGCATAGAATATGACCTCCCATTGTTCTATTACAGGAAGTCCAGGCATATATATATATATATATATATATGTGATGTGATGTATTGTATCTGATGATAGCATAGCCCGTTTTCCCCATGACATTACTGTGAAAGGTATTATCTCCCAAATACAAAACACCTAAGAATGGAAAAGAAAAAAAAAACCAATGTCGATGATATATAGGTATCCAATCCTCCTAACCTAAACTCCCAAACTCCCAACAAAGCTACAGAAGAACCTGAACTGAAACCAAACCAAACCAAACCAAACCAAACCAAATCATTCGACGACACGGATAAGAGACAAACAAACAAGTAAGATGTTGTCAAGTCATTCATTCCGCAGCAAAATATCGTTTTGTTTTGCTCTTGGTCTGCTGCGCCTTGACTTCGGGCGGGACGATGGTGTGGTGGACGACGTGGGGGCGATAGACTGCGTCTACTGGTGGCATCCTGTTCACAACATCATTAGCCATGTTTGTTGTATATAGACATGGTTCGGAGGAATGGATAGATAGAGGGGGAGGGGGAATAAACCGGTGAGAGAGTGAGTGAGTGAGAGAGCAGTGAGTGGATGGATGACGAGGAAGAGATTGGGGGTTTGAAACGGGAAGGGAAGGGAAGGGAAGGGAAGGGAATGGGGATGGGGGGGGGGAGGTGAAGAAGGAGAAGAAGAAGAAGAGAGGGGGAAGAAGGAAGAGAAAAACTAACCAATCATCCAAACTCAGCGGAAAGTACTCATACAACAAATCCGCTGCCTCCAACGGACTTCCAACAACATTCTCCTTCTGATGACTCTGGTTCAGACTCTCGCTCTTCGTGTTGTGCATTCCCGTCCCCCCAGATGCTGCGCCCAAACCCAAACCAACACCAACACCAGTACCCAACCCCATCCCCTTCCCACCCTCCTGCTTCAACCCACCACCACCACCACCCGACTTCGGATACAACGGGCTTCTCATATTATCACCCGACCCCGAGTTCCTTCTATTCATAGGCGGACTACTCCTCTGCTCGTCCTCCGATAGTGACAGACTAATCGGCAGAGCAGTCGGTATCGTCGGTATTGAAGTCGTGGAAGAGGTGCTGCGGTGGTGAGTCTTGTGGGTAGTAGCTGAGGGAGTCAGCTTTCTTCGCGGGCCGTTGTTCTGGGTGTTATTGTTGTTGTTGTTGGCGTCCGAGGAGGAATATCCCCACGATGGTATTGGTGGTCGGGAGCCGGGGTTCGGAGAAACGGACATGGCTAGTTTCTTGTTGGGGTGTTGTTGCTGTTGAGGATTGGGTGAGGTGCTGAAGGATTGAGGGGTGGGGGTTGAGGACCAGTCTGATGATGGCTTTGGACGGAGGGGAGTTAGTACGTGATGATTGGGGAGAGGAAGGGGATGAAAAAAAGTACCGGAGGGGGGCAGTGGAAACACACCTGATTCCCTAAGGAGTGATACCTCTGGAGCATTTCCGATCGATCCATACCCTGGTGTTGCTGTTGCGTTTGCAGTTGTTGTTTTCCATTGCTGCCGTTCCCGCCAGCACCAACACCAACACCAACAGACCCCTCTGTACTCGTCCGCTGCAAGATCCCCTTCCGATCGCCCGTCAACGGAACATCCCTCCTACTATCAAAATTCCTCGGACTCCTCCCCCTCACAATCACCGGGCCGGACTGAATCTCCGCCAACTTGATCAGCTTGTCCCCAGACTCACTCGTCTTCGCCAGCAAGTTAATCTGCACAACATAATGCTGCTGCAACCCTTTCCGCCGTCCATTATTCGCCGTAGCATGCTTAAACTGCAACCGCTTCCACGACACCGGTATCGACACCCGATTCCCGCTCCCATCCACCTCCTGGCCTGCTGACAAGTCGAGTAACTGCTTCGGCGGGGTCGTCGCTGTTTTCGATGATTCCTCCTGCTGTCCTGGGGCTTGTTGTCCTCCTTGCCCATTTCCCGCCGCCAAAGCAGGATTATTGCTCTTCCAAGGGATGCTGATAATCTCCGTCTGTTTCCCCTCAATACTCTCAGCAGCCGTAATCGACGCCCACAACTCTTTTATCGGCACCTGTCTGCCCCCACCCTGCTGCTCCCCATCTATCAAAAGCGAGCAATGCAGCGCATGTCTAGGCAGGGTAACCTGCCCCGTGCACTGCCACAGATTCCTTCGATAACACGTCAACTCCAAAGGTCTGGCGCCGGGGTGCTGTGCCTGGCCCTGCTCCGGCGTGTTGCTGGCGAACACGTCCTCGGCGACGAAGAACATGCCGTATAGCTCGGCGGTCATGTTGAGGTCGGCGAACCGGCCGGTTTCAGAGTCGATGAGGGTGGCCTGCCCGGAGGGGATGGGCGGGCTGAAGCCTAGCAGTTTGTTGTCGAGGAGGTCAGAGGGGGAGTCGGCTTCGTTGGTGGTTATTTTGAGGGCGGCTTCGGCTTCGGCTGCGACGGCGCCGACTATGGAGGGGCCTCCGACGGATGGGAGGTTGTAAGCCGTGTGGCTGTGGCTGTGCCCTTGCGAGTGCCCGGGGATGGGAGGGTAGGATGTTGTCGTGGAGAAGGGATCTTCGAAGGTGAAGTTGTCAAAGTCGTAGGCGGATGGGGTGAGGGGGATTCCGGCGTGGAGGTCGGAATTGACATCACTGTGGATTGGGATCGGGAGGTTAGTTTTGCGATTGCTGGTGGTGTTGAGGTGGTGACATGACATACAGAAGCGCTTCGTCAAAGCCAAAGGGATCGCCCATGCCCATTGCCATTCCCATTCCCATTCCCATTCCCATAGGCTGACCAGCGGCGTTCAGCCCGAGGGCGTCGGCGGTATTGGCCGTTGCGCCATTGGGGAGCTGTGGTATGGAGTTGAAGCTGGCCATTGCATCGTCGTGGTGTAACAGATGGGTAGTCGATCGCAGTAACGACTAACGGCAGCCAGCTGATTCGAGTGATTATCTGGCGGAAGAGATCCCGGATAACGGTGTCGCTTATGCCTTCATGGTGTGGTGTGTCCGTTATCCGGGGACGGTGTTTGTTCAATCGGCCAAGGCTGAGGCTGAGGGAATCGCGGCCTGGACTTGTTGGTCGGCGATGGCGAAAGCTGCTATCATTGGGAGTATCGCCAGATATCAAGGGTCTTGTCGAGATTGCGCCGTGTGATCAGTCGAGGTGCGGGTAAGAGTGTGGTGGTATTGTCGTTGTCGGCTTCCACTTGCACCAGTTGGATGTCAGCGAGGCCAAGCAGAGAGGCTGTGATCAAGCTGTATCTGCAGCAGTTATAGTGTTCAGTCAAAGGCCAAATGGCGAGGCCATGGTAGCGTTGTACAAAATAATGACTGCCAAGACACTGTCCGCTTGGGGGTTGGATGTGCCGTGTGCTAAACACCCAATTCGCACCGATAACCCTAGAAGAGTCAGGTTACACTGACCCCTCATATTTTCGCCATCAGAGTCATCCGCGTTTCATGCTCAATACCTTGTTGTCGGAAGCCATCTTTGCTGCTCATAAACAGACTGACGAGCGTTCAATAGCATCTTGAAGAGAAGACGGAAGAAACTCGAGTGGAGAAGAGATGAACCCAAGACGGGACAATGGAAGTGGAGACTTTCTTCCCGTCAAGAGTGGAATCTGCAGTTCCGACGAACACAGTGTCGATTAACCGATAGTCTGCTTGTGGGTTTTGGCGAACGACATGGTCACAGGAAACTTCAAGATATCACGACGATGACTAGATCAAGTCGGTTCGTGTTGAGGTAGTAAAATGACCACGACCAAGGTTTATATCAGTAATGCCCAGCAAATCTACGCCGTCCCCTTCTCATCCAGCCTCCTCCCCTCCTTCTCCATCACCCCCGCCAACGACACTGCCGCCCCGAGCAATGAACTCTCCTTCGCTTGAACCAACTCTATCCTCTGTTCGTTGGAATCTTGACCGGCCGACATCATCAGCGCGTCCAAGTACCACTGTAGCGTCTCCTTGTATTCAGGAAAGTATGACAAAACTGACCCGGTATAGCCTACCGTGGTCCGCTCTATCTTCAACTCTACTGCGGTCTCCTCACTGAACGGCGACTCCGGCTCAAGTTCGTTTAGAAAGCTTTGTTCGGCCCCATTCTTCAGCTCCCACAGTGCAAACAATGAAGCAGCGACAATGGAAGCCGACCGCTGGGCTATGTAACCCGCCAGTTGCTGCATGAACCGCATGTCCTCGGTGCTAGGAATACCCGCTGGTAGGCGGTAAAGCTGTGAAAAGACTGCGGTGGCCTTGCCTCCGGAATCTAACCCACTGATACATTGCATCGTGTTAGCAATCTGGGGATAAACAAATGACTAAAAGAGAGAAAGCAGCGTGACTTACTCTACCATCAACGACATGGTCTCGGTATCCATAGAGTAAGCTTCCAACAGCAGTGGCGGTATTTCTCCTCCCAACACGCCCGTCGTTTTGATAGCTTCCACCAGCGCGATCCGGAAAACTTCACCCAGGTAATACCCACTGACTAGATGCTCAAGTGGCTGGAAGTCCGGTCTCTCATGAGCGGCTTTGAGTATCTTATCCCATCTCGTCAGGGGCAAAATGTCACGGCCGAACATACCCAACTCTGTGTTAACCATGATGTGGCTCGCTTGCTCGTACCAACTGGCAGGTCTTGCTCCGAACTTGGATTTTCCAATAAGATTTACCGGGAGGTGGGCGGCGATGTTTACACCCGTGCCAAGAATCAGCCCGAAGCGGGTCGATGGGTTGTAGTATGCTGATGAAAGCAACGTGGCGTTGGAATCGTTGACGATGGAGACTACCTCGATGTTCACTTGGAGTTCTCGGAGAATCTTGTTACAAGTGGCGCCCAGGTCCTGTCCGATCAGTCCGTCACATGCAAGAAAACTCTTGCCCATGGGGCAGATGTTTCCTCCGTTGGGTGATGTTTGCCTGTCGTGTTGTTAGTTGGCTGATCTTGGGATGGAAGAAAAGTGAAGTGCATAACATACTCTAGAGGAAAGCTCCACGCCAGTCCCATGGGCATTGGGTCTCCCGATTCATATCCCTCTCTCGAAATGTGGCCGGCGTCGATTGCCTTCTTCACACTTGTCTCTATCTTCCATGCCATCCACTTGAAGAAATCCGTCCCCTGTAACAATCGAACATTTCTCTCTATCGTATAGTTGTCCATATGAACAATGGTACTGTCGCCAACATCTGCAGTCCCTCGGCCTTTCAGATCCACCAGACCAACGCGAAGGGTCGAACCACCAACGTCAACCGCCAGATACTGGCCACGTTCGTGTCCGCCAGGCAGTTGGTGGTTGTAAGAGGGAAGCATACATGCCGGGTTGGTCTGCAACCCTTCTCGGAATTGTGCCTTGAGCTTTTTGGAGAGCAACAAAAGAGGGTCGTCTGGGTTTGGGCTTGGTATGATCAAAGAATGTTCGGCTCGCGGGAAGCGATTGCTACCGATTGGTCCGAGAAGGAGTTCCTTGGCCTCTTTGAGAAACTCCTCCCTAGTCCTTTGAAATGCCTTGGTCTGTTTGACTTTTGTGTGGTCGGACTTTGGGCTGATCCAAAAGGCAAGTAAGGCTTGCAGGAGCGACCTGCCACGCGAAAGCGATTTGAGGGCGTTTATGATTATTCGCTTGAGGGATGCCATTGAGAAAACGAGTGACTGCTTGGCATTTGAGGTCGAGAGGGAACTGAAGGAAGGACGCTCTTCTTTAAGTCATTTGAAAAGTCAAGGGAGGATAGGAGAAGTGCCGAGTGGATGGGTTGCGCCTCATCTAACCGTACTCTGACAGAATGATGAATGCTGTCGAGAGGGAGGAAAATAACACGTCGCTGATCTTGTTTCCCTCACCACTGGGTAACCTGGTGAGCCCAAAGACTGACAAGCCGATGAATACGGACTTTGAAAAGATACGAAGGCGACCTTGAGGCTCTGCTGTAAACAGAACCTGTAGTCTGGTCTGGTGGAGGTAGAGTACAGTGGTGAGTGGTGAGAAGCAAAAGGTAGGTAACAAGAGGGAGGAAAGGTAACGAGCTGATGAGGAGAGAAAGACCAGAAGGCTCGTAAGGAGCTGCGGCTGGAAAACCCACTAACAAAATGTCATGTTACAGCCGTGGAAGACGGCACTGTTAGTCGCGCAGGATCGCAGGGGATATTGCTCTCTTGATCTAGATGCTATGTTGTGAGGTAGTGAGGCTCCTCACCCCAAGCTAATTAGCTGAAACATCGACCGATCGCAGGCATGACACTCTTTGAGTCAAACCTCGTGATTCAGTGTGCCAGTTATGGATAGGTCAACAGCTTCGACTTAAGCGAACGAGTTGTCAAGACGAAACCTCAACTGGAGGATAATATGGAGGTGTTGGGTGCAAGTGTGAGACTATTGCGAATAAAAAGCAGAGCCAATGAATGACAAGACAAAGCAGCTGAGTGTAACCAGGAGAACGGCAAGCGGGTTGCAACTTGCAGCACTTGATTGCAAGGGACGGATGCGAGGCGGGGTTCTGTGCAGGAGAAAGAAGGCTTGTGGAAGGCTATCATTGAGTGCCATGGTCGCCGCTCGCCGTGTCAGTCAACGAGTGTGTCTCGGGAATTGGTGGGAAAGTAACGTTGCCTTGGTGTCGGTCTTTGGGTTTGAGTGTTGCTCGGTCTTTTGGGCGCTGGAAGTAGAGAGGGGCACTTGACTGCAAACCATTGCGATCAGTAATCTAGAACAACTGAGGGGCATAGGGTATGACAATCAATGAGCAAGAAACCGTGGTCAAAAGACCCGGTTCGAATTTGGAGTCCACCCAGAATGCGATCTTGACATGGAGGGTTGGAATGTGGGATTGAAGGTTGAAGATTGAAGGGGTCGGAATCCAAATTGACAGTGCGCCGTTGACCCGTGCGACAGGTCCTGCGTTGAATCTTGGCACTAAAAGCTTATGGCTGGAGTGCACGAGCCATATCAGATCCCCTCGTCGAGGAAAGAACTCGACGACGACAATGACAACGGAACCCAGTTGCATCAAACTTTGTGCGTACCTTCCTCCACTGCCTAACAAGGAGTCCCCCGAGTTGAAGGTTGCAATAAAATGCCGATTTTCACTATTACAACAAAGCCGCCTTGCTTATCGGAAGAAATCGCGACGAGTGTCTTCTAGGTACGACGCAGCTATCACCTGTGCGTGGATCAGCGCAGGACAACGGAGATAACGGTGTTGAGACGTCACCTCACTCAGCTCTCTCCCTCCACATTTCTCTTTCGTTCTCAGTCGACTTTGTGACAAGATCAGAACGACGAGTGTCTGTCGCCGCCAATCACAATCACACAAACCAGTCACTCCTCCCTCTACGACCGTTGGCCCCAGTGATATCCGAAGCTGTCGACATCATGATTCCCAAAATGAACGTTCCATCAGCCCTCCCCTCTCTCTCTAGACATGAAGATTGAGGAAGCACTCTGGAAGCTACGATGGATCATCGCTGACAGCATTCATCGTTGCGGGGTCGACTTGCCATTTCGTGGAGGTATCCGTCATGGACTGACCTCGGAGTTGATGGTCGCTCTTGCCAGTCTTTGTGTGATGAGTGAGGATGCCAGTGCACCTTGATGGCTCCCATCTTGAGAGCTGTCCTACTAAACGTCTCAAAAACTTCCATTTCTTCCCTTGAGTCGTTTCTCTCCCCGTACACCCAGACATTGCTCTGAGAACAGTATCATTAGCCCGTTCCTGGCAATCTTCTCTGCCATTAACAGTATCTCTTCTTATCCCTCACCCATTCGAGCATTCTGTCTTCATTTCCCCTACCATTTAACTCAACCGGCAACATGGGGCTCATCATCCGCGACAACGCCGAATCCGCTAGCTCCTACATAGCCGACTACATCGTCAATCGCATCACCTCCTTCTCTCCTACCCCTAATCGTCCCTTTGTCCTCGGTCTCCCAACCGGCTCCAGCCCCCTCGGCATCTACAAGTCTCTCATAGACAAGTACGAAGCTGGTCTGGTTTCCTTCGAAAATGTCATAACCTTCAATATGGTAAGAACAAAAACTCTCATCTGTCTCTTCCCATATCTTGCTGACAATTATCCCAGGACGAATACATCTCCCTTCCCCCGACCCATCCTCAATCCTATGCATCCTACATGCACGACAACTTCTTCTCCCACGTCAATATACCCTCGCAAAACATCAACCTTCTCAATGGCCTCGCTCCAGACCTCGCTGCCGAGTGCTCACGCTACGAATCCAAGATTGCTGCCGCCGGCGGAATTGACCTGTTTCTTGCCGGCCTGGGAGAGGATGGACACTTAGCTTTCAACGAGCCCGGTTCCAGCTTGGCCTCACGAACGCGTGTCGTGACACTAGCCGAGGACACTATCCTCGCAAACAGTCGATTCTTCGACGATGATGTGGACAAAGTGCCCCGGATGGCATTGACCGTGGGGGTGAAGACGGTCCTGGAGGCAAAGGAGGTGCTGATGATTGTTCTTGGCGCGAGAAAAGCAAGAGCGTTGAAAAAGTGTGTAGAGGAGGGGGTGAGTTGTATGTGGACGGGCTCGGCATTGCAGATGCATGAGAGGGCTATCGTGGTTTGTGACGAGGAGGCGGCGGGTGAGCTGAGGTGGAAGACGGTCAAGGTTCGTGTTTCTGTCAGTTACCTGTTGATGAAGAACAGACAATGCTAATGTGTGGCAGTACTTCAAATCCATTGAAAGCCAAGAGTCCGGCCGTAACCACGGCTTTGACCAATCTCTGCCCATCAGGAACAACCTTAGTGTCTCCCAGGCCAACCTCAAAACCGCCGCCGGACCACTAACACCAGAGTCAACACCAAAAGCAACTGCCAGTTACACCTCGTCTTCTCCCATTTCGCCGGTGGCAGAAACGGCCCCAACACTTCTCACCACATCTGCTGATGTAGACCAGTCCCCAGTCTATACGTCCTTGGAGAAAGAAATCCTCACCCAACCCGTGCCGAAAAGTCATGGTCTCCTAGGACTCCTCGGAACTTCATCATTTCCACCCATCGAATCAACCACCCGCCATTCCCGAGAGCCGTCTCGAGCTCGATCCCACTCCCACTCACAATCAGACGGTCATGCCTCGGACGGAGACTCTGAAGCAGAGTCCGAGTACATTGATCTAGAGCCAGACAGGATGGCCTCCAGGCTAAGTGATCCCGCTTTTGCTGCTGAAGCGTTGAGAAGGTTGACGCCTAATCCTGAAGAGGGGAGAAGGTAAGTAAGGGCAGTGAGGAGGGTATCGGCTCCAAGTCTGGTGCTATTTCGAACCTGTGGATGGAGAGTGGCGAAGGAGATTGTTCCAATGACTGGATATGCGACGGAGTAAATTGACTGTATCCCTTAATTTTGGAATAACCCAAAGAACAGAACAGAATCACTAAACAAGACATTTTCTCATTATTACTCATATACCTAAGAAGTAAAGAGATCCGGTTAGAATCTTCAGGGCTAGGTGGCTAAGTAAAGAAAATCAAATCGTATATCGCAAGAAAGTACACCCGCTGTCAAAATAACTAGCAATAAAAACGAAGCCCAATATCAAGTCATCTCCAATACCATCACATTGTGTTCACATCGTACCTAAATAGCAGAGAACCATGTCATGAATCATATCCAATCTGACAGAAACTGACTTAAGCAAGCGAAGCAAACTGTAATCACGTCAGCAATCGATCACTTCCCAACATTGTTCCCTTGTAACAAGAAAGGAAGGGGGGGACACTCACCTGCTCAACCCCATTAACCACCTCTTCCCAAACCTGCTGAACCTCAAATCCCATGCCCAACAACGTTTCCACATTATTCTGCTGCCCCAATCCCTGGCCCAGATCTCCTCCATCCGCAGCAGAGCCACTGCCACCGCCATTGTTGCTCACCCAACTCAAAACGCAACAAGCCATCTTATCCCTCTTATTCTGTCTCAACCCCAACATCACCAAGCCCTGCAACACCAAGTTTGCATGCTGTTGCCCCGTCATGGATGATGACGACACCACCACAGGCGCAATAATCCCCCCCGTCGTAGTGAACTCCTCCATCCCGCCACTAGCGCCACCGCCACCGCCGCCGCTAGATGCCGCCGACGCCGAAGGCAGAAGAGAAGGGAAGTATCGCCCCAGGTCGCTGCTGATTACTACGGTACCTACTACCAGTTGTTGTTCTTCTTCTTCTTCTTCTTGAGTAGTAGTAGTAGTCCCCGGGGCTTGGGAAGCTTGGATCTTGGCGCGGATGATCCATGTGTTGTTGTGCTGGGGGTTGGAAGAAGACAGAGCTAGGCGGTAGAGTTGGAGGATCTCGGGGGAGGAGGATTGTGAAGAATGGGCAGATACAAAAGAGAGGACGGATTCCTGCTCTGGGGTCAAGGTTGGGCCATGGCCATGGCCATGGTGGGGAAAAAAGGGGCCGCCGTGGGCGTGGGCGTGGATGAGGTCGAAGGAGATGCCGGCTAGCTGGAGGGTGGTGGGGAGGTCTGGAGGTGAGGACCAGGATTGGAGAGAGGGGAGGAGGAGGTTGAAGATTTTGCGGGTGCGGTTTGAAGAAGATGAAGATGAGGGGGACAAGTCCCAGCCGCAGGTGGTGGAGAACCAGGATTTCAGACCAGAGGATGCGGCAGTTGCTGCTGAGGGGGTGGTGGAAGTGGTGGAGCCGGGGGTTATAGCTGACGAAAGGGTGTCGGAGTGGTCGAGCGGGATGCCGGGGAAGATACCCGGTAGACAGCACCCGAGTTGGAGTTGCTTAATGTCTGGGTGTTTCTGGAGGAGGTTGCGAACGGCCCGGCGATGGAGGGAGTACCCGATCGAGACGTTGCGCTTGGACGGGTCGACGAAGATGGCGCCTATGACTCCCGTGGACGTGGAGGGGAGGTAATAAGTTGAGCAAAACCCGTACAAGGCGCCGGTGGAGGAATTGCGGACTACAAAGTGCTGCTCTTCCATTTCGTGCTTTTCCATGTCCGGCGGCATGAAAGGTTGAGAAGACAGCGAGAACGATTGCGGGCCGAAGGCGTAGAAGTGCTGATGATTGGGAGCGCTGCCTCGGACCATGGCGAAGAGTAGATCTTGCAGTCCCTTGGTGTCTCTTTCGACGTCGTAGGGCTCGACGAGCCAGTGCTGCGTTCGGATTTTGGATTTGCCTCCCGCTGAGCTTTGCACGGCCTTACGGGGTGCTTTCCTGAGGGTACCGGGTAGTGTGCCGTGGGGGGTGAAAGCGCCGAATAGGGCGCGGACCAAGGCGGACATGGCGGTTTCGGTGAAGTCGAAGGTGCAGATGTAGGTCCCGATGGATTTGTCCATGGCGAAGTCGTAGGGGGAGGAGACGGCTATGACGACGAGGTTCTTCTTGTGCCCTGAGGCTTTGAGCAGGGAACACATCATTGCTACGTGCTTGGTGAAGCCGGCTTGGTAGAGGTTCCTGTTGGCGTCGGCGGTGAGGAGGATGATGGTTGAGGCGCGTTGGATGAGGGATTCGTGGACTGGTCGGTGTTAGTACAGGCATATTAAGGGGGTAGGGGGAAGGGGAAATTTACCTGGCCGCACACCGTTGGCGGTATAAGAGGTGTGAAGCAACTTGCCATGCCTAGCACGAGCTAAAGACCTCCCAAGTTCTCTAAACACTCCCTCACCACTCATGATAGCACTCCGCTCCCTATGTATCCATTTATCATGAATCGGATTCTCCGACTTAATTTTGGTCGAACTTTCAAGAATAGTCTTCGTCATCGCCGACGCCGGCAACGGCTTGACCAGCGGCGTTAAGAGCAGCAGTTCCTCCTCCTGATGCATGCTCTCATTCAGCGGCAACAGCTTCTCGTTATCCCTCATCACCGTAATCGAGTCATCATACGCCTTCATGCTCAGCGCCAGGTGACTCGGATGGATCTGCTTCAGCAGCGAGATCCCCGGCGGATTCAGCGCCTTCGCCCAATCCGTGCATCCCCTTTTCATCTTCAACACCCGCCTCAAGCTCGTATAAATCCTCTCTTTCGTCAACACCTCATTCTCCAACCCCAACTTCAGTCCAGAAATCGCCTCCAGCTGCACATCATACGCCCGACACAACAGCACCAAATCACACCCGGCCTGCACAGCCATGATCGTCCCCGTCCTCACCCCCATCTCGGTACGAAGCGCTTCCATCTCCAAACACTCCGATATCGCCACGCCGGTGAACCCCAGCTCTTCGCGAAGTAACTCATCAATCACTTGCTCGCTCAAACACGCATGCGCCACTTTCATGCTCGGATTCGCGATCCCGCACCCGCCCACGAACATGGCATCCAGTTTGCCCGTGGCAATCGCGTTCCGGAACGGCACCAGCGCTGACAAAGCTAGTTCTTCGAGGGTTTGCGTGATGATGGGTATATCCAGACTACTCCCCAAAAAATCCAGATTCCCATAACTAGGGAAATGTTTGCCACACGTAGCCACGCCGGCGTCTTTATACCCCTTCATGGCGGCAATGCCATACTGCGAGACTTCCTGGGGGTCATCGCTCGTTGCGCGGACTCCCAAAGGTTGGTAGCGCGCGTTGGTGAGGACGTCCAAAACGGGACCGAGAATCAGGTTGACGCCGCAGGCAGAGACTTCGGTTGCTGTTGCTTTGGCTAGTTGGTAGGAGAGGTCCGGGGAGCCGGCTGCTGCTTGGCCCATGGAGGAGGGGAATTGGCAGATGTGTTCTTCGTCGAAGAGGGAGTTGACGCCGCCGTTTTCTTGGTCGAGGGCGATGAGGAGGGGTTGGGGATGGCCGGATTGGTGAGCGATGGTTTGGAGCTCTTGGACGAGCTTTGCTGTTTGGTGGGCGGCTGGTGATGGGGTGTTAGTCCTTGTTGTAAGTAGAGTTGATGGGGCGAATCATGACTACATTTTAGGTTCTTGGCTGTTAGGAGGATGGAGCCCAAGTGGTGGTCTGCTATGAGTTCACGGATTTGGGGGGTCACTTCGGTGCCGTCCCATCCCATGATTAACATTTGGCCTATGGCCCTAGATGGGGGAGTGAGGCATGAGGTTAGCTAGGTGTGCAGCATATTGAGTGACTTGGAGGAGAGTATGGAAGCAATTATCCGGGACCGGGACCGGGACCGGAAGATGACCCGGGAACGACCCGAGCCAGGTGTGAAACCATCCGGAGGGCAACCCGGGAAACTGGATACCGGGTCCGGTGACCATAACCACGTGTGAAGTGAGTGATGTAGAAGTTGGATGAGATGAAGTGTACGTACCAGTCCAAATCCTGCCATAGTGGGTCTAGATCGGCGTCCATGGTGATTGGAGCTGAGGAGGTTGA
This sequence comes from Neurospora sp. FGSC 26628, assembly GCA_009805345.1. Classification (NCBI taxonomy): domain Eukaryota; kingdom Fungi; phylum Ascomycota; class Sordariomycetes; order Sordariales; family Sordariaceae; genus Neurospora; species Neurospora sp. FGSC 26628. The sequence continues at coordinate 130,111 of RAOO01000026.1, read as the reverse complement.
CCAAGGTCGGTAGGGCTGAAGATGAGTGAAGCAAAAGCGGAGAAGCGGCGCTGTCTCGATGTTTCAACTCCAGACTATGGGGATAATGTCATGTCACGTAACGGCTATGGCGACATGGTTTGGTCTCGTCGGATGGGGGTCTTGGTGTTGAAATGGTGAGTGGAGGTGAAGGTTGTGTGTGTGCCTGGTGTAACAACAGGTCGTCGAACATGGAGAACACGTTAACGCGGTTGGTGCTGTTGGTGGTGGTGAGATTGTAGTGCTACAGTAGCCGCTAAAGAACCACTGTGGCCGACGTTGAAAAAGAAAATGATGATTGGCCGACTAGTGATTATATCCAAGGCGCTTGGCCAGATTGGGTAGTTCTTGGTCCAACCTCTTCTGACTTTTGGTTTTCTTCCCGTGATCTTCCTCTGGACAACGTCGCTCTTGAGGTTCTGTCTTCTTGCCTTTCTGGACTTGACCGGCAACGTTACATTTGGGACCTTCATGATAAAGACTCGCAACAATCCATATCAACACCCACACGTCTCGGTGTCGATTTGAAGGTGTGATGGATCCGGCGACCCGAGTACCTGGTCCAGCGACCAATGCCGAGCAAACCTCTCTCCTCTGACCATCACGGTGGTGATGGAGTGAGAGTCCGAGAATCACCTCTGTCGTTGACGAATACCATTCGCGATAGACACCATGTGCGCCCTTCGACACACCTCGCACACCTCGCTGTTGACAGCGATGATGTCTCGTTACGCCGTGACACCGAGGATGTGGTTGCGTCTACCTCATCTCCTATCTCCATCCGAACTTATGCCGTTATCTCATCCCTCCTCCACGGAAATGGCGCGGATGAAATTCCAACGGTAACCGCCCGGTGCTGGTGTAAATCAAGCTCCACGTCTTAGCGTCCGATGACAAGTATCATCAAAAAAGGAACGTCCGACGAACTTTTGCAGAGGCGTTGTTCATATCACCAAGCCGTTTCCCGAGAACTTTGATCTCTCGAGTAAATCTTTTGCCAAGAGCCGGACATCTTTCATCCAGCTTCGCACAAAAATCCTCACCATGCCAGCAGCTTCATCACCCTCCCCGCCTCCGACCGGCACCGGCATCACCAAACTCACCAACTGCCGTCTCGTAATCGGCCACTCTCTCACCCCCTCCGACCTCTTCATCAACTCTCAAACCGGCAAGATCATTTCACCCTCCGACGACACCCTCATCCCCGACGTCACCATCGACCTCCACAACCGCATCCTCTCCCCCGGCCTAATCGACTGCCAACTCAACGGCGCCTTCGGCTTCAACTTTTCCTCCTTCACCTCCTCCCCTGAATACATCAAAAACATCCACACCCTCAACACCAAACTCATCCGCACCGGCATCACTTCCTACCTCCCCACTTTGACCTCCCAAACGCCTGAACTCTACCACTCCACGCTTCCACACCTCGGTCCTCTCCGTCCCATCCCTACCCCCCTTACCTATATCTCCTCCTCCACTTCTACCGCTTCTACAAACGAAGAAACCGACCGCACCCGCACCCGCACCCTCACCCTCATCCGCAACCCCCATCATGGCTCAGAATCCCTAGGCGCCCACGTCGAAGGCCCCTTCCTCTCTCCCTCCCAACACGGGATCCACGACCTCTCCGTCCTTCGCTCCGCCAACTCTTGGCAAGATCTGGAACAAGTCTACGGCCATTCCAATCTCACCTCGGGGGGAAACAACATCAAGATGATCACCATTGCCCCCGAGCTCGGTTCCATCACCGCCCTCATCCCAGAGCTCGTCTCCTGTGGTATCGTGGTCTCCCTAGGCCATACCGAGTGTACATTGTCTGAAGCAGCGGCCGCGGTGAGGGAGGGGGCGAAGATGATCACCCACCTCTTCAACGCCATGAAACCTCTCCACCATCGCGAACCAGGCGTGTTTGGTCTACTTGCGGGCTTGGGCTTGCCTGCACCTGCACCTGCACCGGGGGAAGAAGGTGAAAAGGCCACCAGGTCCAGACCTTACTACGGCGTCATAGCAGACGGCATCCACCTCCACCCGCTCACCGTCTCTCTAGCCTACAACCTGCACCCTGACGGATTCATCCTAGTCACGGACGCGATGCACCTGTCTGGGATGCCGGATGGCAAGTACGAGTGGGTGAATGGTGAGAAAACGGAATGGATTGAGAAGAGGGGGAGTGCTTTGTGTATCGTTGCGCCGCCACCATCCCCATCGCCATCATCAACGGCATCATCATCAACGGCATTTACGTCACCATCGCCATCACCATCGCCATCGCCATTGCCGGGAAAACAACAGAATGGCGACGTCAACGTCAACGGCCTAGGAGTCGAAAACAGCGAACCAAACGTGGAGCCAAAAGAGCAAGAAAAGAAGAAACAGGGAGGAATAGCAGGCTCCTCCTCCACCCTCCTCGAATGCGTGAACAACCTTTTGAAATGGACCGGGATGCCGGTGCCAAAGGCATTGGCGAGTGTGACGAGCACGCCGGCGGACATGTTGGGATTGAAGGGGGTGAAGGGGAGTTTGGAGCCGGGGGCGGATGCGGATTTGGTGGTTTTTGAGGAGATGGAGGTTGAGGTTGAGAATTTGCTGGGTGGAAGTGCAAGTGGGAAGACAACGAGAAAGCAGTTGGTTGTTGAGGAGGTTTGGAAATTTGGGGTGAGGGTTTTTGTGAGGAATGGGAGTGATTTGTAGGTTGGGCAAAAGGTCTTGGTTATACAGCTTTGTTTCTTTGGCAGGTAGGTAGACGCATGATGCTCGATGCTGAATGTCTATTGACTGGCTGTTTCATCATGCAGAATGAACAGCAATGATGGTTCGCGTCCGCTAAATCATGACTTCCACTTAAACAAACGCGCTGCTCATTCTCTTCATTAGGCCCTCCTTCCATAGCTCAAAAAGGTATAACTCATCCCTCTTCCATCCACCGCTAAACATGGTAAAACAACTCAGAATCATGCTGCGGAGTGTTCCGCTTTCTTTGCTCGATCTACCCTCATGCCAAAACCATCGTCCCTCGCTGTCGTTAGAAATGTTACCTAGACGGACAAAATCGCTATCCAGTAAAGAAGTTAAAACTCAAAACGTATGCACCATCATATCATCATCATTTCATCCCCGCCATACTATCCAGTTCATCCCACCTACGACCACTTAGGCTCGTCACTCTCCACCTTAGGGGTTGAGACAGCATTCCGGTCAGCAAACGGATCGTTCTCGTCCTCTTCGGCTTCACTATCCTCGTCATCAGACGGCTCTACCCGTCTGGTCGGTGGCTTCAGCATTGACGGCTTCGAAGCCGCAGACGGTCGTGGAGGGGGAGCAGGGCGAGGAGGCATCGGCGGTGGACTCGCGGGGGTGTTGGTGATGCTGAGACCGGCCATGCCCGCAGCCGGCGCGCGCGGACTGCTGGGTACGCTGCCGCCGGATTCTTTGGCTTTGGCGGCCTTTTCGGTAGCCACTGGAAATAGTTAGTACAAGGAGTTCTGGGAGGAGAGGTAAAGGTGGGCTTACTCCGATAAAGATGTGCTTGCTCAGCGAGATCATCGTCCGAGTCGCTGTCCGCGTCAATAGAGCGATCCAGCTGCTCAAAAGTCATGAGCGCTTGGACGAGTTCATCGTTGGCATGTAGAAGGCCTCCTAGCCACTGTTCGGATTCGACGTGTTGAATCTATGTCTATTAGCAACCCGTGCAAGAGCAACCGATGCTGACAGGGGAGCTTACATATCTCAAGATGTTTCTTCGAAGCTTTTTGCACTTCTCGAAGCGCTCCACTGCAGTTGAGTTCTCCGAAATGCGCTCCTTCTCTCTATTGATGGATTGCAGAGTGTTCATCAGGTTCGTAGAGGCAATGGACGCCTCGGCGATAGTCCTGGTCATTTGATCCTTCTCGGCTTCAAGGTTGAACGGCCTGTGCTTCTTAGATTTGCTGCTCTTCTTCGACTTGTCCTTAGCGGACCGACTGGAGGAATGAGCATGGCCACTGGAACTGGACACCGTCGGCCGACGCGATGATGAGGAAGATGGCTGTGCGGTTGATGAGCTGGCCTGGGCAGTTGAGGTGCTTGCCGATGCTGCGCGTTCTTCCTCTTCGTCTTCGCCAAAAGGGTTCTCGGTCTCCTTAAGTACCTTGGACCTCTCTTGGGTGACGACTTGCTTGCGCCGGGGAAGTTCCTGGAGTAATGTGAGCATGACGGGCAGACGGCAAGTGTAGACTGTAAGGGGCTTACCCTGTAGAGGTTCGCGACGCGCTCCATACCGGGAGTGCTCTTGTAGGCAGTCCAGCTGCGAAACATTTCGGTGCACTTCTTCTTCACCAAGGGGTCCGAAAGCTCGGCGGTACCACAGAAGCGCAAGCGCTCAAGGAGGGGCTCGTCCGCAAAGGAGCGCTGGAAGCGGGCACCCGCATTCTGGATCAGAGCATCGAGGATGGTCAGGGCTCGCAGCTGGCGATGCAGGTTTCCATATTTGAGTTTCTTGCGAATGGCGCGGGCTGCCTCAGTCGGACCGGAAGCCTGGAGGTTGATGGCTTCGATAAGCTCGGGAATACCGCTAAGATCGTCTTCGGCATATGTTTCACTTGTCAATCGTTCGATGTCGACCGTGACAGCCGTGTATGGCTTCTGTTCTGGCCTGTTAGCGAATGTATGGGATGCAGCTATGTAGGGCACTGTTGTTGTTTACCGAAGAAGAGAACATTGTATTGATTGTCCTGGTTGCTTCGTTGTAAAGAATAAAGCTCAGCTTGAGAAGATGGAAGTCGAGAAAGCCGCGCAGTCGTATCGCTCGATGCCGCACAGTTGTGGTGGAGGTAGAAGAGGGAAATCAACAGTCGCGTTTTGGGCGAGTAGGACCTTCAGACAGACCCAGTCGCAGTCAGTCGCTAACAATGGCCTGACCAGCTAAGGTGCAATTCGTGAAAGTCGAGGAAGCTCTCGTCGTCGTTAGAGAAAGCGCAATCTGTCGAGGCAAGCGCGATAAAATAACGGCAGCAGTCGTGCCTGCTCAGCGGTGATGTGATGCTGTGATGCTCTGATGAGGGGCGGCTGATGCAGTAGCGAACAATGGCGGGGTACAAGGAGCTTGAATTCATGTGACGCCGTGAAACCGGATTCTGTCGCGTCCAGTGTTTCTTTCGACACCCTTCAAACAATCAAAATCACCGCAGTGTTACCAACAGGATATTTGTCTTCATGGAGAAACCCAATGCGTCGTCAACAATGGGATAAAGGGAAGTTTCAAACGGCGCGACGACATTCCATGCTTCCTTGACAATGCCCCGGTCGCCGGTCCTTGGTGCTCAACTTTCAGGGCACAAGCTCCCCACAAATCTCGGCCCGGTGCCGAATTGTGGAGCTCCGGTTCGCTATAATACGGGGCCGGATTACTTGGCATCGCCACCCTCGCTCCGGCTGCCCGCCAGCTGCCCTCAAGGTGCCCGCCGGGGACCTCCCGAATAGGAAAGTACGACTTATACATCATTACCTGCATCAACAACTTGACGACTCGCACTTTCCAATTTTCAAGGACAGAAAATTTCGAACAACTGTCTCTGAAGTAGGTCCTCTTCTATTTTCGTCCCGCCTCTCTTTCCCATGATGTTTTCTTCCTTTCCCACCCGGTCCCGATCTCGAGAGGCCAATCGTACCCCGATGGCTTTGACCACGACAGCACCGTGACGCTCCCAAACTTTCATCAGTATTATTAGTCTTGGTTTTTATAACCATACCCAGTCAGACATTGTCCCTCCAACAACCAGACAGATACAGGTAGTCCTGGACATGATGGACCCTTCGAGTGCGGCAACTGTCAATCCTCCGTAAGTTCGTTTATCCGCATCATGTCCTGGACGGCAATGCTAACTTGTATTTTCCAGTTATGATGTGCCCTCCCTTTCAACTACAACAACCATTTCGACCAATGATGCTGCAACGGTCAACTCCAGTGGCATAGACGGGCTGGGCGCACTTCCATCAGAGCTCTACCATCCGGCTACTTCATCTTCTCTGAAACGCCGAAACACCGATTGGGGCTGCCCAAGGGAAAAGAGACGAGGACATGCATTCCCATCCCTCGAAGCCTTCTCGGAGTATCATGGTTATGGCGACAATGTCCCAGTTGGGTGTTCATCTTGGGAAGAAGGCGATACCCAAGAGCATATGCATGGGGACACCATGCCATTCGACCCGGAAGGCTATTACTCGCCCCCATACTCCAAATCCGAGCTATTAGAGCTGTGTGCCAACAACCCACGGGCCGATAGAGAAGATTGTGAGGAAACGGATGCTTCGTTCTTTAGCAGAGCCATGATCTTTGACTCACTCACGGGTGGCAATCCCATGGCCTACACGGGCAAACAAGACATCTTCACATATCACAATGTTTCTACGTGTGATGCTGTCCTGTCAAGGGAATATGAGGCTCCGTCCGCTGACAACGAATCAGCGACTGCTGACGAGTACTCGGTCGCATCGTCAGATGAAGAAGCTATGGTGAAGCTGGCTGACTCCTTGCCGAGCCTTATCGCACAGATTCCGCCATCCAGTGTCATCAAAGCTGTCGAGGGAAGCTCTACGCCCGAAATATTTGATCCAAGTCTACAGATGTCAACGCCACGTAGCAATCCCAAGAGCTCTTCGGTGCTCGAGAAAGACAATCAACCTGCAGAGTCCGATAACTTACTTGACGAAGACATTGACTGGGATGAGGTATTTCAACACATCCACGCTGCTACCCATCATCCTTCTGCATCTCAGGCTCGGGATTCTGCCGATAATATGGACCAGATGCTTGAGAATACTGTCGAATGGATGCACTCCCGCTCAATCAGCCCACCAAAACACCAACCATTTACCAGGCCACCCTTCCCCAGCCAGTTGCAGAACAAGTCCCCCATCGGCGGCTTCTCAAATACAAATGTCTTCAGAACATGTTTTCGCCTGGGTTCCGTCTTCAAAGGAGTAGCTCAATGCTTTCGACAAGACCAAGAGGTGACTTTCGAGCTTTTTGCCAGGGTATCATACTCCTCAAGAGAGAATGGTTCGCGAGTTCAACATTTTCAGTTCATTGACTTGTACGAGGATCAACCACCCCACGCATCCGGCGTTTTGACTGGGTGGAAGAATGACACCATACTTGAGAAGGACAGTGCCTTGTTCCTCGGTGAGACTAAAAACAAGATGTGCCGTTGCATGTGTCGACCGAGGAAGGCAAAGAAGCCTGAGATTGGTTGGGATCTTGAGGTGTTGCGCATCAGAATGACCGATTGGAACGAGATCGAGAGTGTCAGGAGCGTTGTCTGCTACGAATGACCGACATGGTTATCTCTGCAACTACGGAAGATTGTTGAAGATTTCAGGATCAACTCACGGCGTTGTCAAGCCACTATTGTATCTTTGTTGTGAAAGATTGAAGGGACTTCTTTATATGTCTTACTGATCTGTGTACTGGTATCAGCCAGGATTTTGTTGGAAGCTTCTTGCGGTGGGCATCTGGATTGATTTTGTAAGAGGGTGTTAATCAGCCATTTGCTCCCTGCCCTCTACCACTCAGTATCGGGACATATCAGAGCATGTTGGAACGTAAGTAGGTGTGTTGTTAGTGAGTAATCATCGTAAAATGACAGGGCCAAGATTGTGAAATGTGAGGCTGACATGACTCTTTCAGATAAGGAATGCCATATACATATGTCTGGTTCCCAAGTCTGCGCTTTTCTGGCCTCCAAGCTCTGCTTGAACGTGATCTTCTTGTAGTCCATTCATTCGGTCTATTGTTAGTCAAACTCGCCCGAAAGGTGCGCTTGACTCGTCCCAACTGTTGACCGCCCATATCGACCTTGATGTCTCTCCTGGACGGCTGTCTGCCAGGGTGAGGAGGAGGCAAACAAACATACGGCTGCTCATTCATCCCATTTCTCATCCAGCTGGGGAAGAGACTCTTAGCCAAGACTCGCATGACTCTGCTCTGACACAGTAGGTAATTCCATACTCGTGCTAGCAAGCTTTTGCGTATTTCTCGCATCTGGTCACTGATACTGAAGTATTCATCTAATACGTCGCAGTGAGGTTGATACCGTCCGATATCCATATCTATCTCCTCCCATCCAGTAAAGCTCCGAACCTCCGAGAAGTAGGCATGTCTTTCGTCCGTTGTCCTCCCGCTAGCAAGACCTCCATATGGACCAACCTCAAGATAGAGTTTTCTCCATGGCAGTTGAGGTATAAGAGGCTCCCCCAATCCCTCTATTCCAAATCTTCTCTTTCCTCTCTCATCCTCTCACAACAACCACTCAACCAGTCACCTATCTTTCAGATCGTCTCACATCATCGTTCAGATCACACCACATCGTCGCCCAGCTTCCCACATTTGGTATCCCAGGTGTTTCCTGGCCCCACATCTATCGGCCCAGTTTCTACCATGGATGTCCCCATCAAAGCAGAGGAGCCCTCAACAGCAGAAGAACTTTCTGCCGTTTCAGACACTTCTCAACCGACTTTGAGCCACGGGAAACCCCTTCCCTTCGCGTGGGACAGCTGTCACAGGGAGGTCCTGCGTTCACGGGTCTCAGTCAAACAACAAGCTGTTGAAGATGCGTTCGGTCATGCCAAAACCATTTCTGAGTCGATTTCGGCGGCTCTGGCGGACAAACACTCGGAAAGTTTCAAGGAATTGTTTAACAAAGAGATCGTTGCTTGGATGGGTGAGCTACGTAAGTCAAATTCCTTCTCGTGATATTTGCAGAGACTGACATGAAGCAACAGTTTACCTAGAGAAGACTCATAGGGAATTTGAAGTGTTGGTGGGTGTTGCAGGCATCACAGGTGCTGGCAAAAGCACGATCTTGAACATGCTCCTGGAGGTACCGGAGCTCCTCCCTTCCAGCAACTCGGAAGCTTCAACATCCTCAGCATGTCGAGTGTCCTGGAACCACGACGATGATCCCAAACGCAAGTGTACGGCTGTGATCATTTTTCGCAATCGTCAAGACGTGAAAAAAGAGCTGGAAGAGTTATATGAGGCACTCAAGGAGTTGCGAAGAAAGGATGAGGAAAGTGACCCGGAGGACAATGAAGCGTTTGAGCAGGAATGTTCTGAGTATGAAAATACCATCGACGCGGGGATGCAAATGATTTTGGCAGTTTGGGGTATTGAACGAGAGTAGGTAATTCAGCTCTCGGCAGAAGAGCTTCTCGAGTCCAACCAGGACGTTTTGTCCGTCCTGGGCACCACCAAGCGTCTCCATGCTGCAGATTCAGAAGAGTTCGCGGAACTTATCAAACGGTATTTGGACTCTTCGGCGACTATCGAGGGATTCCAGGCTTGGCCACTGGTGCAGGAGGCCCGGGTATTTGTCGAAGCGAATATCCTCAAAGACGGGTTAGCTTTGGTTGACCTTCCCGGGTTGTCAGACGCAGTGGAAAGCCGTGCAAAGGTTTCAGAGAGGTACAACCGGAAAATTGACACGACGATGATTGTTACCCCATCAAGTCGGGCAATCGACGAGAAGACGGGGGTGAAACTCATGAGCGATTACCAGACGCTTAGAATGAAGCTGGATGGAAGGCTCCAAAAGAACCGGTTCTGCGTCGTCGTCTCACAGATGGATCATATTGACATTGATGGATTCATTAAGCAATCGCCAGCAGCAAACAACAAGGATCATATGCAACATGATCGACAGAACATCCAAATTCTGAGCTCTCGGTTACACGTTCTCGACCAAAGGATCAAGGAAAGCGCTAGGAAAATGGACCAACTGACTGCCAGGAGAGACAAGGCCAACAATGAGCGACATGCGCTAAAGGGAACTGGCCCGGGTGCAAGCAAATTCAAGTAAGGTACGAGTTTGACATGGCCCTCACATATTCCATGATGCTTACGACGGACACAGACTCGAAAAAATACCAAGAGAAGCTACAGGCAGTGCAGACAAAACTTACCAAAGCGAGAAGAGCCCTCAGTTCGGAAGACGGGACTCAGAAAAGCCTCCTGAAGGAGAGACAGAATGCGCAGCTTACCTTGGATATGGCTCAAGGCAGGGTCAAGTGGACGTGTATGCTCATACGACATCTTCACATTCAAAAACGTCTTACCGAGAACCTAGAAAAACAGCGCAGAGAGATTGAGGGAGCTAGCAAGTGCTCAGGATCTCACGAAGATTTCAGCAACATCTTTTCCGTCTCTGCCACGGCCTACCGGGATCTCTTCAAGGAAAGAAAGTCGGAAGGCTTTCCAACCAGATCATACACCGGGATCCGCCAGTTACGCCAATGGCTGAGCGACTCAATCCTGGAGAAGCGAGAAGTGCATTTGGATGGCCTTCTGAATGTCCTACGTCGGCTTTTGCATGGAATTGAGAGGTGGTCCAACACCAAGTCAGCTGGTGTGCGTGTCACATTTTCTCGTGAGACCATCGAAGATGTGCTTTCTCACAGCCACGACAAATACACTCAGGTAAGCTCTTCCGATCTAGACTGTGAATTTGAAAGCATGCTGACTTTGTCGTACACCAGAGACTCTCAACGGCGCTTCACGGCTGGTCAAGGGAGACCAAGACGTTCGACCCATTTGTCCAGATGGATGAAGGACGGAAAGAGTGCAAGAAAAAGTCACGAAGAGTGGCCACGAGATGGGCATACAAGAACCCAAGTGACAAAACATCATGCACATTCATGAGCTGGACTACCTTTCAACGCCATTCTCAAGCGCCACGGAGGTCTCTATAGGTCCAACAGGTCTAACCGCAACAAAAACGAGCGAATTGATTACAACTTCTCTGAAGCGCTGTATGTATCTCCTTTACTTGGTGTACCTTCATCAGTACTAATATCGCGGCAGAGCTGTCCCTCTTCTAGAGGTTGTTTTGAAGGACTGGAGCAATGTCTTCCAAACTAGGATCCCCGGCGGTCAAGAGCCGATCATGAAGCAGGTGGAAGATATTTGGATTCAATATCTGGACGAATTGGTAGTCCAGATACGAGATACCTCCTCTGAGCTTCTCCCGCATTTCGAAGAAAGCGTTCCAACCATGCGTGGCATCATGGATGAAGTCCGGAGCAAAGTGCTCGAGACTTTAACGAAGCTTTCCAGAAGCTCCTGCCAGATTCATCCGCATTTCCGTACCGTACTGCAAGAGGAACTTGAGCCTGTATTCGAAAAATGCATGGAAATCACGGGTAAGTCCGAAACCATCTCTCACATGAACTGTGAAAGTGGTTCAGTGAGACCCAAACTGACATGAAAGCAACCGCAGGCCTCGGACACTACGAAAGCCGACGGAAGTTTCTCCAGGATACCGCCAAAGCCAAAAGCATCGGCATCTTTGACAAGGGCTTTAACAAGATGAGGACAAAATACGACACCCACCTCGCCAAGGTACCTCAGGAGTTCAAAGCGATTGCCGAGTTCGCCATCACCAAGGTTCGCGAGCAGATCGCGCTCCTGCTGACCAACCTTGAAACGGTCAGCGAAAAGAGGGAGGGGCTTTCAGATAATGCCACCACTCTGCGCCAGGAAGTGGGAAACGAGGCCGTGAAGTGGGTGCTTGAATGGCGCGTTCCCAAGCACGATGAGAATCCGGCACGCCCGCACAGTTACTTGCTGCCCAGTGCGTATGTTGAGCCGGACGCGGAGGCGGCGGATGAATCAGAGAGCGAGGATGAGGCTGTTGGTGATGATGATGGAGATGTGGAGATGGAGGATGCTGAGTGATTCGGCTGATAGACGGATGGCTTGATGGATGGTAAATATCTCTGGAAGTTTACTGGCGAAAATTCGGTTCGGGATAGAGTTGTGGCGGGGGAGGGTTCGGATACCATTCTGCTTTTCCTTTCATGTTTACATCGATGCTTTTTTCCTTTTGCGGTTTCGAAGCGAGGTCCTGGCTCATGTATCCGAGAGATATTCGAGGATGAGTCTGGCGCTGGAGTCATGCCGATGGGATCGGGAGCCATACTGGCGTGCTATTTTGCACATCTAACGCATCTTCTCGGTGAAGATACTGCTTAGAATTGGAGCCCATGCCACCACGGCGACGAGGAAAATGGTCTAGGGAAGTGGCACCAGTTTATAGATTGTCGATATCTGGACATAAAGGGTGATCTGCGAGATGCACCCAGTCTCAGGACAAAACCGGAGAGATGCCATCACTCTCAATGGGTCATCATGACCACGTTGAAGCCATAGTTACTACAGATGATATTAGAAGAACAAAATTTACTGCGTTGTCTTTCTCCTGATTTCTTGACAAAGCCGCTTCTTCTTCATTTCCTATGAAGAGCAAGTGCACTAACAAACTGGGTGGACCTACCTGACGAACTCTCGCCAGGCGATGTTCAGGGGAAAGCGAATGCGAGCCAAGATCGATACCATCTTAACAGGAGATTACTGAGGGTTGGAACCAACAATAGGAGAGATCCTCTCCGCTCATCGATAATCCCGAGGATGTCTCGCTTTGTGTTGCACAAGATCCAGATAAAGTTGAGGTTGGAGGAGGTGTTGCGGTTGATGTTCAGGTGGTGACCCGCTAACAGCTCGCCAATAGCGGGAGGTCATACAGGGCATCCCCACACGCTAAACTGGATCGGGATTAGGTCCGCTATCGGCTTTCCTCCGTTTGTGTCCTGGGCCGTGATCTTTTTCTGGTTCTCTGCAACCTTCTTTCAACGTCCCCCTCTTTTGCGGTCGCTTTGCGGTGGTGATGATCCCCCTCCTTTTGAGTTTTTATCAACCAAATCATTGCTGGCACCTCGGCTGGAAAGGCATCTTTTACTGCGGTCTTACGCAGTCCGGCAGCGACGCCCTCTCAGCTCATCGTCCTCCTCGCCCTCCTCCTCGCGTGCCTACTCTCGCAACCGAAGCTGCGAACGGAATATCTCAACGGCTAGACGCAGTGCCACCCACCCCTCTTCCTCAATCCAGGTCGTGATCCGAAATACAACCCGCGAATGTTGTACTCGACAATGCGTGAACACCACCTCGTGATACCCGAGTTGCTTTCGATGGGACAGCACAAAATCCAATCTCGTCAAATCTCCCGCCAGAGGGGAGTTCTGCCAACCATGTTTGCCGGTCGAGATATACGGCGATGATTAGCTCCCGAGCATGAACCAGCTTTCGGAATTATATCTGCCCAGGAACAAGGTTGGCGGCCATCTACCACTTGAATATTCACGTTGAGGTATGTAGCGTCGTGTTGCAGCCCTCCAAAAGACATCGTTCCGGTGGACGAGGCAAACTTGGCAAAATGCCTGATCAACAGACCTGGGACGGTACCCTGCTGGAGTCTTGGCCATGTTCGACAAGGTCCCTCAGCTGGACACAACGAACACAGACAATCATGGCCAGAACGCTTGGTCGCAAATGGAAATGGAAATGGAAAACACCCGACCCACCATCATGAACAGCAAAGGTGGGAGATTCTCCGATTGGCTTTGCCGTCTTGTCCTTGATCCTGGCAGTGTTGTTGCTGTCAAGTGGCCCCCCTATCCACGCACGCTTCCATCTTCCACTGTCCCTATCCGTGCGGGGAGCTGAGGTGGTCGTGTGTCTACCGCATAGACTCGGTTCGTTGATTTTCAACTTCCAGGGAAATCTGGCATACCGTATAGACTCGGGCCATCCGTTTTTAGGTTCCAGGGAAATCGGGCATAATCTGTAAGCATACTGCCCGAATATGTGCATTTTATGCCCGCAAAAAAAGAGTGGGGGAGACGTGTTGCCACCCCGGAGGACTGTAAATTCGATTTTTCTGGTGCCCGTCTTGGATACGATTTCTGGTGATCATGAATGTTGCAGTATGCTTGCAGATTATGCCAGATTTCCCTGGAAGTTGAAAATCAACGAACCGAGTCTATCCGATATCCAGGGCGGATGAGATGGGTATAAATACCAAGGCTCTCCCAAGGAAAGGGGATGAACGGTGTTCTTGATTGACCTTGTTCCAAGTCTTCTTCTTCAAGGGTATGTAGGAACATGCTCTTCTGAGACATCCTTCTCAAATCCAGACCTCCACTAACACATCCCAGGCACAGGTAGACAGCATCGCAAGATGCCTTACTACCAACAACACCGCCGCCGCGGCATGGCGCCTCCCAGACGCCTCATAATCATCGCCGTCTCTGTTGTCTCCTTCTTCATCCTCGCCGCTCTCGCCATCGCCCAGTTCGGCCCCTCCTTCGAGTTACACGCTCGGAAGCTAGCCCAGCGCATTGAGCACGCCCAGCGCGCAAACACCCAGTCCGAACCGCGAGACACTCCCCTCGGCGACAAGTACCTGATCGGTGTCGGGAAGGCCGATGTCACCGGCCCGGTTGCCGAAATCGGCTTTGCCGGGTATGCGGACACCAGCCAGATCGGAAGCGGTTTGCGCCAGAGGTTGTACTCGCGCACTTTCATCATTGGCGAGACCAAGAACCCCAAGAACCGCCTTGTGTATATCGTGCTTGATACGCAGAGCGGAGACACGGCTGTTCGCAATGGTGTTCTTGATGCGCTGAAGGGAATGGGAGATGAGTACTCGGTCTATGGACACTCCAATGTCGCGCTTACCGGGACACACTCTCATTCTGGCCCGGGCGCTTGGTTCAACTACCTGCTTCCGCAGATCACGACGTTTGGGTTTAGCAAGCAGAGTTACCAGGCGATTGTGGATGGTGCTGTGTTGTCGATCAAGAGGGCGCATGAGTCTCTTCAGGAGGTACGATCAGCCCGGTTATACTTGCCGGGACAGGACAGGACTAACTGGAATAGGGCTACCTCGACATCGGTACAACCGACATCAACGACGCTAACAATAACCGCAGTCCCTCCGCCTACCTCGCCAACCCCGAGTCCGAGCGAGCCAAATACCCCTTCAACACCGACAAGACTTTGACTCTGCTCCGGTTCCGGAGAGCTTCTGACCTGAAGAGTGTCGGTGTTCTGACTTGGTATCCCGTCCACGGCACATCCGTCTACCAGAACAACACACTTGTGAACGCGGACAACAAGGGAGTTGCTGCGTACCTGTTCGAACAATCCGTCAAGGGCGACAGCCGTGCGACTGATGGCTTTGTTGCCGGGTTTTCCCAGGCGAACGTGGGTGATACCACGCCGAATACGCTGGGTGCCTTTTGCGATGACGGTTCTGGTGCTGCCTGTGATTTTGAAAGAAGCACTTGTGCCGATGGCAAGGTGCAGGCTTGTCATGGAAGGGGACCGCTTTTCCAGAAGTTGGATAAGGGCGTGAACAGTTGTTATGAGATTGGGAGGAGGCAGTATGCTGGGGCTAAGGATGTTTGGGTAAGTTTGGTATGTCGACATTATGGGAAGCGGTTACTGACATGTGTTAGACCTCGCTTGATTCATCCTCGACGCCAGTTGTTGGATCTACCGTCAGGTCATTCCACTACTTCCACGATATGCGATACTACAAGTTTAATCTCGACAATGGCACCGAGGTCCAGACATGCCCTGCTGCGCTTGGTCACTCCTTCGCTGCTGGCACTACTGACGGTCCTGGCGCCTTTGACTTTACCCAGGGTGACTCTGGCGCTCCCAACGACCCTTTCTGGTCCGTCGTGGGCGGTCTTCTACAGGTTCCTTCTGCCTCGCAAACGGACTGCCAAAAGCCTAAGCCCATCCTGCTTGATGTCGGCGAGATGGACACCCCCTACCCTTGGACCCCCAACATCGTTGATGTCCAATCCCTCCGCGTCGGTCAACTCTTCATGATCATCTCCCCCTCCGAAGCCACCACCATGTCCGGCCGCCGCTGGCGCGACGCCGTCAAAGCCGCCGCCAAGTCCCAAAAGCTAACCGGCAACACCGAACCCGTCGTCGTTCTCGGCGGTCCCGCCAACACCTACTCCCACTATGTCACCACCCCCGAGGAGTACGCCATCCAGCGCTACGAAGGTGCTAGCACGCTGTTCGGGCAATACGAGCTGCCCGCATATATCAACCTCACCCTCTCCGCGCTCCCTTACCTCTCCCCATCTTCCACCAGCTCCCCTCCTCCTGGCCCAAGCCCGCCCGACAACAGGGATAACTCCTTCTCCTTCATTACGGGCGTCGTCTACGACGGCGCACCCCCCTCCAAGCCATTTGGTACATGCATCACCCAACCCTCCTCTTCGTACACGCGCGGCAGCGTAATCACCGCCGTTTTCCAGGGCGCCAACCCCCGCAACAACCTGCGGCTGGAAGGTACCTTCGCAGCAGTCGAGAAGCTGGGAGTAGACGGAAAGACGTGGACACAAGTGCGCAGTGATGAGGATTGGAACTTGACGTACGAGTGGAAGAGGACGAATGAGTTGCTGGGGTATAGTGAGGTGACGATTAGGTGGGAGACGAGAACGGAGAGTAATGGGGAGGGAGATGATGGGCCGGGGACGTATAGGATCAGTTACTATGGGGATGCGAAGGCAGCTGTGACGGGGAAGATTACGGAGTTTCAGGGGGTTAGCAGGGAGTTTAAGTTGACTTAGAATTAGAACAGGGAAGGGATGAAGGCGGTGGCTTGGGGGCAAGATAGAAGATGATGATGGGATGAACATGACGACTTGGCTTGCATTCAAAATTCCAGTTTACGCTAATGGAAAACATTCGGAAAGTCCAGACCGAAAAAAACCAATTGAAAAAGAAACCGAGATTCCGCAGCGCAGCATGCCATGTACATCACTCCGGAGAAACCTTGACGAACAGAACAATTCCGCGGTCCGTTTCACCCCAATCACCCCACGTTTCTTCCACTTTCCCTGCGGCGAAGTGCTTATCTCTCGGTAGTGTATGTAAATGCTCCCGTTCCCCATGTGCATGTAGTAGGTATCTCCGCGGGGAGCCTCAATTGATGACTTACAGGAATTGGACGGCCCTGATTGGTCAGGTTAAGCTTATCAAACACTACTTCACACTAACTAGTCCCCTTATCAAGGATCGCCTGATGTCGCCTCTCATTCATGCATGTATGCACGAACCACGAACGGCCTGGAATTCAGGAACCGTGGAGGTGCATGCCGTGGAGATGTCATTCTCCGGTGTCCGGTCGGTGATTTACATACCTTAGGTACCTCTACTGACTGGTAACAGCGGCACTTTATTCTAGTCTACATGACTTCCCGTCTCAGTGGCGTCGCGACCTTATCGTAACGTACGTTTTATCGCCTGCCTGGCGTGCGTCAGAGGCGTTGCGTTGTTGATAGGTATCGCGGAGATGCTCGTTTCGTTTCCATTCCATTCCTGTTCTACCTACGTATGTACCGCACTGTTCTGTTTTCTATCATACCGTAGTGATTGATGAATGGCTGTTTGTCATGTTATCTGCCTGACTGACTGACTGACTGACTGAATGGTAGAAGTCTAGTTCTAGGCAGTGAGGTTGAGCGAACGAACGTGCTGGATGGATGGATGGATGGATGGAGTGTCTGCTGGGTGAAGGTGAAGGCGTCTCATAAAACTAAGTGATTTCTGCCAAATATGGAAGAAGGATTATTCCTGTCTTCCTCTTTCTTGGTCTTGCATCATCTTTCGGTTTTTATTTCATACCTGCCTTTAGTTGAGGGTTTGGTTTGATCTGAATCTCAATGTTCATTCACGGCACTTTTTTTTGGATCTTTTGAAGTTCTTCCGAGTTAAATATATACCCTTTTCATCACCCATTCAGTCCTTCTGTCGTCAGCCAGCCAGCGATGGCAGACATATCAGCAGATATGATGGCTACAAGCCCAAGCCTAGACACAACTACTTCTCGGAAGAGGATAGTGGTTGTTGGGTTGGGGATGGTTGGTATTGCTTTTATGTAAGTCCTCACTCAACCACTTGTCTCTTGTCTCCCCATGTCAGAACCGTTATGGAAGACATAATTAAGCTAATAATATGATGATACATTACACAGCGAGAAACTCATCAAACTTGACACCCAACGACAATACGAAATCATCGTCATCGGCGAAGAACCCCATGTGGCATACAACCGCGTCGGCTTGACTTCCTTCTTCAGTCATCGCGAGGTTGAACAACTCTACCTCAACCCCCTAGAATGGGTACGCCTACGCCTCTCCTTTACCTTACCTTACCTTACCTTACTTACCTACATTCTTTCTCCTCCCAACTCCCTCCACGACTCAACTAAACTCTCAGCCCGTAACTAACACATACTTACTTTACTCCCTTTGTGCAGTACAAGCAGCATCTACAAACCTCCTCCCTAACCCACCACCTCTCCACCCTCGTCACCTCCCTCTCCCCCACCACCAAAACCCTCACCATCTCCCCACCCCCCTCCACCCCTTCCCTCACCACCCTCCCATACGACCACCTCATCCTCGCCACCGGCTCCCGCGCCCTCTTGCCCACTTCCACACCAGGCCACGACGCCTCGGGAGTCTTCGTCTACCGGACCATTTCCGATTTACAACAACTCATAACATGGTCATCCGACTCCCGCATAAAAGGATCGACGGGTGTGGTCGTGGGAGGCGGACTGCTTGGTTTGGAAGCAGCCAAAGCTCTGATGGATTTGGGTGCATTTGACCGGGTGGTGGTTATCGAGCGGAACGGGTGGGTTTTGTCGAGGCAGGTGGATGGGGAGGCGGGCGGGTTGGTGTTGGAGGGGGTTAGGGGGTTGGGGGTTGAGGTTTTGGTTCGGAAGAGGGTGAAGGAGGTTGAGACGACGGAAGGGGGATGTGAAGAGGGAGGGGAAGCGGAAACGGAGGGGACGGGGGAGATAAAAAAGAATAGGAGGGTTGTGAAGGGGATAAGGTTTGAGGATGGAGAGTACTTGGCTTGTTCGACGATTTGTTTTGCCATTGGTATCAAATCCAGGGACGAGTTGGCTAGGCAAGCGGGCATTGAGTGTGCTGAAAGGGGAGGAGGAGGGATAGTGGTTGATGATTCCCTTCGCACCAGCGCGCCGGATGTTTATGCCATTGGGGAGTGTGCCAGCTGGCAAGGGCAGACGTTCGGATTGATTGGCCCGGGCGTGGAGATGGCGGATGTGTTGGCTTTTAACCTCACTCAAGCGCATTTGCATACTCCGCGAGTGTTCAAGCGGCCAGACCTCAGCACCAAGCTCAAGTTGCTAGGTGTGGAAGTGGCCAGTTTCGGGGACTTCTTTGCGGACCGCGACGGACCAAGGGAGTTACCGCCGAAGTTGAGGAGGGATTTGAAGAAGAAATCCGGCGGCGGCGGCAAAGCCGAGGTGAAGGCACTCACCTACAAAGACCCCTTCCTGTCCATCTACAAAAAGTACATCTTCACTTCGGACGGGAAGTACTTGTTGGGAGGGATGATGATAGGCGACACATCCGACTACGTCCGTCTCGTCCCTTTGGTCAAAACCCAAAAAGAGCTGGACATCCCCCCTTCGCAACTCATCCTCGGCGCGAAGAAAGACAACGAAAACGACGACGACCTCCCCGACGACACCCAAATCTGCTCCTGCCACAACGTCACCAAAGCCGACCTGGTCTCCCCTCTCAAAGCCGGGACATGCACATCCCTAGGCGACCTCAAATCCTGCACCAAAGCCGGCACCGGCTGCGGCGGTTGCATGCCCCTGGTGACCTCCATCTTCAACCGCACCATGGCTTCGCTGGGCACCGAAGTGAAAAATAACCTGTGCCCGCACTTCCCGCAGTACTCGCGCGCAGACTTGTACAACATCATCTCCGTTAAGCGGTTGCGCACTCTGCCCGACGTCATGCGCGAAGCCGGCGGCGCTGATCCCGAGAGTCTAGGTTGTGAAGTCTGCAAACCAGCCATCGCCTCCATTTTTGCTTCACTATGGAACGACCACGTCATGTCTCCCGCCCATCACGGGCTACAAGATACTAATGACCGGTTCATGGGTAACATCCAGCGCAACGGCACCTTTTCCGTCGTTCCGCGCGTCGCGGCGGGAGAAATCACACCTGAGAAATTGATTGTCATCGGGGAGGTGGCGAGGGAGTATAACCTCTACACCAAGATCACGGGCGGGCAGAGGATCGATATGTTTGGCGCGAGGAAGCAGGATTTGTTGAAGATCTGGAAGAAGTTGGTGGATGCGGGCATGGAGAGCGGACACGCATATGCAAAGAGTTTGCGGACGGTCAAGAGCTGCGTGGGGACGACGTGGTGCCGGTTTGGAGTGGGTGATAGTGTGGGTATGGCGGTTAGGTTGGAGACGAGGTATAAGGGGTTGAGGGCGCCGCATAAGTTTAAGGGGGGAGTGAGCGGGTGCGTGAGGGAGTGTGCGGAGGCGGGGAATAAGGAGTACGTCTTGATCCTCTTTTGTCTCGCTTCGCTCGATCATGTACTGACGAACGGAAAACAGCTTCGGCCTCATAGCCACCGACAAAGGTTTCAACATCCTCATCTGCGGCAACGGCGGCACCACACCCAAACACTCCATCCTCCTAGCCAAGGACGTGCCGCCCACCAACGTCATCCCCATTCTCGACCGTTTCCTCATGTTCTACATCCGCACTGCCGACAAGCTCCAACGCACCGCTCGCTGGCTCGAAGCCCTTCCCGGCGGTATCGACTACCTGAAGGAAGTCATCCTCGACGACCGCCTCGGCATCTGCGCCTCGCTGGAAGCCCAAATGCAAGAGCTAGTAGACAGTTACTTCGACGAGTGGGCCGAAGCGATCAACAACCCAGCCATGCAGGAGCGGTTCAAGCAGTTCGCCAACACCGACGAGGGCCAACCGCCCATGGAAGTGGAAATCGACCGCGGGCAAGAAAGACCCGTGATGTGGCCTCGCGAAGACGAAGGCGGCTCAGCCAGAGCGGACTTCAAGGGCTTGCGAGACAAATGGTCGTCAACCACCTGGCAACCCGTCCTCGAAGCATCTTACTTCAAAGACGCAGATGACCTCCCCAACGGAATCAGCGCCAGCATCAAGCGCGGCGACACACAACTAGCCGTCTGGCGGATCAAAGGGAAATACTACGCCTCTCAGCAGATGTGTCCTCACAAGCGCACTTTCGCTCTGTCGGACGGTCTGGTCGGCACCGATCCATCGCCGTCTTCCTGCTCATCGACCGCCCTGCCGCCTTCACCACCTACTACCCCCCCTTCTTCATCCCCTTCTACCTCTCCGCCCCATTCTCCCACCACCACCTCCTCCTCCTCCTGCACCACCAACCCTTCCGGTCCTTCAAGCCCTTGGATCTCTTGCCCCTTCCACAAGCGAAACTTCTCGCTCACCTCCGGGTCATGCAAGAATGACACCGAACTCTCCATCGCCACGTTTGACGTCGAAGAACGCGAAGACGGCATGGTGTACGTCAAGCTGCCGCCTATCGATGAGCTGGATAGGGAGCTGGGGACGAAGAAGTGGATGGTGAAGAAGGGGGAGGCGGGTGAAGGGCAGTTTGGGGAGTTGGATGAGCTGAATAAGAGGAAGGGCGTGGAGGGGAAGAAGGGGAGGAGGGGGAGGAAGCCGGGCGCTAGCGAGGCTGGAAGGGAGGTTGGGAAGAAGTTGGTTGAGGCTGTTGGCGGTGGGGGTTGTGGTGGCCGGGGGTGTTTTTTTTTTTTTTTTTTTTTTTTTTTTTTTTTTTTGGTGTTTCGGTTTATGGTCGTTTGATCTTAATCGTTAAGGGTTGGGAGTCTCGGTGTTATGATACTTTGGTGCTTAAAAAAATAACAAAGAGGTTGATGATGTTTGGCTATGTGCAGCAGTCAGTACATGTATGTAGCTGCCAGTCTTTCTTGTGACATATATATCTGTTGCCTCCCTTTTGCCTTCTCTTGCCAATGTTGCCCCTTTGCCTTCTCTTTCTGCTTTCTTCTTGAAGTCTCTTCATTCCGCCTTGTCATTTTCCCCACCTGATCATCGAAAGAGGTTCTCCCATCTGTCTGCCATATCAAAAGACCGGAACGCAGCGGAACATTAGGTAGGCACTCGCGTGCCTGACAACTCATCAAGGTTGCCGATATTCCACCTCCCAACTCCCTGAAATACTTCCTATTTCGAGTTTTGGGGTTGACAATGACTGATACTTTAAGCACATGGTGGTGTGAACACTTCCCGTTCAGGAAGTCGTTGGGTGGTATCAGTGGCTTGGAGCCGCGCGAGAGCTCGGGTCGGGTTCGTGGGGGAGGACTTCCGACAGGACGGGTGGACGGGTGGACGGGTTGACGAATGTAAGCGGTTTCACGAGGATCTCTGTCGACCCTGTTTCTCGGGATGTTTGACAAGATAGTCAGCAGCGAACTCTCGTCATGATGCAGGGGAGATAGAGTGAGAAGCATGCGGCATGATTCAGCCTCCCTCCCGTTGCTGTGACCCAGCAGGCTCGTGTTCGTCAGCGCCGTTGACGCCTCGCTCGGGTGTTTTGTTGGAATGACGGAATATCGAGTTGAGTTTTGGGAAACACCAAGTAGGCACTGTACAAACATGTCAAATCTTCTCGCGTGGTGGATGGTGGACAACTTGACAACAAACGAACAGCCCAGCTGGAGTCGAAGCCCAAGTCACGTCACAACACCGGCCTGCCTGCCTACTTACCTGCCGTCCACGTCCACGCCTTCTAGGCTTGCGGTGGTTGGGTGTTCTTTCCGTTCCATCCCATCTGGAAGGCACGCCTGCCTACAAGTAATGACCGCTGGCACTCGTATTCTCCCGCCCGGTAACTCCTTCCATATCCCCCGCCAACGGCCGCTCCAACGGTCCGATAGCACGGGCAGTCTGCTTGCCGGTTGTGAACTGAGACGGGACAGTTTTAAGAACCTGGAATCTACCCTGTGATGTAGTTTTGATGTCATCGCGGGAATTTTCAGATTGGGTTCACTTCCCGCGTATGATGTATCTGCCTTGGGCCTGCGATCTATCTCGAAGCAGCGTCGGTATCAGGCATACCCATCCCGATGGTGGTGTTGTTGATGTCACCCAACAACCATGGCAACCTACATGTACACTCTCTTCCTCACGTTACAACCACCACAAAGCACCAGGCACGCTTCCTTTTCTGACAGCTGTCGTGGCGCTCGCTCAGCGCCTCATTGCCGGTGCTACCACCAGTAAGAGAGAGAGGTGGCTTGAAGATTTTCACCTTGCTTCGGAAGAGAGATCTCGTGACTTAGTAGCGGAAAGGGGATGGGAATGGACGGAGACTGACATATGTAGAACTCGAATTTGATGTCCAAAGTAGTGACAAGCTGATACTGCACAGAAACGGGCAGCGAGGTGTTGGAGAGTAGTCTAGATTGCGAGGAAGGATGGGTTAGATCAAGTCAAGAGGAAATTGGGGGACGTGGAAAGGAATGAGATTGGATGAATAGAGTCAAGCAGCAAGTTCATGTTATCCTTTCAACCAGCCTGTTGCTCCTCCCTCCCTTGATACCCATCAGGGGGCAGTTTGGACTGAACGCCTCAGTTCGTATCCAAAACCGATACTCACCTCAGCCAAGTAACATGATTTGTCACTTTCTCTCGCGGAAGTCTGCATGTCACAAAGAATGCCCTCCCCGAGTTTCTATCACGGAGTGACCCAAAGAACGGTACTGGGTAACGGGCGATGGGTACTGAATAGCCTCCAAATCAAAACTTTACTTATCGAGCTGGGTGAGTCGCACCTACCTATTCCCTGCAAATCATCCGATAAAAAACAAACTTCATTGCTTTCCGGGGGGTGAGTTTTCATCCACTGTAACTGAACCGTGTATATTCTCCGGTCGTTCCTGCTTGCTCCTCCGGCCGGGCCGGACCGGGCCCGGGCCCGGGTCCGGACAGAACCCACTTATCCCTGATTTTATAATGAGTTAGACGCCGGCTGGCTTGGGTTTCATCTTGGAGATACGGGGCCGGGGACTTAAAGAGACCTCACAGGATTATTACGCAGGTAGGAACGAACGTCTTGCAGCCCATAAGTATGTAACGAAGTACCGGAACATTACGCCCTTACGCCCTCCTGACCACGGGTTGTCCAGAGTCTAGATCTAGTCGCGATCAACCCACGGTTCATCTCAGGTTCCATTCGGTCTTGGACAAATCAGCTGTCATACCGTTCCCCGGTAGACCAGTAAAGCAACGCTCAGCCATATCTCCCGGACTCGAGGACGAGGGAGCCCGAGCACCCGGCACGACTCATGAAGCAAGTCCTGGTCGGCATCCTTGACTACCGTTCGGTATTGACATTCCCAATTACCGACGCCGTTAAATCTAGCCGTCTCCTTTTATCCGGCCCATTTAGCCTAAGCGCGACGGAAAGGCGATGCGTAACCGTTAAGCGACGGCTGGGGTACGACGACATGGCATATTCAGGGATTCGGGGGCACGTGGATTTGATGAGCCTCATCCCCTGGGTCCCTCTTTGTAACATTATGTTGGCCTGTCTGAGTCAAGACCTATAACATGAGGGATCCGGAGACGCTTTCATAGCATACCTTGTGCCTGTCTGTACCAGATCATGTGCCTGTTAAACCCCCTATGCATAGTAGCTCGAGGGATCCCGCCGATCATGATCGGTATGCTCTATTTCGCTGCAGGCATCCAGTTAATACAAGATGTCGAGTCGTTTTCATGGACATGGAAAGGCAAAAGTATTATTTTTGGCACCATCTTTCCAGGCCGTGACAATGAATGGGGTTTGCAGTCCTCTTCAATTTAGGCCGTTTCCAGCTGGATCAGGTGAGCTCGACCATCCAGTTGAGACCATTTGGAACGGCACGGCAGTCTGTCAGTGGTGCGAGACACAGACTTTGAGCGAATCAAACCGCAGCTTGCGATCCGGGGGTGTTCTGCAACCGTAGGCGGTACCGTCCTCAAGTATGTATCCGCCAGTGCAGCAGCTAAGACATGTCCAAGGCATCCCGTGATAGCTCACATCATTCCATTCCTCAATATAGACTCAAAAAGGAAGAGAGGGAAGGAATCCAGTTGGTCGGGGTAGTTGCACGGAGTAAAGAATGGCGCGGAGAGTAACGTCGACTTACCTACCCAGACATAAAGACCATGGCTCGTCTTACTCGCCGAGTTTGCGCTCTGACCGTCGCTGTGCCGCAGACGTGCTCGCCCAAGGAATGGAAAACGTCTTACAAACCCAGGTCATATGGCATTTCCCAACTCGTAGCTTGAAAGGAGATGAGCCAACAAGGAACGGACCGTGTGGGTTTTCAAGGCGGTTGGCGTTTACTTCCCAGCTTCCCCGGAGCGCTTGGCTCCCGAAAGCTCACTTGAGGCGATAAAGGTATTTCAATATCAGCCCAGGGGTAGATATTCCCGACAACTGGTACAAATAGATTGTCGGCCACTACCCCATCGGTAATTCACCAATGAGGCTAAAGGTGGGAGATCCTAGACATTCTTCACGAAGAGTACCAAACCATCTGGAGGGTATTCTTCGTAATTAAAGTTGAGTCGAGGAGAATTTGGCTACACATTGGCTACACAACAGCAGCCACACCATCGTTGAGAGGAAAAGAGATGTGTATACTCCTGGGAGATGCGGAGGTTTCATGCTTGGTGCATTCTGGTGTGGGATTGCTCCCAGTCATATTCCCCCGGATTACATCAGCCTTTTCGCTCAGGGTGCTACATCCTTGAGCAAGCCCGGATAACCAGAGTGTAGGTACCGGTACCATGCTGTGTAGTGTTGCATGGTAGATGCGCCTGATGTGATCCGGGGCAGCCACCCGACATCCGTACCGAGTACCAGCATGAACTGGCGCGTCTGGCCCCCACGTCCGGAATTCATGGGGAAGTACAAGCATGGAATCAAATTGCTGGTCTCCGAGTAGTCTGGCACATAGGGCCAGGGATGGTACTGTTCAGTCTCATCGCAGAATTGATGTGTGAGTTGGTATCACACAAGAGTCAAACTCGCGAAAATGGGGCTCTTGTCTTGAGACCGGCCTGACTCGCATGGAAACGAGAGGGCACGGGGTGAGGTGAGGGAACGAGGGCCGTGTATCCTGAGCACTCTGGCTCCCTCTCTTTCTCTCGTGGCAGTGGCCCGTCAGATCAGTGGCACAAGCAAGTTGACCTAATGTCGTGCCACAACGGTGAGTAGGTCAAGTGAATGAAATCCAAATTAAACCGCAACACAGTGCTGCGCCATTGACAGGAGAGAAATCAATATCAATACACAATTGAGTATTGAACGAGACATTCCAAGCTCGAGGCAGCGGGGTAACCTAGGAAGAAGAGAAGTGTCTTGGCCTTCCATGGCCGCTGAAGGAGTTGTTGTTCGGGGTGGCTTCAAGACAAGTCCGCGGCCATGGAGGACGAGCTCGTCCACATGACCGGCCAAATACAGGGTGGCTGAGAGATGTCGAACGAGATAGATGGCGTGGGAGTCTTTGGAGCTGTATCGTATCAACCTACACCGCCCAGCAGTCGAGGTGCAAAGTCATCAAGACTCTGTGGAACGGCCGCTTATAACCAAATACGGCTCTGGAGGTCTTGATGGTAACACTTGTCCATCTTGGGCTTGTTCAGAACGAAGAGACTGGTGGCGGGCCGAGCACTAGGATAATATCTGGAGTGTCAAGTGGACCATGAACGGGTTGATGTCTGCGAACTGGCGAGGCTCCGTACGTATGCCAGCGATCTGGGACGGGTCACGACATGCCAAAGATATACTCGGGCTGCACAAGCAACCGGTCAGCCCTTTGTACGAACAGTCAGGACCAATCGAGAAGTGAAGCAGGCAATGCGCTCTGAATTCGAACCCAGTGCTCCAAGTCAGGAGTTGAAGTTGTGATAACCCAAGTTTGTGGTGTTGAAGCACTGGATGAGAAAGATGGGACGGGACGGTTCTTGGAGAATTCGGGTGAAGAGCCGAAGCCATGGTCTGTACTAAGCTGACGCCAACAGTTCGTTGATGGTTGCCTGCGCTCGTGGCCAAGATTGTGGACACTAACATATTATTTGGTCGTCATTAGGGCTGATCTGGGGAAAGGTCCGTCAGCCCAAGAGCAATGCTGGTAAAATGACCTCGTGATGGCATGTCTTGGTTGTACTTGTCTTGTATCAGCATCGTCGGCGCACAAGAAACGGAGGCGGCTGGAAATGCAGTGCGGGTGGTGGTGAGGCGCGACACGAGCATGGAAGCTGGGAAAAAGAAAAATGGACTGGCGACAACTACCTAATGGAAGGAAAAGGATCCAGAATTCAAATCCAGATATTTTCAGTCGAAAGCCGTGTTCCAGTTCAGCCAGAGCAGGAGCAACAATTCACCCTTTCCTTCCATCGGGTACGTACATGCCTGCCGGTGGCACCGTTACCTCTACGTTCCTTCCTTCCTTCTCGCCAACGGGTAGGTCTCAATGAGGGGCATTTAACCCATTGTCTTGCTTGAAAGCCACAGGCAGTGATAACCTGGGGTATCTCTTCATCTGTCCTTGATATCAAGACGTGGTGTAAATAAACTCTCAAGGTTGGTCAGGGGTAACTTGACTGCCGCATCGGAAGGAGATTTTAGTGAGAAAAGGAAAAGTGACAAGTGACAGAGCGGGAGCCTCCAAAGTACCCCTCACGCCCCGCTAAAACCCCAGCTATTCGCACTTCGCAGCTGCTGAAGGCCTGTGCGGGCTGACATCATAGGCGTTCTGGGCCTGGAACCACACAACCCCCTCCAACCTTCCTTCTCACATTAAAGAAACCGGACTCGGAAGCTGGATGAAGACATTGGAACCGAAGATTGGAAACAGTGAACGCCGGTACATCTCTATACCAGTATCTTTACCTCACCGACCTGGAGGCGAAACAGTGGTAATCGGCCCGTCAAACCACAACATGCCGTCCTCCATTATACATGATAGAAGGCTTATGATAAATTCGCCCATTTTATCTCAAGAATATTCAGCCTTTGTACCTCGATGGCCTCCGTTTCAGTCCGGCACTTTCGCCACCAAGCAGTGACCGGAGATGGTCTCAGTTAAGAAGCCATGGACGTATGATCGCCAAATGATCTCCCAACTCTGGCAGAGTCCCGGTACCGTCGAGGGTGAATCCAAGGTGTCTGGGTGTAGACCACTATTACCAGACTACTCGAGCGGGAGGGTGGTCATCATCTCATCATCTCATCCGGGGAAGCCATCGTGCATTGTCGGCGCGTCTCGTTGCCGTCGGTAGTTGGAGCCAACTATCGAGCCGCTGACTCATGTTGCCAACCAGCACTACACTGGAACCACCTCGGAGAACCTCAAGCCAGAACCCAATGCTAGGATCTTGACAAAACATCCAAAGAGCACAGCACGGCATCCAGCATGAAAGTGAGCGGTCATCTGAGATCACAACTTATGCTGAGCCGCAACCACGGTAGAGGTGCTGTAGTATCTTATCCCGTGGAAACCTCCGTTCCCCGCGGGGGGTGGCAAATTTTGATAAGCGCGGCATTGGATAGACTGCAACAGCAGTAGCCCTGTTCCGTGGTTGACCGAGTTCATGATACCTTCGCTGACATTCCAAGGGCGTAAGTAGGCCATAGACGAGAGGGTACTCTCGCACGTGCTCATGCCTGACCGCCTGGGTAAATAACTTTGATATCATCCAGGATGCCTGAGAATCTCCGAGGGTAGGGTCTGGTCCGATGGACATACTACACGGCTGTGATATCCTCGAAAGGTAGGTCGCTTGGCTAAAGTTTAAGCCGCGGGATCGTCCTCACTGGAACTTGTGTCTTCCCAAATTCTCAGGGCAGCCTTTTTCAGCCTTCCTGATCAGGCAACCTAGCCCCGCCTCGTACCTTGTCCTTCTCGCTGGGAGTCGCCGAGGAGTTGCAACGACCGGTCGGCGGGAGCTGTCACAGCAACATCCGACATCAGGGGTTCAAGGTGATGAGAAGATCAGCTCCCTGGGTCACCTCGGGGTACCTAGCTACGAACTCCTTACCTTTTCTGGGCGAGAGCGACAATTCCCATCTCATTTCATCAGCACCAATCCAGCGATCACAACCCTTGAAGAAGAGCTCGGTATCACTCCCAAAACAGAACAAGCAAATATCTGGAACTTCTCTACGGGCACATATAGGGCACATGACTCCATTCAAAGCAACTGTGCCTCACTCCGCTGTCCCGCCGCTGTCGAGGCGAGCCAGGGTCGTGCTACGCCTCCGCGGGGCGGGCCATTAAAAGCAGAGCTCAGCGTAGCAGTGCTGTTTGATGCATGTCAGCGCCGAACGACTGGCCGTGGCCTTGTCCTAGAGGTAGGATCGTAAGTGAGGCAGGCGGCGCGGGGTAGCTGGTCAGGTAGGTACTCGAATATGTAAGGTATTTTCGCTGGTCCAAAATTGATGTTTTCTCTTTTCAAGCGATCAAATGGGAAATTAAATTGCATTTATCCCCCGTGTTGAAGAATATCTATCCCAACTCAAAAAATCCGATTCAGTCCAGGGCCTTTGATCCCCAACGAAACGGACGTTAAACGTCCGCTCCCCTGTCCTTTTCCCCCCACGCACGTTTTCCCACAAACCGCGAGACAATAACCAGAATACCCAGTAGCTAATACAGAGCACTAACACAAACACAAACATGTCAAGTGAAGCTCTCGTCCGTCCCCCCCCGTTACCTCTACGTTACCTCGCTGAAGTTCAGTTCCATGTTTCCTCCGACCGTCTTTCTCGTGCTTTCATAGACAACAATAGCACAAAAATCGTATTCAGCACGTCTGTCGTACCTTCTCAAAACACCATC
Organism: Neurospora sp. FGSC 26628; assembly: GCA_009805345.1. NCBI lineage: Eukaryota > Fungi > Ascomycota > Sordariomycetes > Sordariales > Sordariaceae > Neurospora > Neurospora sp. FGSC 26628. The sequence goes on along the minus strand of RAOO01000026.1, from coordinate 100,490 downwards.
CACTTGACTCCTTCACCGGCTACCCTCTCGTGATACAAGTACCACGATTTTTTCCAGAGCGGGTGATGAAAAGACATCTGATGGGGATTGAAGATCTGGGATACAGAGATAGAATGCCTACCTATCTAAGGTACCTTCAAATTGGAAATATCAAATAACGAAAAGATGCCTGTGGACTTGTGATCTCCAGCTTTAAAAAAGCCCGTACGATAGTCAGGTCGGCTGGTCGGGTCGGGTACAAGCCAAGCGTGCGGGATGAGACCACAGAAAGGCCGGGGGCACCGCGGGGGGGCAGGCAAGCGAGAGCTCTTGTGAGCTGTGAGTTGTTTGACATCGTGATATTGCAATGCGCCTATGTGCTTCACATCAACTCCGTTACTAAAGTAGCGAAGCGTTTGCTCCATTAACAACCGTTTTGGACTCCCATGTCTCCGTCACTACAATAATCCAATGTTGTTGATCCCTCGCCTTACTTTCAGCATCGTGGACTTACTTCGCTGAACAGAAAACATTGGCAGATTCTGAGACAAAGTAATCCCTGACATCACCGCCGAGCGCTTACCCAGCTAACATCGTGACCACCTACCATAGGCTTCATCACATCTGATCACCAGGACATACCGTCTGGTAAGGTAGGTATTCAGGGGCAAACACCACTCATCACTTACACTTACACGCGCCAACAAGCACACTACCCTACGCCCGCCGACGACTTTAAGGGTCCAGTCCCGTCCTCAGACACCATCTCTCTCAGTCAGTCATAGAGATAGTTTCCGTAGGGGTACCTAGGTAGCCTTGCACGCGACGCGACGGTCGGTCCGGTAAGGGATTCCGGCCGAATAAACCGACGCATCTACCTAGAAGTGGGTCGAGAGAATTGAGGGTGTGGTGTGTTAAATGAGACACATCATCACGGTTTAGTAAGGGTAGGTATCTATCGGTCTCCGACCCTGAAGACCCTTAAACTTACCTGTAAAGATCACGCAGGCAGGCACGAGACGCAGACAGTGTACTAAACAAGCGTTTGGTGTTTGCAACCATCTGGTGATATTGGAACGAGGGAAAAATGGAATGGAAACAATGGCGCCACGATCACCACAACGGGGCGCTTGTTTAGAGGCTACCACTAGAGAAAACATAGGGGGCATGCAAGCGTTTATTACCTGTTGAGGTTCTCGTGAGGTGGTGGCGCCCCCGCACTAGGTAGTAACGTCCATGCTTGGAGTTGTGCTTCGTGATGAGACTTAAGGTACCTGAGTCTTTCAGGTAAAAGTAACGGAGATGCTTCCCTCGTGTCGAGGTTGCCTGAAAGTTAGTAAAGTTTAGCCTTAACCAAACAGTTCAGAAGTACGTGATGCTGCCTGGAAGTGGACTTCTGGAGTCGAGTCAACCTGCCCACTTACACCACATACACACAGAAATGTGTGCGCTGTAAGATAGAAAGCTGCTGTTCGGATGATCTGATAGGGCTGAAAGTCTCCAATCAATTAATTTAGCCGTCTCGGTCCCTACGTTCGGTCATCAGCGGGGACGAGGAACCAGGATCTTGAGAGATCTGGTTTTTAGGGGACCACATGGGCCCTTCTTGCATCGGCTATGTTGAGCAGCGTGAAAGCCTACTCGTTGAGCTGCGGTGCGTGACTCGTAGTGTTTTTCTTCAAGAGGATGGGAGCCATTTATGACTGGCGGATGGGATAGGTAGACTGTTAGTCTAGGCGCGTGGCATTCGGTACTTGACCCTATGGTTGAATGATATTGTATAATTCATTTGTGAATATTTGATGCAGGGCCCAAGTGATCGGCATCAGACATCGAGGTAATGCAGCTTCAGGGTCCAGTCCAATGAGGGCTGTGTGGATGGACGACTTGATGAACTTGAAAGTTTCGTTGTCTCTGATGTTAATTATATCGTTAGTTGCGGCACTACTGTATAACTCAACCTCGGAGTAAGTACGTTGTAAGTATTTGATCTCTCCCCACGCCTGTTGCAGCAGCTTGAGACTTCTCCGTGGGGGAATCAAGATGTTTGTCGACGTGGCGCGACTGAAGGGAGGCCTCATGACCAGCAAAGTCTTCGATATAAGGCTTTCCCGAGGTTGAGACTGACAGCAGCAGCGGACAATGACCTGATGATATTCAAAGAAGCGCGGACCGCTGTCAGCGTTTCATCTCGAGTCTGGGTCTGAGTCTTAGATGCGATCAAAAAGTCAATTGGCGAGACTAGATGGTGAATGATTCCCAAGGTGAGACATCAATCAATCATCAGGTAGTTGCGATTGCTTCCACTCGCTGTCTGTCCGTAGTGCCCCGGTGAGACCGAGCTAAGGAAAAAGTGTTGAGATGCTGTAGTGCCAGTAGGTGGTGTAAAGATCTTCAGGGACTCGTTCACACCCTCCGTCAGCCCGGGGATATAAAAAGTGATAGAAATAGACAACTGTTTGACTTCGACACCATCGATCGTGGGTGGTGGTGGTGTGTAGTTGTCAGATGATGAATGGGATAGGGGACCGGCGCGCAGCCGGATGACACCCCCCGGGGCCCGTTCCGTGATGCTCGGGCCGTTCACAGGTCAGCGACAGCCAGCCGACCGTGGACGGACCACGGAACGCCGCAACGGAGGGAAGACTCCACTTGGCTGAAATATTTCGATGTAAATAAGGCCCAGTATAATATCGAAATATTTTATCGATTATTTGTGTCGTCCACTATTTCACCGAGACGTAACTTACACCTCCTTGCTCCCCTCCCCACCGTTCGGACCGTTCGACAAAGCGTCCACCTGGCTTTCGGTGGGAACGAGGATTAACCCTTTCGCTGACCGGAGCAGGGAGCTTCCCAACATCATCACGAGAACTGACAACTATCTTATCGTGACGAGCTGTTTGGAAAAAGAGCTTGGATGTTACGGTACCTTGTAGGAATAACCCACTGTGTTGTTCGGTTTTGTTCGTGGCCGTGCTTGGGTAGTGCTGATATTCGCCGCCGGTAACCATCACGGCGTTTCAAAACAGGCGTACGGAGTATCCAGAGCGGAGGCAGGAAGGCTGAGCAAGTGGACAGAAGGCGTCGCGTGACCTTGAACATCGTCGTGATATCCGCCTGAAGCTCTGTTCTTGGCCTAGAAAGTTGCCTGCTGGCCTGCTGTGCTGTGGATGCCCGACGACCACGGGGACGATGACGGGCTGCGACGGGGTACGGGGAGAATTCTCGAGATCCTGGCTCCGTAGCCCCGTTACGACTTCATCGCCGCCGGTGACCAGTAGCTGAACACGTATCTGGCCGTCAAGGTGTACTCGGTTCGTTCCCTTCGAGGCAGGAAGCCACGGGAAACCTCGGAGTGCGAAGTTGCAATGGTCACGATGGTTCGTCTTGCATTGACTTTGTGGTGAGGGGTTACCTGCTTACAGATTTGACATGGCAGGCGCGCGGACCACCTTAGGTACCCGTCTCCTGCTAACAGCTAACGGGCTTATGATTGCGGCATGTCTGTTAGTGGCCCTCAACCCTAGCCCATAGGCTCCAGCGTAGCTTCATCATGCAAAAGAGGGGAACCACGGCCAAATCATCAATTCAAAGATCTCCATGACAATGGATCCTCGACACGGCGTATCGTATGATGCGGATTAGAAAAACCCATAAACCACGGGGCGGGGGGGAGATCCGATGTGGAAAGTTGCGGGGTCTCCAGCCGGGCCTCCGGTTTAATTGCGGGGTTGGCTCAATGCTCATCCGGGGCGCGGAGGGCGGGAGTCTGTCACGGTTTGAAATGACGGAGGCCTCGATGGAAACGGGGCTCCGAGGTTGAGCATCTCGAACATTTCCATCTCTCACCACTGCCGACGCCGAGACGGGAGTTTGGATGAAATTCTGCCGAAGGTGGCAATGACCTTCGACTCGGATCCTTGACCCGGACTCCCTCGTGACCGAAGTCATATCGTCAAGTGACTGACTGGGGATGACTTCAGATGAAGGACAGGAACGAATCCTGAACTGCCGAGTCTGTTTCACGGCTGGACTTTCAAAAGGCTCCGTAAGCAGGCTGATGATCACGGCCTCATCTCCCACGAGCCACGATACCAACTTGGGATTACCTGATGGAGTTCATCAACTGCTGTAGCCTCAATTTTCCGGGGAGGTAGGAGGGTGGAAATGGACGCGATTCAGGGTCCACGGGTAGTGTGTCATGTGGCACGATTTTCAACATCATCAGGGTTCCCCGTCTTTTGCCCGTTCATAGATCTTGTGAGCTTATTCGAGGAAAAGGCAGGGCGTCTGGGATAAACACCATTCCACAAGATATCTCGAGTCTCGGTTGACTGGACAGCAAAAGTCGGGGGCTTTTCAGGCTGTGTTGCATCTCAGCCTCAACAGACAATACCGAGAAGGGCCTCACGTGCCACGACACTGCTGCGTCTTTTTGAATGTCACTGTCTCCACCTTGCTTGACCGGCTCGTTTTGTAATTGCCCTTTTGGCGCTCGCTGAAACTTGATTCAAGCAGAGAAAATTTCGTATTGTAACGGAAATAATTCGGCCTGCCTTCGCACCACCAAAAACTTGAAATGCTTGCGAAAGTGACGGCGGAATAATTCCTCGACGAACAGGCGCCATGTCTCATGTTGGTTGCGAGTCTTGAACAACGGACATCCTGATCTCCACTACGAAACGGATGGTATCGATGCCAGGCGGATATTACCGTCCCCTTGGGCTCTGGCTGAATGTCATCTGGTGATGGAAAGGTTAAAACGGAGCATGTGCCGTTGAGTAAAAGTGGAATTCACCCCATGAAGTTGAAGGTGGGCGAATTCTTTCTTTCTTTCTTTCTTTCTTTCTTTTTTTCGATAAAATATCAACATCGAAAAAAAGACATCAACAGCAGGTTGTAAGTTACAATCCACAGTTCCACCGAAACCACCCTGGCGACACTCCCCCGGAATCATTCCACTTTTCCCTCTCCCCATCGACCTGGCTGGCAGCGGACATCAAAAAGAAAAATGCCTTGCAAAGACTTGGATACCTTGGCCTTTTGATCTTTTGATCGCCCTCTCAAAACGACCACTTACCATCGCGTATTCAACCCACGTGTTGCCCTTTCACTCTTTCTTCTGAATCCATAGTGGTCCGTGTCAACTCCATCCAAACAGAGTCGCGTGAGGCCGAACGCATGAAAACAGGCGTGACATTGCGCTTTGATACCTAGCCGCGCAGCAGCCGCGATGCCGCCAACTTCTCGCCAGCCCAGCCGCGGCCTTCCTAATGAAATTTAACCGTCGGCTGATGTTGCCGAGAACCTGGGGGATTCTCGATTCTCGAAATTCTTTTTGGAGTCATCAGTCGGTATTGAAAAACATGCCTGGGCATGAATGGAAATCGTCAAATGCAATATCTACCGGCCGGATCGTTGCCGTGATTTCAACCGCCTGACAACCGCAACCGTAGCCGCGATTCGGGGACCTGACCTGCAGAAAAAAGTTTTTACATCAAGGTGATGATCACAGCATAGCATTCGCTGCGTGGTGGACAGGTACCAACCACCCGACATCTGTCTGCCTGTCACCTCATCGCCCCAGGTCCAGGGAGCTGGTTCCTGGCAGCTGCAAATCCTACGCGGACCGACAAATTCATGCAACTCGGCAAAAAGGCCCGAAAAATGATCAACGTTTATCCTTTTGTTTGGTGTGGCTGCCCAATGCAACGTCCAGGGACCGTCTTTGCCTGGCGTCTGTCACCACCTGTCTCGCTTGATCGCTACACTACTAACTGTTTGGCCCGGGCCATTTTCGTCCTCGGTCCCTCTGCCAAGACGGCAGGAAGATCGGAGGTATCGCCGTTGTGTGGGCTCACTGGGTGGGCTGCGGGCATGGTGCGGCGTGGTGTGGGGCCGTGGTGTGGTGCCCCCCGGTCTGCGCCGAGGGGGCCACGCCGAGGGAAGGCCGGGAAATGTGGATTGCGTGGAATGCACACACACTTCCGCTTGGCGGAGGAGATCACGGACTAACTGCGGAGCATATGCACCGGACGCTTGATTCCGGAGGTATGTATGTATCCCGGAGGTCTCAGGTCTCAGCAGGTCGGATATCGCCGCCGAGGACAGGATGCACCAAGCGGGAGTGCTTACGAACCACCCGACATGAACAATGCCGCGGGCGGGAGAAGCAGTGGAGTCACCGCGGGAGAAAGAGATGGAAGGTGCGAATACTGCGAAGACGGTCCGGACTTGGCTGCCTCTTTCGGCGGTGCCTTCAACGCTTCAAGTCGAGCAGTTCATCGCCGATTTTGATTGTTTTGTGTTGAAAGTTTTCTTTGTCATCGCCGCATGAGATTGCACCTACCTAACTGGAACCCCCACAAGACCACGAACTTCTGGAACATTTCAGACAACAGCTAGCGAAGTTTGAAGTTGAAAGACGGCCCGACTTTCCTAGTCCACCGTCGCCGCTAGAAAAGCTGGAAGCTGGAAAGGGAAAAGGTTGCGGCCCAATCGCGCTGGTTAGAGGAACTGCGCTGAAAACTACTTGGCGCAACTAACGGAATTTCTTGGCAGTCTTTTGAGTACGGTAAGGTATGTTTCGATGTTGATATTCGGTACGATTGATAATGACTCCTTGTGCAAACCTCCGATTATGATTGATATCCGAGATATGTACGTTATCGGAAAAAGAAGCGGACGTAAACAGAGGGAAAAGATAGGACGAGACAATCATCGGTCCGGGCTCACCGTTTGGAATTCGGGACGGTGAGGACCACGGAGCCAAGGTGTCTCGATTGAAAGTGCTTACATACGTTGGTGCAGGGTAGGCAAATAATCAACACATCTGTTATATCGCCCCCATGGCATGTTTGCAGGTTGGCTTGTTTTGAGTGTGTGATGAGGTGGGATAATCGCGATTGGATCTCAGATCTGTCGCGGTTATGTGCCTGCCTTTTTCACCCGCGTGCGTGTCCGCATAAGGTAGCATCCACGTCCGCGCCGCGTCTATGTCCGACTAGCATCGCAGGTGAAGGAAGCATGTACATATGTGTAAGCAGGGTACTCTAAGGTACCTTTACAACTCTTTAACCTACCTTTGGGCTTTGGCTGGCTGGGTGTCTGTGGAGGTCTAGATGGACGGCGACGTGCGTGATGTATGTGTTGGTAGCCGAGCCCGAACCAACATTCTACCCCGGGAAACGGTCATGGGATGGGGAAATCATTGCCTTTTCGTATCAGAAAGAGGTCTCTTTTCCCGGATGGTTTTCATCATCTATCTGCAAGGAGGACATACATGTCTACCTTACATATATACCTACATGCACATTCGCCTTACATACGGACGTAGGGCTATGTGCAGAGCCGCGACTGCAGCACTTCAATTGCTCCGTATCCGATTCCGTGCACAACGGGGGTTTTTTTTTTGTTTTTACATGACATGTGCCTACCTCTCTACTTTAACGTCAACTGAAGTCTCTGCCCCCAAACTCAAATCTTTTCCCATCACAAGATGCCGTGAGACCAAGAAGTACCAAACACCATATGACATCGCACTACCTCTAGCGGCACGTTGACACGACGCGTCCCCGGTAGTATTTCTAGTAGTTCACGTAGCAGAGGTCCAGACCGTTCAGGCAGGGCAGCATCTCTCGTTCTACGTCAAGAATGCGGGGGTGGAGACCGGGCGGGGAGATCATCATGACAGGGACACAACATGTCGAACTGGTCGATCATCAGATCGGGGATTTAATTTGTTGACGAGTAGCGACAGATACATATATTGAGGCAAGTGAAGCTGTTAGCACCAAGCTTTGCCCTTCCGCCCTTCCCGTCGATACGAGCGGCGGGGAGATTTTGGCGTTACCCGTCTTATGTATGTAGCCGTTGTCAGGCTGACTTGTTGACCATGTTTTTCGTCATATTTACAATGGTTGGATAACTGACTAGATGAATTTGACATGTCGATGATTACCCCATTTATTGAGCGAAAAGTATGGGGAAGTGAAACATACCGTTATCCGATGGTGATCAGTTCCTTCCGTTCAGTGCTATGGGAGATGACTATGTCTTACATACATCGCAGCTTCCTCTTCTTAACGTTGCAAGTTCTTTTCTCGTTTACTTTTTCTTCCTTCCCAGTCGCTAGTTTTATTCCCCCAAAGTCAGATGCAGTCTTTTTAAACTTTCCGTTAACAAAGCTTTGCTTCATGCCCATATCACAAACCGTCAAGACATCATTTATCTTACCTGCACTCTTGACAGACACTCTAGATACATAAACATATCGTATTTTACCGGGTCCAGACACACAAACATCCACGCCCGCAAACCGTAACAGCCGCTTACATACACGCAGCCGCCATTCACAAACGCGGGCGACCATTATAGTAGCCGCGCTTCTCTTCTTACCTCGCTTACCCCTTGTACCTAATACCTCCCCCGGGCCCCCACCCACGGTTTTGCACCCATGAAGACTCCTTCCCTACTCGCAATCACTGATGAAGAAATCTTATCCCATCCACATGACCCCGAAAGGATTTCATCCCTCTCAGAAGGTAGGACGGAGCCGAAGCGAAGGCGGAAACGGAAGGTACGGGTCACTCCGCCGTACGTACCTTACGCGCGGAGTACTGAACCAGGGGGAGCTCCTACCTGACCTGTCCCGCGGGTCATTTTCGACAGATTCCTTTTCTTTTTCGGGTCGGCCATCACTCACTCACTCAATGTTACAAACACCGAATACCGAGAATCAAAAAGGTTTGTTGTAATCTTGATGTGGATGACAATGGGGCGAAAATATGGGGAAACATGCGGAAGCTTGGGACGAAATATGAGGGGGGTTTAAATGAATGGTAATCTATCCCACGTGTTTTTGGGTAGGACATACGATTTGCGGAGGGTCGGAAGGTCGGAGAGGATGGGGGTCGGAGAGGATGGGGGTGGGAGGGAGGGGAGGAGGGGTTATATAATTCGGAGATAGATTGGAGCCTCGTCATTTGAGTTTTTCAGTTTGCCGAATTTGGGAAATGCGGTGCTTTTTTTTCTTGTCTTCTCTTGTCTTCAAATGCGTGTTATTTCGTCGTGCTCCTCCTTTCGGTTTCAGCCCGGCAAGTGAAGCTGAAGGGTTCAAGTTATTTCCGCAAAACCTTTCAGTTCAGCCTCGGATGTGTCCTTGTGTGGAAAAGAAACGAAAGACGGGCCAAAAACCAAGAAACGGATTTTCGTCCTCGACATGGGCAGTTTTCGAACACGAAGACACCATCACGGTTACCAAACCAAACCAAAACATCGAAAATCCAAAAGCCGAAGCAAAAGTGAGATTTTGATGCAAAAAAAGAGAGGTGTGGTTGCAAATCTTCCTCCCCAACAAGGGTGCTTTACTGGCCCTGGTATTACTAAGGTACTAGCAGCACATCATGCACACAAAGCGTGGAGTGTGGGGGAGATTTCACACTTCAACACCACGTCCAGTCAACATATCCATGGCCATCCTGTCGTATGGCGTGTATTAGGTCCTGTGTACACTTGTTTGTACATACGCCATGCGGTGCAAGTTACCTGTCTGTCAGCTGTCAGTTTTGATGAACGAACGAAACGGAGGGTGCACAGTAGCTGTGTCCCTTGATTCAGTTCCGTCAGTTTTCAGCTGCTTTCTCATTGGACTTGGGCTGCCATTCCGTCTCACTGCGTCTAGAAAAATAAAGAGCGAGAAATACCGGATTAACAGCGACTCTTTTCCGACCAACCAAAACACAGCTTCTCTTCCCGGATAGCATGTAGGATGGTATGGCGCAAAAAGAAGAAACGAAAAGATAATTGGGGGGAATTTGGGGAGTGTTGACCACCACCACCTCCTCAGCGACACAGTGTTGACTTTTCAACGTTTTCTGTTTGTCCGTCGCAAGTCCGTTTGGGCATTTTACGATTATGTACCGAGCCGTGTGGTGTCGTGGTGCAGTGCAGTGCACCGAACGTTCGGACGGCATCCCGCCGTCGTTCAACAACACGCCGCACGGAAGTAAACAGCGCCGGCCGTCTAGTATTTATATCCCCGGACGGACCTGGAGTGCGATCATCAACCCCCGTCCATCTCCCCGGGGAATTGGGAGGGACCCATTTTGAAAGTCAGGAACGTCAGGAACATCAGATAGAGTCGTTCGTGAGGAGAGCAAATATGGGGTGACTCGAGAACCCTCTTCACCACTTCATCACACGAAGGCTGTTGTCGTCCGTCTGTCTTCGCTTCCAGACTGCCGGGTATGATTTTCTACCTGTAGGGATGAGCCTGATTGGGCGACCTCTTCATCTTGTCGATGACAAGGCTAGAAGTTTTATGAGATGCAACAGGTCGCTTCGCACAAAATTTGCTTTTGATCGAATGCCCTTCCTTGGTGTGGCCTCTCGTTTCATGAGGCACGCAGGGCGGCCACGCAGGGCACGCTTGAATCTTGATCGCCGTTACCGTCTCTCTGGAAGCGAGAGGAGGCAGGGCAGGGCAGGGCAGGGCAGGGCAGGGCAGGGCAGTAAGGGCGTGTTCGACAACCCAGTAAACGGTTTCAGTAAATGTTACTGGCTATATTTACTGGATCGTGTTCTGCAACGACCAGTAACCGATTTGCCAGTAAATCGCTGTAAAATCAGTTCCAGTATTTCAAAATCCCACTTTTCAACCCCACCCGACGTGACAGCCATCAACGCAACCACATCTCATCAACGTACATCCCTCAACACCATAGCAATCCACCATCATGCAGTCTACCGCTCTGGAAGCTCGTCGTCGTCGTCGCCTAGTACGCTACCAAGTCGTGGTCCTAGTCTCTATGCTTCTGATGAGCGTACAACTCGAGGGCATCACCAGTCAAATACAACAGATTTTTGGGTTCCCAACGATTCGAACAGGTCTTGTAAATGCCCTCCAGTAAGCGCCAAATGTGGGTTATAGCCGATACCACCCTGATTTACTGGGCTGGTTACGAGCGGTCTGTGCACTGGCACGTAAAATCATTTACTGGAAACCCTGTTTACTGGGCCTTACTGCGTTATCGAACACGCCCTAAGGCAGTAAGGCAGGTCATTTTGCCCTCAGGGGCAGAACGAATCTCCACAGACGTAATCGGCTGGCTTGAGATTGCAGCATTTCGAATCCGGACATGACCGTTGGGACGTACGAAAGGCATGGTGGTGAGGACTGAAGGCCGACCCTCAGCTGTCCCCAGTAGCTCATATCCCTATCCCTGATGAGACTGGTGCTCACGTGCCGAGCAACGAAAATGCCTCGACCCCAGGCAACTCCATGGTTGCAGGGTTTTACGGGTATTCGAATTGTATCCACCCGCAGGATTACGGAGATCCACAAAAACCCCGAGGCTAGAATGTGATGCCGGCTGCGAATGACCCAATGCCATGGTGTCGAGAAGTGTTACATCACCCACTGTAACAGAACTTACAGAAGGCGTGGAGAAGACAATACCGGGGAATGTAACGGCGCATAATAAAGCTCGTCTGCCATATCGAAGTGGAAGTCAAAGAAAACAGTCGTAACAACGTGTTTTTAGTGTTTTTGATAACGAAAAGATAAACAGCGAGAATGTTTCCGTCAGATGGTGAGTCCTGAGGAATTGGTTTGCAGTGATGGTAGGGCGCCGTCGTATCCTCCCGCAGCCGGAGATCCGAATTTCCCTTTTCTAGTGCGTCCGCGGAAGTTGAAGTTCTGCGCCTGGCGAGTGCGATTTCACTGCAAATCATCATCGACCAGGGACACTGCTAAAGTGAATAATACAGCGTGGGGTGCATCGTCGATTCGGATGTGTCTTGTTGCACAGCGCAAAGGAAACAAGAGACAAACAGGCCTGCTAAAGGGTGCAACTCCAGGCTTCTCTCTCGAGGCTGAGGTCATTGTCGAAACGTGGCTGGCCCAGAAGCGTATGGCATCTTTTTGGTCTTTGGCAGGACGGCATCGTGATGGTGGCTCGATGGCCAACTGTTGTCCAGTGAGAAGAGCCTGATATGGCAACTGACCAACTCCCCGCATATGAGATATTACTGGAACTGGCAGTACAAATCAGACGGGAGCTTTCTCATGCCATTGACTTGCCACGAATGTGCTCAGCGGACGGATGGTCCCCAACAAGCCGTACCAACAGAAGAGGGCCGGCCGTCCGCATGCGTCTTTGCGTCCTCTCCCATTCGAAAGACACATCGTGAGGCCGAATGTTTTGTTTAACTACGGACGGGTAGGCGAGGTATGTGGGTTGTTGTTGGCCGCGGCAAACGGAGCCGCCTGCTCCCTGTGATGAGGATGAAATCACGAGGCCAGCTCAGGGAGGGGCAAACTGCGCTGCCCTTGCTGCCCTTGCTTCCAACCAGACGCCGTCACAATCACAGCCGTGTCAGCACTCTGGATGGCTTCCCGCTGTCGATTCGATCACAGGCCGTGGTGCCCGTTGTTCCATTTCTATTGTTGGCCGGCGGGGTGACCCTACTATTTCAGGCTTTGAGAGTCGACGGCAGTGCCGGATGGTCCCAATCTGGCAGTCTCGTGTGCTTCTCTGTTGGTTGTTCCATGTCGCCGACTTGCTCTGGGTGGCCGGAAGCAGCCATGGAATAGTCGAACCCTTCATTTGCAAAGGCATTGACGGGGCAATTGACGATGAGGACTCGTGATCAACTTGTTAAAATGGCACTAAGTGCAGGCATCGCAAGCAGGCATCGCTGGCAGATTGCAATGCGGGCCAAGGAACGATCTGTAACATTGGGCGACAGGTGTCAGGCACCCGCTGCCAGTCATTGCATCAGGAACAGTGACACTTGGCAGGTCCCTGGTCTCGAGCACTGACCACTCACAGCTCCCAGGAACGGTTCAGCATGCTGAGGTTCGAGAGAGTCAGCGTGGCGATTTGCGGGGAAGAAGGCCTGGCCTTTTCCAGCTTCGAGGCCACCCGAGCACCTGACTTTGACTTGACGGCAGCAAGGCTTTCAGGCTGTGCACCAGTTTTGAAAGGGTCCGTTTTGTTGCACCTGACCTGACGTCCAATGTGCTGATGATGTTGGTGAGAATGAAACCTGGATTTCCGGGAGATCTCCCCGAGAAGGCCAACTCATCGTGAGGGATGGCAACCCATTTGGGAGAAGAGTTCCTATTCCAGCATCGTGGTGGTCGCCCAAAGTAACCCATCATTCCAGTTGAGGCACTCTGCTAGAAGACCGTCGACATGCCCGTCTCTGGCATTTGCGGCGTCCCTGGGGCCTGAGCAGCCGACCGTTTGCGACACACAGGCACGCATGATTCAAACCGTGGGCTGGAGCCGAAAATGATCCCGAAACCCCACAGGCGCGTTAATATCCCAATTGGTCTAGACTTGGATTGTGAACTAAGCCTTATGCGGTATGTATCTCAATGGATGCTACCCTTTCAGGAAATCGAGGCCGTTCAGCCCCACAGACCGCGGAACGTCCATCACCAGACTGGACTTGTACAATTTGGGCATGTCATTTCCACTATGACGCCCTGAGACGGTCGTGTCAAACTATGTTGATCTCGAGTCCGTGATGCTGTTTTTGAAGGGATGGTCGCGACGATGCACCTCATCACAAGGCAACTTGCCCTGCCTGACATGTGGAGTTTTGGCTGTGATTTTCGTCCGTTCTGACTTTCGACTGAATTGACTGAAAGCGTGAAATCGTGGGTGGCCACGGGGGCAGCAGAAAACGGATGACAATGCAAGGGTTGAAGACCCGGTACTTTACGATTACAAAAGTGATGCATCGGTCAATTACCCGTTTCGGTTGGCTTACTTTCACGGGGGAGTACCGCGTACCGCTCCGTACCCACGTACCGTAACCCCCCGCCGCTACCACCCACCACCACCCTCCAATTCGGCCCTCCATTACGACCTGGAGCCACCAAGGGGTCGCCGGTACGTATCGTTTGTACCTGTACTGTAACCGACAACACACTTGAGCAAGGGACAAGGGGCCGAGTGTGGACGGTACGGTATTGGACCAATTGGCCTCGTTCACCGCGTCTTGTGAGCGGCCACTCTGGTACTGGCCAGTGGGTGGCCCAGGGCCCGTTCGGTCTCATCCCGCGCTCCAGTGCCAGCACAAGAAGCAAAGTGGATGAGGGACTGACAGTACGTACCGAAATACAAGCAGGAGAAGACCAGGACAGGGCAGTGGAAACGGCGAGCAGTCACGGTCGGCCTGGGCCTCCGCTTCGATTGACTTTGACGTCCACCCCTTCCTTGCCAACCACTGCAGTACAATTAGACATCAATATCCTGTCCCCCCACCACGGTCCGAATCCCTCTTCTGTTCGATCTTCTCGTCTTTTGTCACCAACTCCCGTCCAACACCAACACATAACAACAAGTTACCACCCACACCACGCATTGGTCTCCGACACGCCGACTCCGACAGCATCTCAGTAATTACGAATTGCTGCGACTCTCACCACAAACCCGCCACTGCGCTTGGTATCTGTGGAACTTGAAGGAAGCCGACGACGACGACATCAACGATCTCGACGACGACGCTTTCAACGACGACGCGAGACATCTGAGGGAATAAAGGGACGTAATAGAGGAGGACTCCGACTTGCATTGAAGCGACTCCTGCGCCAACACCCGCACTACTGTACCTTTCGTCGCCGACATAACAGACCCACCACAGCCGGCCACGAAGTCGAAAAAAGCGGGCACTCCCAAGCGAAGAGATTTACACTTTTAGGACATCCGGTCCCCGAACCCGTCGACGACAACGACAACAACAAGAACCAATTCCATACCAGATCTCAATTGTCATCCGACACTTGCTGCGGAGCCATCTCAACTTGGGTCCACTTTCGGTGCAGAGCAGATCCTGATTCCACAACCACTCCAGGATCGCATCCGCTGAAAGCAACCGTGAATCCAACTTCACAACCAACCCGCCTCGACAAAGACAATAAACCAAAAGCCGCACCAAATCCCCAGTCACAGGCTCGACTCTCGCGGTCGTTTTCGCGAAGTTAGCCGTCACCATTCGCCTTAGTTGCATTTTTGCGCCTGCTTGGACCCAGCGAGCAGCCCTACCCTCATCATGCCTTTGTCATTAGAGACGCCCGTCCTGCAGGTCGACGCCAATGTCATCCACAAGGTCGACACTACCAACCCCGCCAACCTGTTTAGCATGTGGACAGGTACGAGCCCAGTCTCCTGACTCCTGCCCTTTATCTCCCCGCATGGCGCCACCCCCGCGCCCCAGTAGCAACTGCTAACCTTGGACTCGTCTCCCTCTCTCCAGTCTTTGCCCGCTGCCGTGACTCCGTTCACCAAGGCCGTCGCCTTGAAAACCTGAGTTGGCGCCTCTGGAACCGCGAGACATTCTGCTGTGAAAGCGAAGTCGCCGACATCGAGTCCTCCGCTACCTGCCAGCCTCAGGACATTCAGAGGTATCCGGGTGGCGGCGAGGACATGCCCCAACTGTCCGGTAGTGTTGATTCAGCTTTGGACGAGGAAGCCGTTGACTTTGGCAACGATACCGACGCCGAGCCTCTTGAGTACCTCCGCCCCCGGATACAACGGCAAGACTCGTGCGCCAGCACCCGCAGCCGTGGTCGTGAGCGTCACATCACCTCCGGCGATCTCGAGAAGATGGTCGTTTCCATCATTGAGGCCAAGACGCCTCTAAATGCTCCCCTCCCGAGCATCACTCTCGCCCCAGCTCCCGTCGAGGAGACCAAGCCTGCGCCTGTCTTGCACCAGCTCGAGCGGTCGGGGTCGACTACGACAGAGTCTTCCTGCAACACCTCTGAGACCCCCTCCATGGAGTCGCTACAGAACGCTGCATCTCCCCAAACCGCCCCTCAGCTACGACCCACCATCATCACCCGTGGCTTCTCTGTCTCTCCCTCTCAACTTCCCATCATTCAACATGCTTCTGCCCATGCTTCTCGCCAGCCCTCTCCGAGCGTGATTCCCGAGCCTACCGCCGCTCCTGCTGCCAAGCCTGTCCAGCCTAAGAAGCAACAGGCCCGCTTTGCATTGGGCGCGTCCAACTCTGGCGACGATTCTTACACTGACCGCGAGCAGAGCTTCGACCATAGGAAGCAGCAGATTCCTCTTCCGCCTAAGAAGAAGATGTTCCAGGTCGGCAGGGGATCATCCGAGGAGGAGGAATCCCCAAGGGACCTGAAGAGGACAGGTGCCCTTAGCAAGCAAGTCGTCATCCAGGACAGCTCGGCCATTAGCGACGAATCTGATAGCGACTATGTCGACGAGAGCGCCATTGATGACGATGATGACTCGTCGGACTGGGAGGATTCGGTTGAGGATAGCGGAAAGTCGAGCGTGGATGACAAGTTCAACTTCCAGCGCGTCGACTCCAAGGTCAACCTTACTTCTCGGCGATCGCTCATCACCCTGATGCTGCACAACAACACCCGGGCGCAGAAGCTTGGCAACATCGCCTCGCAATCCACTTCGGCTATCCCGCGTGCCCGCACCCAGCTCAACGGACCTTCTGTGGTTCCTTCGCCGAACGACTCCGACGAAGCGCCGTTGATGATGAGAGGCAAGCGTGCTCCTCCTATGCGTCCCATCAACGAGATTCCTAGGTCTGTCGCCCAGCCCATCAACGCGGTTGCCACCGGCATCCACCACCAAGCTTGCCTGTCTCCTCGTACCACGCGGCGTAACATGCTTGCCACCGAGCTTACAGAGTCTCTTCGCCGCAACCTGCTCTGGGAGAGATCCCACAAGAACTCGACGGCCAGTGCGGTGCTCAAGCGTCGCCACACTTCTCAGGATGTTGCCAACCTCAAGCAGTATCCGGAGCGTGCCTGCATGAAGGACGACAACGACAAGGAGCGTTGGGACCAATACTTCAACAAGAACGCCTATAGCGGCTATCACGCACAGGGTTGGTAAACATTTGTTACCATCCTACATCACTTATGCACATACCTCAACACAACAAAAGATACCCTTGGGGCCCATTAACTGGGTAACCCAATTGGCAGACCGGTTCGGCTGCCGTGTACACTTGATTCCAGCATTGGGAGCGACACACATTAACGAACTTCACTGCATGACCCGGCCGGCGTTTGATTGTTTTTGATTTTCTTTGGGCTCGCGCACTGTACGCATGAGTTTGGCCTTAATATTCATGGTGGATCTGGGTCAAATGGTTTTTCACGGGTGGACAGCCTTCGGGATTACAGGCTGGCGTGAAACGGCTGATGTTTACAATGATGGCATCACTGCCCTGGGTTCATCAAACGGAATTGGGGGGAAATGGGGACAGGCGGGCTACTTATTATCATGCATCGGTTGCGGGCTTCTGAAATCAAGTTTTCTTTTTCTCTTTTCACATCTGGCAACATTGAACGGCGTTTCTACTTTCTCTCTCATCACCATGATACCAAAGTCCTTGCATTTGCCGGGGTGTTTCTTCTTGTCTGTCCTTCGCGGTCCGATGCAAAATGCAGACCGCTTCTCACAAAACTTGTTACCTTTCACATGTTTCACACTAGTGACTTCCCTTGATGACATATGGCGTGGCATCGCAGGCCTTCTTCTCGCATGGATGGGGGGTGGAACAACAAAAACGAAATAGCTGCTGGCTGCGTGTACGATACTTTTCACTTCTGAAAAGGGCTGATCGGTCAGGGCGCTGCGCTACGCTACGGACAAATCCTTCCGCGTGGTTCGCGCTTCCGCCCAATCTTTTCTTGACAGCAGAGCAGGCTAGCGTCTAGCGGAATGCAGGTTGCGAGACGGAAAACAAAAAGGAGAAAGCGAGCGAGCGAGCGAGCAAAACAAAACGCGAAAAAGGCGAATTTTCATGACAGTTCAAGTGTCTACACAAAACGCATAGTGATATTTCATAATGGCGGCTGGTAATGCAAGGACAAAACAAAACGGCGGCGGCGACGGCGGATGCCATAACGAGCCTCGGGCCGAGTACACCGAAACTGCATACTTATCAAAACCTCTTGTGAGCCAAAAACGATTGCAGAAGGGGCGACGAAAAATCGTCGGCATCATTGGCATCATATCATGTACTTTCTTTACGTACTACTATGTACCTAATGATAATCGCTAATTCTTGGCTGCCGACTGAATACATATCCATCTTCAATATGGAGAAGCCATTTCTTGCTCAATTCCCACCCAGCAGCTTGATATGATCACCAAGATTTACATTTCTTCAATCTTGAAAAAGGTTTTACGATCTTTGATCTCCAATGCGGGGAAAAGTGGGAAGTGGATGAAAAGATGAGACAGGATCTCCCCCTCACCAAACATGGCACATTTTTTCATCCGAAAGACAGCGTTGGAGCGTGGAGGAGCGTTGCGAGCCGGAACCCGATCTTCTATCCGATATTCTCCGGGTCTTTTTCGGGGCTTCCAAGTTTCTTTTACTCAGGTTTACCTACCCCATTGATTTACGGTCATGAGTGACCAGATATTCCCCAGATGGATAGATGGGATCTTCATACCCTTTACGTAGTCTCGGTACCGCAGTAGTTGCGCTGCTTGCAAGGCCTTTTGTCTCAATTACCCCACGGGGTTTTGGTTTTGGTTTTGGTTTTGTTTGTGGAGAGCGCGCGGACTTGAGGTTCGGCCGGTCGGATACAATACTCTCTGTTATTGGAATTCTCTCGTCGTCGCGATCGCGAAGTGATTTGATGAGCGGGGTGGAGGTGAGGGGAAATAGATGGCTTGGAGTGGAGAGGACACAAACAAGACCGGAAGATAGGGAGAAAATGGCAATGTGAACGAACTACGTACTGGTATCATTTACCATCACCGCTAGCCAGCGACTGCGAACGGACGAGATTCTCTCACACGAAGGGAGGCTCGGAGGCTGATAGAGGGAGGGTCGCGAAAGACGTCATACCCAACCGTCGTAGCGCATCCAAATCGCAGACAAAACAAACACTCACCGTTATGAGGCTAGACTTCCAACTTGTGCATTCTAGAGGGAGGGCTCACCGCCTATGTAGTAAGGTAACCTCCCGCGACACTCCGACGCAAACCCGCACACACACAACTGAACCCGATCTCGGGATACCGTTTTCTGTTGGTGCCGCATTTTGGTCTGTTGGGTGATCGACCGGCAAACTACCCTTTTCCAAGTAGACCAAGATGATAGTGCGTGGGTTAGTTGGACAATCTGACAGGGCCAGAACAGAAGTTCCAGACATGATAATCGGCCCGCTGTTGGATTTTGTGGAAGAAAATTTACCAGCTCCGCGGAGGACGGGAGGGTAGCCTGTAAGATGGCTGCTGAAGATTACCGGGGCCGGTATTTTTCGTAATTTTGAGAGGATACAGGAAGATACCGGTGCCGGTCACCGGGATGCGAAAACTTCCCGTTTTGCTGCGTTCTGCAGGCACTTTTTATAGGTCCGAATTGCAGCAGAGGCCGGATGACAGAATCACAACAAACGGCATCTTGCACAATCCCCTGACTTCATGTCCTTGACAGATAACGATTTCCCGAACGAATGCAAAAGTCAAGAGATCTAAAATGTCAAAGAACAAAGTCACGACCGCTTGACCGCCCGCATCACCACCACTACAATCACCAGACTGAATGGACGGACCGGTTATGATGTAATTAATGCGCCTCGCTATCATCCCATGTGTACTTACCCCAACTTCACATGCCAGAAGAAATACTGGATGGCCTCGAGAACTCCAAAATTCTTCATCCGATGATTTTAGAAGACAGAGGGCAACGACAGACACCCTTTCGTTCTTTCCCTTTGTTCTTGAGCAGCACGCGCAGACACATGGCACTTTTTCGAAAGGGGCCAAAAACCGCCGGATTCATCATGGTTGGCAGGGCTGGATGCCCCTCTTTCATTCACGTGTATGTGCAAAGGCGCAGTCCATCCTCCCAAATATGATGATGACGACGGAGAAGATGCCCCATTTGAACGGTGTCTCCTCCGAACGAAATGGCCTTTCGGGAACGAATGACTTTCACATTCTAAGAACCTTCTGTCGATCGCGCTGTTGGCGCGGGGGCAGGGAGGGAGGGTAAAAATGAATGGTCGCATGGCATAGGTAAGTTCGGGTGTTGTTGTCGACCCATTAAACTTTCTAAGGTAATTACCGGGTGGATTTGATGAAGCCACCAAGTACCGGTCTGGTATCGCAGGAGAAGCAGGCGACGATGCAGCTTCGAGGCAGATTGTGCCGTCCATGCTTGACCCTAACCCCACAGTCGTCTCTGCACGTCATGTCATGTAAGTGGATGTACCTTCGTACCTCCGTTTCTTCGACTTCAGGTCGAATTCAGGGACTCGAAGCTGCACTTTTAATTCACCAGGATATCATTCAAGTAAACTATTTAGCAGGCGGGCATCTCAGCTTACCCACTATTCCACCAGTTTTTGTATAGGCAAGTTCGAGCTCACTGTGCCATCGGACCCTCCCCCTTTATGTTCCCCTTTGTCACCCATCACCACTTCAGTTCCTCCCACCTTTTACCAAGTGGAAAGAAACCAACCGCAACAACAAGGGCATACCTACTAGGTGGGTGGCGCCGCCTCGGCGGCCTCGCAAGGCATAACAACTCGTCCGTTGCCGGTCCCTTTCCCCTGGGACCTTCATGCTGAGTGGGATCTGGGGAACATTAAAAGGACGATACATCGATACTATGGAAGGTCTAGACCTTTTCCGGTCTTTGTTTACTGCGGAAAACACTTTCGGAATTCGGTTCACGTTGCCGATCGTCATCACATAAATCCCGACCAACCGGCCGGCCGTAACCTGGGGCCGGAGCGGGACCGTGACCGTGAGAGGGGAGAAAGGCGGTTGTCCGTATATATGCAGAGGTCGGTGCTAAAAGAGTGGATGAGAGGTGAGTGAGGTGTTCAATGAAAAGAACAATGTCTAGAGGTAGTATTTGTGATGAGGCTCGTGAGTTGTGTGTATGGACAGTGTGTGTATAAGTGGGAGGGAAGAAATTTGCTTGTAAGAGAGCCGAGACTCCTTGCATGAAGGATTAGAGTAACAATAAAAGTTGAAAAGTAAATGATCTCTGGTTTGATCTCCTACCGTGACAGTTATCCTGCGAATTCAGAAAAGTGTTTGATGCCTTTGTCTCTCCCGTCGCTGTAAGTCAAATCACCCCAACAGACCGTTTGTTGGTTTCATTCATGTCACCGTCGGGCAGGCCAGCCAACAAACTTTGTTTCCCGCATCTTCACATCTTCCGTTTTTAGCAAAAGGGTTTCCGCGCCGTCAAAGGAAGCATTTTAATCTCAATCTCGCCCGCCCAGTTCAAGTACATTACCTACCTGTAGCAGAGTAAACTGTAACATGACAAGTGAGTGGACCAGACCGAGGCCGTGACCTTTCTTCGTTCTTCACTTAAGTTGGTCTCTTTCTTTGAATACAACTATCCCTTTACCCAGATCATCAACACCAGGCAAGAAGTTGAAGGACAGTTAAGACAAGCTTTTATGGCATGACTTTACTTTACCCCTTTCGCTTTGGCACTCAAACGAACATGATACTTGGCGACTGGGATTCAAGGGTTGAATCATATGCCATGTGTTAGTTGCCTTAGAGAACTTCCCGAGGTCTTCCATTCGACGAGTCAGCCCCCCCCCCCACGAAGAACGATTAGGTAGGTAGGTAGATCATGGCCCTCACTTCCATATCACCTGTCACTTGAAATGTGAAACGTGAAAGCCCACGCACACACGGCACCCACGTGGGGATCCGCTGGGAAGCAAACATATTTGACATATGATCATCGGCTAACTTTAAGGGATGCAGTTTTGCGAAGGGAAGAAAGGTAAGTGCCGAAAGCGGTCAGCTTGACTTCCGAGCAAGTTCATCCGTGTCTTCAACACCCATCATAAAAGTCATGTGTTGGCTTTGAAGCAATGTTTTCTTCTAAACATTAACCCGTGACGGTAGACATCGAGATGAGATGCGGAAAGGGGCACACATTCACATCTCGATGTCTTACCGACCTTCTGCTGAATCAGGAAGGAGGAGAGAAGCCGTCGCGAAGTGTGTGTAATGTGATGGACGTGCAATTCCCGTTTTTTTTTTTTTTTTTTTTGTTTTTTTTTCCTTTGAGGTATATAGGGAGTCAGGTATAGCGGCGACTTGCGATGCCAGTCCAGTGTTACGGACCCTATGAAGCAACAAGCAAATGGAAGGTTTGGAAAGCCAAGACGAAACGGTCCTGCGTCCCGAACCGAGAGGTTCGCAATGTGGATCTTGTAACATGTGAAAAGTGAAAAGTGTCCGGGAGCGTGTCTGCGTGTGTGAGGTTTAGGTCTAGGCTTATTTCGCACTTAGTCTGCCCGTGAAATTGAAGCCAGGGCGTATCGAGAAGAAAAAAACAATAAAATATAAAAAAGATGAAACGTGCAAAGAGGTATCGAAAAGTACCGCCTCTCACGAGCCAGATGGCGATCCGATCCAAAGCTCAAAGTGGATGAAAGCACAAGCCATGCCACATGGCTTTGTCCATCCGTGTCGTTGTCCGTCCGTGTCCATGTCCGTCCGCTGTCCCCGGCGTGGTGTGCCTGGCTCGTCTCGTTGGCGATGGAGATGACTCGAGTTGAAACACACCGTTCCGTCAGTTTTAGCTGGTCCCGCCCGGAAAGGGGCATATCCATCCATATCGCAGCTCTTCGTTGGCTTTTGTCATTGGAAAAAAAAGGTCCGGATGCTTCAGACTGGATGGATGGATCTAAAGCCGAACCCTTGCCTTGGCTTGTGACACGAGACTCCAGATGAGGTGGCTAGACTCAGAGATATCACCCTAAAACGGATAACCCGAAATAAGGGGCGCAGGTGGGACCTCCTTGGGTGTCTTGGAATTCTTCTGGAAGGTTTCCAAACCCGGAGCTTGGGAAGTGTTTCGTCTTTGTAATCTCGGGATGAGGCGGGACGTTGGGGACGTTGGCCGAGGCACCGCCGCGGTTGCACACCTCCGTCCGGGTTCATGTTGGATACGTACTAGTACATACGACCCGGAGTGCGGGGGCGAACCACCGTCAGTGATATTGAATGGACGGTTCAATGCCGACGTTGACCGAAGAGTGACTCTTGACACTTGACAAACAGCCTTGTGGATGCCGTGAGGTGGCTTTCTTTGGTGTCTGATATTGCGTTGGTTTTACTAGGTAATGAATGCTGCCCAACGGTTGTTGTTGTTGGAACATATAGCCGCAATTGACGACAAAAAGGTGAAGCACCCGTCTTGACCTACCTCTCGGTGTGGGTTTGCGGTGCGCTGGCAAGCTGACTTTTTGATATTTGTTGGTCACGGTACCCAACCTTTTCGGAGCCTCAGCAACGTATCATGTATGAAAGTTGAAGAAGTGGCTGATGTTCGCTCGAACTACGTTCGTTGTTTCCATTTCCTCGGAGCAACAATCTGCCTCGCTACAAGCGGGCCAATGACGTCTTTGAGATTGTTGAGAAACGAAGAATACTTCGGCAACAGCTCCGATCGGAGGCTCTTGAATTCTGGTGGTTCGTTTGGGATCAACTGGTAAAGAAGTTGCAGATTTCTTGGATGCTACCCTTGCTTGGAGCTTGCCTCTGTCGAGTTCCATGTGGCTGGGTAAACTGGAATCTTGGCGACGACGGAGATATTTGTCGTGGGATGGGGGAGTGATGCTGAACTGCAGAGATTTCCCCTCCTCCCTTCCTGTTTGGATACACTACTCTCTGTATCATGATGATGAAGGTGATGGTGGTTGGGAAACAGTCCGAGTCTGCCTCATCCCACCGACTCCGCACGTCCCCGTCGCCGGCCGCCAGGGTTTGAAGTCGGCCATGAAAATTTTACAACCGTCGCGATCCATTTTCGTGCATGAAACCAAAGGAGCTGAAGGAGGTGATGGAAAGGTGGTGATGGAAAGTCGGTGAACAAGCCGGGCCGGCATTACTACCTACAAGGGATTACCTAAACAGTTGCGCCTAACAGCCCCTCTTTCCATGCGGGGCTCTTCGCTGTGGTGTCGCTGTCGCGCATGTCGCATAGCGCAGGCTAGCATTAGCTTAGCAGTAGCCACGGGAGGCTAATGCACTGCGGGCACCTACGATCCAACCGGACGACACCGAACCTCACGTCTGATGAGTTGTTAACGGTCAATTCAAGGCACGGGCGTGGGAGGCGCGAGATAGTGAGTGCCATTAGGTAAAACGATGAATATTTCCTGCGATTAAATCTTTTTTTAATTCTTCTCTTTTTTTCTCTTCCCATTTTTCAACATCAAGGCACCACCCCCGTCAGCCCTCCGTTCACCACCAGGCGATGGCGCCGTCACATCACACCGCGGCTACGATACATATCTCCGGAGCCGCTTGTCTGATTCTCGCCCTGGAACCTGGCCATTCCAATTCGTTATCCCGGACCTTGGACGTCACCAAGGTCACGAATATGATGTGATCAACGGGCCGACATCGAATCCTCCGGCCGGATGATGATGTGATCTTCAGGTCCGGATTATCAGATTTGACCTCAAGTAGGGCTGATACATGATATGTTTCGCAACAACCATCAACATCAAACCTCCGATCAATGCGGGCTTGACAGTGATGATGCTGTTTTCCAGTTATCCATTGGTTGCCTTGATATGTGGCTTACAGGATCTCAAGACACCCTTCCCATTTCTCTACGCTATACGCCCTGACAGTTCAACATTGTCCAAATATCTATACCACACCAAACTCACCGACTCTTCTTGTTGGCATCAACATTCATGCACCGGACGCACTTTCACCGCACACTTGGTCGAGGTAGTCAACGGAGAGCAAAGTTGCCGTCTTGGTTTGCGCAACAAATCCCCCCCAGCGCGGGTTTACATCCGCCCTTGATGTCACGATACCTACCTACCTTTCGGGCCGTTCTCAACCAGGAAACATGAGTCCCAAAGCATACGGTTCGCAACTGCAGTATCCCTGGAATCACAGACAGGTTGACGCTGATATCGATTCACTCACAAAACCGTTTCCGGAATGACAGACGACTTGATCATAATTTCCAAGTCAGCCACGGCTCGTATTCAGTCAACAAACCCGTTGTCATTTTCATCGTTTCCGATGCTGTTTACACCCTCCAGTTGAGCTTTGAAAGTTGAGCCAATCACTCATATTCTTCCCGCCCTCCATTTCACAGCTACATACATATTACACTTTCGAAATATACTGTACGCATTTCACACGGCTTCCATCCAGCTGTCAGGCCAGTGTAAGCTGCAAGTAATCCACTTCATCCCGCTTCAAAGCTACCATCCAAAAGCTCAGTGAGACATGACAGTCCTTTATGAAAATGACAGCCTTTTGCCATTGGCTTGCCCATTACCCCTCTATCACCAAGACGTCCACAGCCTCAGCATTGCCCTTCTCACAACTTGCGCCATTCGCTAAACTCATAGCTACCCCTCAATCCCCCCTCAAAAACCGCTGGCATCTAGACCCTTTTCCCTGCTTCAGCTTCCCGCGTTGTCATTTTTGTAAGCTGATACTAAGCCGCTCTCGGGTACGTGTCGCGGAGTGATTGAGGATGGCTGGAGCTGGAGACAAGAAATGCGAGTGCGTTTCTTGGAGAAACGGTTCGCCTGAAGCTAATACAAAGATCAGAGGCTTGGAAAAGGTCGAGAATAATCACCGTTATTTCCCTTGTGTTTTTCTGTTTCTTTTTGTTGTTCCAAATTCCAGTATTTTACCACAGCTTCTTAGCAGTCTGCCTTTGCCATATCAGAGGAGGATAAATCCTTTACGCGCAACTGTCCAACGGAGGTAACGAACCGAAGCCATTCTTGGGCGTCGCCTAGACTTTACGTTGATGTGATCCATCCCCATCCCAAAAGACACCCGTTTCCCGCTTTCCACCATCGGTCTGTCTCCATATGCTTGGTTTCCTCCTCTTCCCACAACGAAACGGAAGAACCGTCAAACGCCCAGGGAAACGGGAGGATGAGAAGCGGGCGGTTCTAGACAAGATGACCCCCGCGGCCAATTGTCCCTACCGAATCTATATGCATTTCTTTTACATTTCCCCTCCCATCATCCTGTCGTACAAATAATGAGAAAATACAAGAACGTTGTATTTCGCCCTGCTGGCTCCACTACCGGCACCCGTGGCTTTTTCCTCATGCTTGGTGGCTTGCATACACGACGCTTCTCCAGTCCGGTGTACGTACGGGTAGTGGTTGTGGTGGTTGTACATTAGGTGTCCTCCGTTTTTCACGAGACGCACCTACCTCTATGTATCGTTCGTCTGGGTAAGGTACATGGTGAAAAACTCACGTCCATGACAATGATGAACAAACACATTGAACCGTGCCGGCAGCTTACGAGAAAAAAACCCAAAGTCAGAACAGGGTGACACTCCCGCTCAGAGTATGTCGAGAAATCTACGTAACCATTTTGGGGTCGTCAAACAACATCTTGATTGGCAACGTTTGCTGAATGACATTCGCTTAAAAACCCTGTCAACGTTCGTCTTATGTATAACATCTCCTTGCTATGGAGCTTCAGTCCGGAGATGCGCCAGAGATACTATGTACGTGGGGGATGCGATGAGTACTCCACGGTAACGGTACATGTAACGACCACGCCGCGCTTTCTCTTTCGGTCATGGCCGGATCGTCAGTATCCGTCCGATGGTGGTTTGGTATCTACGTCTATGTTCGGGTCCCCATAGGTTTGGGGGGTCCGGTCCGGTCCGGTCCGATTGCCGGCCTCCAAGGCCCATCGGTGATCGCCAGGCGTGGTCGGTGGAGGTCGGTAGTGGAGCTGGGGTTCCCCGGGGTTGGGGGCCATGAGCGCCGGTAGATGCCGGTGGAGGCCGGTAGAGGGGCCGGGATGGGGTGTCTTCTGTATGTATCCCGATAGCTATTTCGGAACGTTGCTTGTCAGAGCTGTTGAATAGACATTACGCTAGTAGGTGAACGGAGCGATACGTGAGAACACGCGATGTACCCTTCTAATGACATTACCATCCTTTCCAAGGATGGCATTCGGGATCGTATACTCTAACCCTGGCCTTTATACTTCTCTCCAACATGATTAGCTTTCTAACAGTTCCTTTCAGTCCCCCCCTCCCTTTTAATATCCTGGTTTCCCTCATCAAACATGTTTCCCATTGTAACTTCTGGGTGTATCCAGACACGGAAAGAACATAAATTTCAACGTGTTCTAGCCTTATGTATTAACACAACCACCGAGTGTCTGCCACTGACTGTATGGAGATAACTTGGGGTCATGTCATAATACCTACCCAGCCCGTCCGGGTTTCTCCGTGACTACTCTTTTAGAAGTTGAAGGAGAAAAAAACAGCAACATGAAAGGAAAACTCCAGTTCCTTAGCGTCGTTTAATATAAAGGACGAAAGGCTCACTGACATTATGTCGTGAGGTCACATCTTGTGAAACTGAAAATCGGGACATCAGGCAAACATCAACACGAGCAACATAGAGCATTGAGATCCCCGGGGAATCGAGGTGGGGGGGAGGTTCTCACGTTCAAGAGTTGGAATCGTGAACAGAGCCTTTTCCAATGAACAACGAACGCTCAAAGTACATGCGTATATCTTGACCCTCCATAGAATCAGTCCAAAGCATCATAAGTGATCGCTTCGCCTATCTTGATGCAGCAAGCGAGCAAAGCACCTCGCTAACAGGTTGACAGGTATGTTTGCTGCATCATCCTCTACCAGAGGCCGCAACCCTATCGCTCATCTAATCTAGGTAGTAGCTGGTAGAAGGCGAAAGAAAGATATAAGAGAGAGAGATCTTAACCTTCTCCTCCGGAATTGACTCCCTCCCTCCCTCCCTCCCTCTCAGCACAACAAATACGGATGGATGGATGGATGGATATTTACGGCTATTATACTCCTCTACCTAAGTAAAGTAACTACCTCCAGCAGATGGGGTCTTGGATGCTCAAACCGATCAATCAGCCTCGGTTATTGTGCCTCGGTTACACAGGGGAAAGAAATCTAGAATAAATCCTAGATCCCATCCTCCGGATCACCTAATCATGGAGGGCTCGCGAGGGGAAAAATCATCGATGTCAGAGGTTGGGCCCAAGCAGTTTGGTTGCTTGTCTTTGTCTTTTGGTCTTTGTCTGAGACAACTTTTGGCGGCTCTTTTTGTCTTGGTCCTTGGATGTTAACAAGACTGCGGGGTAAGTTACGGAAAGATCAATCACATCCACCATCCATTAACATCCCCAATCACCCAGTCACCCGAGACAATCCCACTTTTTTGTGTCCAAGGCTAGGATAATGGGGAGAACGAGGAGGCTCAAAAGTGTTCGAGTTATCATGGTTTTTTTCTTGGGCTGGCTCGGTTATTCGGTAGTAGTTTACGGTACGGTACGGTAGGAAGTTAGGTAGGTTCGATGGAAGGTATCGAGGATGGTTGGACTTGCAACTCGGGACGGTCGTGATGATGGAGGGGCAGCCAGCGGCCGAGCGGATGCCACGGGACTGCTTTGATGTCGTCAATTGTCTTGAGCGGATCGAGATGGCGTCCGAAAAGGGTTCTGTCCGTTGATTTTGACTTCAGATGAGGAATTTGATGGGATGGATGGGATGTAGGAGGAGGTTGAAGTGTGGGGAGCTCTGACGGTCATACAGAAAATGGATGCATCGATGCGGTTCAGGTACGCTGTTAGAAGGAATCACGTGTGTAGCCTGCAAATGACATCAATCTCGATCCCAAAAATCAATCAGGGGACCCAATTCCGCACATCGTCGCTCATCCCTACCGCTGACCTGGAGAATGATGCACGTGGGTAACAGCGGAGCCTCCAACTACTTGCATCTACTTTCATTTGATTTTTTTTGATTTTATCTGATTTTATTTTCTTCCATTATCAGCATTTCCTGTCCCCACAACTAACAACCATTCCAGGTACCATGGCGCTGGACAGGCCCCACCTTAGATGACCAGTGACGTACTGTGCCCAAACCACCAAATCCTCCTGTTCCAGGTTCGAAATGAGCATCGGCCTCTACCAGGTCCCTTTCCCTTGTTCGGTGTCCTCTGGCTCCCGATCCGGATGTCGTCCAAATTAGATGCGGTGGTCACCTGGATGGAATCCTTCCAAAACGTCTGTGGAAGCGTGCTATGGTGAGACAACGCCAGGAACATGCCCTCGGACAGGCCGTTGACATATCGCTACTACTACCGTCTACCGGTGTTAGCTAGCTCCCAGTAATTTGGAGTATTCGGCCCGTCGTTCATTTCTAGTATCTTCTGGCATTGGAAGCTATGATTTCATGCCCCTTGGCTTCCCCGGATTTCCATTGTCACCACTGACCTCCAGTTCATCGCACGTCTTCTTCGGAAAAAAATACTATAACGAACGAGTTAAACCCACGGACAAAGTGCTCATGGGGTTAGTGAGCATTGATCGTCAATGCGTTTCTCCCCAATGTTTTTAATGTTACACAACCGTCCCTGACAGCCTGGCATTGCGGGCCGGAGCCGCGTTTCCTTTCCCAATGTTTCCAATGCTTCTGTTTTCTGGATCTGGGGTTCCTTCTTCCTCGGCACAAACTGCTTCTGGATCTTGTTCTGTTGGCGTGTCTCACCCAAGTCACAGCCGTACCAACACCAACTCCGGGGAAGCAACGGAAATGGCAATAGTTCACCTCTGCTAACGCATGGTGGTAGCTTCACCTTGTTTTCACCAGTATCAGTTCAGCCCATCAGCTCCATAATTGACGCCATTAAGCGCGCAAGGCGGGTCTGCGCTCTGCGGAGACGATTAGAGTTGAGGTTACACCAAGGAATTTGACATCGTCAACTCCAACAGGTACTGCGTATCATCGAGAAAAAGTTTCGATCTTACGCTCGACGTCACATTAATACGTACTGTATGCGAGGCTGCCAAATCATGGTTCTTTGAACTGACGATCTCCCCCTTTTTGGTTGAAGTTATTGGCACCTGGGCTCCTGGAAACCGGAATGGAAGGCATGCACGTGTTTGATGAGATTGGGAGATCACTGCCGTCTCGTGGAAAGAGAGCCATTCAGGCATTAACTTGCAGGTCGTATATGTATCATGTATCTGCTGGGAACGGTGACAAGTCTCAGGAGAGTAATTGGCCGTGTTGATCGAAGCAATTGTTATTGAACTGCTGACACCAGACAGTTTTCTATAGGTAACAACAGAAACTGCAACAGTGTCCGGTAAGAAACAAACCCCATGTTATCTCTCCGTTTCTCTTGTCCGCTTTCCCATTTCATCCTCCACGCTCCAAAAGGAATGAGAGCAATATCACAACCTCCGGCCCCGACCGTGTCCCTGGCCGTTCGGGCCCCGGCCGGGGCAGCCGGGGGTCGGGCGTCAAACAAACCCCCACATTTCAGCCAGCGGGCATGAGCGCCCCAAACCGCCCAGGAAGCCAGGGGTTTCAGTTCCCCGGCTCCCCCGGAAATCTTGGCTTTGATGACCTGTCAGGGCATCCTAGCCCGGTTTTGGTGGTCAACTGACATCTTGTCAGGGGATGTGATTAATTACCTCTACGGATATATTGTATACTGTATTTCCACGATGGACAAACGGTTGAGAGCTTTGAGATTTCGAGGTGGAAGAAGCTCAATGTATTCTTCGACAAATTATTGTTGGATATGAATAATCGTCAGAGTTTCAAAATCGGGCGTTGCAGTCAGTGTTGAACACCACGGCACCATGATATTGACTTCAAGACAGGAATGAACGAAAACCAGGGGCACTGGGGAAAGGAAAAGCAAAACATCTCCCATGACAGCTGAGGCTTGCAGCTAGTATCTGTCAAAAGTTCAGCCTAGGTTTTATTTCTTTTTCTTATTCCTTTCTCTTTTCTCCTTTTGTTTTTACCTACCTTACATTTCGCCTTTTCTTCTTTCATTTTCCCCCATCTCCTCCAATCACAAAATTCACTTGCCATTTTCGCAATTCCTTTCCCATTTTCCTTTCAATTCCCTTCCCTGTTTATGCCCATTTCCCTACACAGTAGACATTTTCCCACATCCCATGACCAACCCTCAAGCCACCACCATTTCTGCCCCCCACCACACCACCATCTCAATACCAAGCCATATAAGCCATTTGCCATACGACAACACCACCCTAGCTCCGTTTTCTCCTTCATTTTTCTCTGGTTTTTGTTTGACCTTCCTTTTCCCTATGCACAGATAATCGTCGATTTTGATGCCTCATCCCCCACCTATGATTATTCATCCCTCCACCCCAGAACCGACCTCCACCACCCGAGAACCACCCGCGAGCCGCGGCTACTGTGAGGCTCATCACCCGTCCATCACCACATCATCACACCAGGAACGGACACCAAGCGCAAGACAAACCCCCACACTATACCGGAAACATACCCTTAAGAAGAGTTAAATATTGAACAACTCAGCAACTGTGAGACACTGTGAGATCATACTGTTTCGAGGCCTTTGCGGCTTCACTGGCGCAAACAACCATTTGGCAGGGAAGTCCTGCAGGTTATGAGCATCACGAGGACGACTGAAAAGGGACTGGAACGAGGACTGGAAGATCGAGAGCAAACATGACCAAGCCAAGCCGGGGAAGGAAAATATGCAAAAAGACCGGTCTAGAGTTACTGACGCGCCTACGAGTTTGCTGCTGTCGCGCTTATTGCCTGTTCATACATCAGACGCCAACCGAGGCCCGAGCCGGTGCCAGATGTTGTCAACCTGACCTGCACATGTCTGCCGTACCGCTAACTCAGGGGTAAATACAAAGACGATGCGAAAGTAAACGAAGCCATTGGACGTGCCTTGCGTGCTGTAAGGCAGGTTTCTGCCGTTGCGTACATCGCATCATGTAGAGGCATGCTTCTCGCTACCAAATCGTTGGAACCTACATGATCGGATATTTACTTGTCCCTGCAGGACGTAGACGGAGACTGAAAGTCTGCCAGACAAGGCATGTTTGGTAGCGAATACGCACATCTCCAGACGGCACGGTCAACGGGATAAGAAAATGAGAGCCTAATCACTATGTTGATATCCCACGAAAACCATAAACATGCTATGCCATGCTGGTGATGCCAATGCTAAAAGACACCAGAAAAAACTCCCCCACGACATTCAAGCCTGACAACAGCCTCCTCAAGCCTTATTAGCCTTATTACCATCCTTCTTATTCCTATACTTCCTCCTATCACCCCTCCTCATCAAAACCTTATCCCTCGTCCCCTTGCCTCCTTCCCAAAACCCGCCCGTCCGTTTTCGAACAACACTCCTCCCGCAAAACGCACAGTTCTCCACCCGATAATTCTGCTCCCGCGAGCACCACCCGCAAATCATCCTGTTCGCCCACTCATCCACATGATCTTCCGCTTGCTGATGACACTTGTCGCACGGATAGACCTTGTTGCAGCAGCTGAATCTAAACCACCGGTACGACCGCTTGTAGTGCGCGCAGGCGCCCTTGTCGGGGAGGGGCTCGCCGGCGTGGAGACCTAGTTTTTGGTCGCGGCGCTTCGGGCCCTGGGTGGGGGGTAAGGGAGAAGAAGAGGAGGAGTAAGTGAGGAATTTGACGTCGGGGATTTTGAAGGTGAAGCGCGCGTGGCATTCCCTGCACACGTTGGTGGTTGTTTCCCCCCTCACCGAGACGAAGCCCGGAGAAGGGTAGGGCGTGGAACACCGGCCGCAGGTGGGGATGAAGGAGGAGGGAAGCATGTCGGCTATGGTGCAACCGGAGAGATCGATGAAGCCGGCGCGCGTGGAGTTGGCGTGGACGAGCTCGGCGCGGAAGCGGACGCTGAAGGAGGTGGCGCATTTTTTGCATGAGGCAAGCTTTTCGATGTCGGATTTGAGCGAGGTCATGTCGTTGAGGGTTTTGCACCGGTTGCATTTGACGGAGAGCGAGAGGAGGGGTACTTGGAGGAGCTCGATGCCGTGAAGCTCGATGGAGGGGAAGGAGATGGCGGTGCCGCGCTCGGCGGTGGCGGTGGGGAGGGTGGTGCCGGGTGTTAGGGCGGAGGTGTTTCCTTCACCGTCGACTAGCTCGTAGTCGTCGTCGGAATCGGTCTCGGATTCTGATTCAGAAGAGCCATCGGCGTTGACGAGCGTCCACTCCAATGGCCGGGGAATGACATGTACATGGCCCCTTGCTCCATCTACCGCCGAAGCAACATGTTCCGCTTCCTTGGCCTCTTCATCCGCTGCTTTCTTCTTCCCCTCCTCCTCTTCCAGAGCAGCAGCAGCAGCAGCAGCTTTCACCTGCTCCAACTTCTGCTGCGCCGCCTGCTTCGCCAAAGCATGTAAATTCGTCGCCAAATAATTCAAATGGCTCGTCAGACTCATCTGCTTCTGCTCCACCGCCTTCTGCGTGAACAGCTCCTCCACCGCCTCAGCCTCGTTGGCATCGACATCATTCAACAACACCCTCAACGGCTGCAGCGGGTATAGCAGCGGAATGACCAACTGTACCGAATGCACACTCTGCAGACCCGGCGGTAAACTGCTCCTCCTCTTCGGATCCAGCGGCAACGTGTAAATCACCCCGTCGCTCGACTTGTGATAAAGCGGCAGTCTGCTCATCCTGGCCTCCAGCTGGCGCACCTCCTGCGCTCTCCTGGTCTTGGCTTCGGCGATCTGATCTCTCGTGAAGACCTCCAGCGGGATATACGGCCTCGGCTTCGGTTGCTGCACCGCCGGCTTTGGGACCTCCTTGATAGCCTCCTTCCCAACCACCCCGCTCGGCTCGCCCTCCAAGTGCCTCAAATCCTTAAACACAGTAATCTTAACCGTCTCCTTCTTCTCCTCCGCCAAAAACCCTTCCAACCCTCTATCCAACGCATTCATAACCGTCAACAACGTCGTTCCGCCCTTCAAGCCCTTCCCCTTCCTCTCCTCCACAAGCCGATCCCATCCCCGCTCGATATTCACCGCAAACCCCCGCGGGATATCTTTGTTCCTCACCAGCAGTCTCGCCGGCTGCTTGGGATACTCATCGGGAATCCTCAGGTCGCATTCCAGCTTCTCCAAGTCGTACGGGAAATCCGGGTCCGAGGGTTTGAGGGAGAAGACAAGGGAGGTCTCGCCCGTGCTGGAGTCGGTGGTCTCCTTGGGGCTGAAACGCCGCTTGAGTTGATCGATTTGGTACTCGCGCGGGGAGCGGAGCTGGCGCTCGGGGACAGGTTTGCTGGCGATGCGAGAGGGGGAGGGGGTGTGGACGGCTTGTTTGTCGCGGCGGGGGGTTGGGGAGGAGTTGGAGTCGTCGCTGCCGCTGCCGGACCCGGAGGGTTTGGGGCGGATGGGAATCATCTTCACTTGTGGGCAGGGATCCGAATTTGAAGGTGTGTGTATGGTGAAGGCGAGAGAATGGTGAGATTTGAGTGAGAGATTGTGATGCCGGCCCGTCTGCGCCTGGAAGATGGTGAAAAAGAAGGAAAGGTTTATGTGATTGAGAAAGAAGGACTTGTGCCAATCGACAGTTTTATTACAAGTGAGAAAGAGGGATGTAAAGCAATTGCGGCGGCGGTTGGAAAGAGCTATGGGGCTTGTAGTGATTATGAATCATAATCAATCATGGACCAAATTGGATGAAGCTGAATGGAGATGCAATCGCCGCTGGAGACGCTCGGACCACTAGTGGCGAGAACTGTCCCCTTCCACAGCTTTCGCAGCGCCGAAGTGCTTTGGGGACATGAAAAAAAAACATGGGATTTTTTAATAGAAATTGAATATGAATACCTATCAGCTCTCGGGACGACTCAATACATTTTACAGGAGTAGTAGACTTGTGTTCATGATTGAGGACAGACTTCGACTTCCACGAAAGGTGGGGCAGGCTTGGCGCTTTCACGAGCTCACCTTGAGCGCACAAACCAACTGTCACGGTGAAACTCCTTCCCCTGCCAAGGTGAGGCCGGCGTGCTCTCTTTTGTTTACATCAAACGGCGGAAGACTGTCTCACAAACTCTCGGCATTGGAATATCTTTGACCTGCCCGGAGACGACATCTTAACCACCATGAAACAATGAAATATGATTGTATCAATCCCCCGTCGACCGCCTGGGCGGCCGCGTTAGATCTATTTATCCGCTTTCGCATCCAAGGGTTGCTTGGGCAGGTCCGACTCGCGCCCATGAGTTCTTACAACAAACATCTTATGCTGCCGACGTTGATACGAGAAACGCCGGTAGATACTCCTTATTCGAAGCTCGAGACTCACAGCTCCTTGGTCCCGATATATCCCTCTGCGTCGCCAAGATAACAGCAGTGGTGTAGCAAAAGGCCCGAATGTACGATAACGCGTCGGGTTATTGAGCGCAAGAGTCCTGCAAAGATGTCAGTAGCAAAGGATCATGGTTATAAGAGACGATTATATTGTTCATCTGTCCGGCTATGAGAGTTAAGTTTCGTCCATCAGAGGGCATTTACCCCCACGTCTTCAAAATGTGTTTGACCAACAGAAAGCACCTCGCATCTTGCAAGGGCCGAATGAGGTTTCTTCTAATATCAGATCATTTGATTGACATTCTACTTACGATTATCGTCCACTTGGCCAAGCAAGAAGCGTACTGTCGCAATGCTTTGGATAAGTTTCTGTACATGCCTCGATGTTTGACTGGTGTCAGCCTGTCGACGGAAAGGCTGGCTTGAGATATGATAATCTGCAGCATTATGGTTACAACATCACGAATGACCTTCAGTTGATATGAGTGCGCGACCTAGTATAACGAAAATCTCAACCGAGACTGACCGACATGCGATACCCACGAGCAAGGAGCATCGTGACGCGGGCACGATATCCCACTGAGTATATCGGTCAAGCTTCACCAAGCACAACCAGCACCGGGGGAAAAAGCTTGTTACCCCGAAATCACACACTCGTCTCGTATCTGAAGGTTATCACAATGTGAGGAAGGCGTCTTGGGGGATCGCACGGCATGCGCCACGCAGAAGACCTAGGCCTGGTGCTCGAATCGGATCTCCATGGCGTTTCCGTGGCTGCTTGAGATGTGTAAGTGACGGCATCTGCGTGGCGTATCCAACTTGCAGCGCGGATGTTGTTAAGATGACGGCGCAGTGTGTACCAATCGAACGCCACGAGGCTACTGGTCACAGGTACTGACTATGTCGCAACCCGAGTCTGCGGACTGCGGGCAATGTTGGATGGGGAAAGCGGTAAAGGGAAAGAACGGTCGGTTGAATGGGCCGTTCCCCTCGGCCGGCTTATTGGGGCCCAACCACGGGGGCCGGCACATGTGGTCTGTCGGATGACTCGCCAGTTGTCCAGTTGTCCGCTATCGTCACTTTTGACGTTTCCGTAAGTGTGTCTCTGTATACTGGGAAGCCAAGGCAGACAACTTGGGGCTGGAACAAGTGTAGGCTGTCACTATCCTGCCTTGGACGTTGCCAGATCAGAGAGTCACGATGCGCTTAGCCCGGCGGTAATTGGGCGCGGGGAGGGAAATGCGGCGCGGGTGAGCGGTGACGGGGTATGATTGACCGAGATTCGGTCGACGTGGAGTAATTCTTGAATTTGCGCAATCGCATCGGCTCTTCAACGTCGTCGGGAGAGCAGCTCGTAGGCCAGAGTGTAGGAGGTATGTATCGGTCAGCCTCCGCCGTAAAAGCACCTGCTGGATCTGGGGTTAAAGTCCGGGTCGCTTGATTCTGTATGCGGGAGGGGACGCGAGGGACTCACCGGTGATGGAAATTGATGAGTTGGCAATCATGGCCTCGGCGGGTTCAAGGCCAGATGACCACCATTTCAAGCATTTGAATCGGTTGCGTGCCCGGGTGGAAGGCAGTGAGGGTTGTAGCGATGGGTGGGTGGTGGTACTGGGCAGCCCCTCCTCTACACACCACCATGAGACGGAGATGGTGGGATGGTCGCGCTAGATAAGCTCGCTGCCCTGGCTGCCAAAGGAGGGACGGGACGGTGGGATAAACGGGACGGCGAAGCGAGGCCATGTGATTGGGAGATTATCCAGGATTGGATGATATTTGGTACGAAGGTGACATTTTCTTGTCGTGTTGACACGGCAAGTTTGAGAAAGAAAGAAAAGGAGGAATGGGTTTTGGTTTTCTCGCGGAATATCGAAATATGGCCGTCCAATGGCAATTAAACGGCCCAAGGCGCATCTGCCTGGTCGAGGAAGGAACGTTCTCAGATGAGATATCGAGGAGGAGGACCGAGGAAGGAGGGAGGAAGGAGGAAGACGCACGCCCCTCCAATTCACTGCAGACTTCTTTCCGCGCTTGAAGGCGTTCATTCCACTTGTACTCTTCCTCTCTCTGTCACAATTTCCATTACAGTTGATAGCAAACGATACATCACCAAGAACAACATCTTCACGCGTTTCAGGCAGCACATCATAAATCCGCAATCGACAAGTCGAGTTTCATTCGGTATTGACGAATTGCTCACATCAAGATCCAACCTAGGGCTGCACTACTCTGCATTGCATTGCAGATGATTTTCTTCTGACTTGCCGTGCATCAGGAACTCCCAAAGTGATGCTACGCCAAGTGGTCGCCTCGCGAGATCGAGAGGCCCATGGTAAATGCCCGACCGTTTTGTTTT
The DNA here is from genome assembly GCA_009805345.1 of Neurospora sp. FGSC 26628. Taxonomy (NCBI): domain Eukaryota; kingdom Fungi; phylum Ascomycota; class Sordariomycetes; order Sordariales; family Sordariaceae; genus Neurospora; species Neurospora sp. FGSC 26628. The sequence goes on along the minus strand of RAOO01000026.1, from coordinate 62,976 downwards.
TCTCTGACGGTGCCGTTATCGTTAAGGTACTTGGGAGGTACGATCCAGTTGGTTTCGAAAAATCATTAAAAAATAAATCGCCCTTTTCGCTGAAGAATATTCTTCCCAATTTTCGTTCATTTTATTTCATCTTCTCGTACCACCCCTCAACCCATCTCTTCCCCTGACCATAAATCTCGTGGCCATCCCCCATTTTACCAGCCGCCCGTCACCCACACCCTCTTCCACTTCTACAACTCCACCCAACGGCGGAGAGATTAAAACAACCGAAATTCCCATCCACACCACTTCTGGGTCGGAAGACAAAACATTTCCTTCCAGAAGACCAAGGCGGCCTTCTAAACAGGTCTCATACGGACCCTACTTGTCTCACTCACCTTAAAATCCAGCCTCTCCCCGACGTCCACATCACCCAGCCTTGACTCAGATGCCATCCATTAGCACTTGGACCCTTGTGTCTTATCTCACACGCCTTTGAAGGCCAACAAAAGGAACGGCAACCACCGAAAGACAGCACACGGAGACTGTGACCTCATCGTACCATATCCTCGGGAGCGAAGTCGAGCACGTGAGGATAAAGTGATCCCATCGGCCTCACTACTTGGCCCAATGTCTGCCGTTCTAGACTCGGACGACGTCAACGTAGCCTCGTGAGAGGTTTCGCTAGCGGAAGCGAGTGGCTTTGCTATGCGACATTGTAGATCGCAAGAGGTCAAGCGGTTTCTTGTATTCTCCTAATTCCATTCAATCTTACTCATCCGCCGCTTTCATCGCTCTCAGACGGATCGAGATCTATGCCATCTGCCTTGAGGCTTTCTTCATCTAATCTCACACCACACCTCCTACCAGTTTAGAAACCTCGGAAGGAGCAAGTGACCATTTTCCACTCAAATACCAGGTGGCCGACGAGGAGTACAACTCCAACATAACAGCCGTTAGCGGAGTGAGTGAGGCACAATGAAACAACAAACATAAGTGTTTTATATTACAAAGAAGGCCAAATAAAGAGAGACATCCCTGATATCCAAGTTGAGGCCTTCGGCAGTAGAGCTCAAGGAAGAGAAGGGAGGAAGGGGAAGGGCAACCAACGCCAGTGCACTACTACCGCTGTACTAACCATCCCAGGGGCGCTAGCTAGCATTGGATGCGGTCAAAGTAGAATATCTACTCCCTTGCAGGGCGCTTGCGGTGCAGTGTGGTTCAGTTCCTGAAACGGCACTGGACTGACTCGAGGTTGAAGTTGAGTTGTGTCTCCGCCTCGCTCAACTTCTCTCATCCCATGTTAACAGGAAGGCACTGGAAATATGAAAACTCTAGACTACCTATCTCCTCCAACTCTTCTTTATCCTCATCATGGTGACAAAGGCTTGTTGGTAGAGAGAGGTATCTAGAAGACGCTGACAATCAAGGGTACATGTAAGCCAAGAAGGGCCTCTTCTTTTTTTTTTTCTCTCTCTTTTTGCCGTAGGCGCCGACGCCACACGCCCAAAATTCCCGTACTGAGAACTCCGGGAGATCTGCGTATGCGGCCCCAACGTCGGACCTCCGTAGTGGCATGCTTCCTAGACCTGACTGACGCAAACCATTCTCATAACATTTCCCATCACCTTGCTCGCGCGAAGGAGGCAGGCAGATGAAGGAGTAAATTACCTTCAATAGCGAACAAGAAAGTCAACTCGGATCCATTTAGAAGAGCTAAACACTCACTTAGCACTACAAGCAAATAGCGCTTTACGATCTCAAAACCCTACTTTGACGGCAACGTTCTCTAGAGGAACAATAAAAGAATAACTTACAGCCTTCATCATGTTCTCGGGACATGCTATGGGGTTCCCATATTACTCGAGTTGGGAAACAACACCAACCAAGCCATCCCATAAAGGTACCTACCATTCCGGACTCTATACCCATTACAGGAAAGTTCAAACGGGCAACTAACTAACTGCTTCACGACGCTGGCTCCATCATGCGAGCTAAAAGATGATTTACAAGGTACTATCACCCCTTACCTACCTTACTTACCTCTACCTCTGTCTACACAAACATCATCGCCTTCTATTATCACAAAACCTTGCGTCCCAAGCATCAACTCTTTCACAGGGCCACCTAAATAAACCCAGTGACTCAGTGATACACCATGCCACACTCCCCCTGATACCTATACCCAAGGAGCCTGACCTTCAACAAGATCCAAGACCCTGCTTCTGTCTGGTGCAATCACTGTTGCCAAGCAGTCGAAAGGTTAACCACGCTACCCGCATTCACATTTGCACGTTAAAGTCTCAACTCTCAAACGTCCAGAACCGCTGTCATCGTCTTGGAAATAGCCTAATCTAGTAATCTAACCACATTACACTAATCCGTGTCTGGCAAGCTTTCTCCGCCTGATACGGCTGGAATTTGGAGGCTGAGGAGGAGGTCTTGGAACTCTCCCAGGAAGACGTTGGTCTTGACCTTTCTCGAGAGGCGTCTGTCTCTCCTTCCTCCACTCAAATACTAACTCCTCTGGCTTCCAAGCCAGATACGCGTACGCCTAGACTTCTCTAGTTCTTGGTCTCGTCTGCTATAGCCTTCGAGCTCCCGTCCTCCTTCTCTGCTGGAACCTTTCATTCCTCCTATTAGCTTCTTCTACCTTCACATGCAGAACTCAAGCGTGCGATCTCGAAGTTAGGCCCAATATATCTGATGTGGACAAGTTAAATGCGGGATACTTGTCCATGGTAAGCTTCACAGGGCCTTTGGTCAACTCCTGTCGGTGGAGTGGGGGCTCCAAAATATCGTGGCGAGTTGGCTTTGAGGGCTTGCCCGAACTGATCTTCGAACGGGTTATATTCCCTAGCATAGTATGCCGAACTGTTGTTCCTTCCATTGGTAGAGGTAGGGTTCGAGGGTCTGACGGCCAACCCCATGTCTTGGCCCTCCATTCCTTGGAATGCTTGTCATTGCTTTTGAGCGTTGGGGGGTCAAAGGAGGCCCAATTCCTTCTCTTGTTGTCTCGGTCGGGATCCTGCCGAGGCTTGTCTGGGTGAACTGAAATGTTGCTTGAGTTGGACAACAGTCCAATCGGGGTTGATACATATCAGGCCCGAGTCTTGCCACTAAGATGACCTAGAGAGATGTATTAGCGACACATGATTACCTTGGAGCCTATACAGGCAGACCAGCAGAGGTGTGATCTTGAGGTAAAACCAAGGGTGGAGAGATGGAAGGGAGGGAATTGTTGTAGATTGTTGTTAGTACTTACTCATCTTGACGGTGACCGTCGTGGGCCTCCTATGGCATGGAGGAAGAGTAGGAAGCTCAAGAGGCTTCCTCGTTTGCCCCCCTTGTGGGCTCACTTTCTTGGCGTGCAGGTCCTGCCTGTCCTTGATCAATTCTTTTTCTTCTGTTCCTGGGCTTTGTTCTCGTTTTCGTGTGAGACCGTTTGAGTCCCGACCACTGGTAGACGATTCCATCGTAGGCTTCTCCACTATCCTCCGTTTCTCCTCTTCCGAGCCTATGATCTCGACGATCACATATGGAGGTCTCAGACCCGAGCAGACAGTGGAGGGTACTTCTGCGCAGCCGCTCCGCCATGTCCTCCTCATCCTCCTGCAGCAGCAGCTGCTGCTCCGTTCCCATCGGTATCTGGACCACGAGTGCTGAAGGGTGGGACGGGTCACTAAAGTAGCTAGCGTCGTGGTCCAGTTCGTAGTCCGGGGCTGGGTTGGGGAAGACGGACCGGGACGACCTCCGGTAAGACTTGGAGGAACGTTGGGATTCTGCCCGTAGCCCCTCCGCAATTCGATTGATGACGGAATCAACCCAGGCGTCGGGAATATGTAACAACTCGTCCGTTATCCTGGCGTCTTCAAGCATGCACTCTGTCTCCTTGGCAAAATCGCAGGAAGGCCACGAGCTGGGTGAATGTGTCGTTGGCAGCGTTATACAGCACTGCCATACCCCCGGCCGTGTCAGCAAGTCGATCTCCGGCTGGTTGATCGTCGCATCCTCACGAAGACAGTCGACCTCTTGTTTCTGAGCATCTCCTTGGCCGGAGGGCTTCTTCGGCCACTTCTCAGGCAGCAGAGACAATGCAGCGCTCCTGTCCACGTTCCTCGCGTCCAGCCAGCTCATGTCAAGAGCTTCAAGGGCCCCAAGAGCTTCAAAGGCCTCGCCTGCACCGGTCCGATGCCTATCAACCCTGTAGAAGAACGGCTGTCCGGGCGGTGCTGGTAGTCCTGGTGTGGAACCTGGGCTGCCCCTGGGGTTGGTGCTTGATTCTGGCTCTGCTGCACATGCTGGCGGTGATCTGGGATTGAGGTCCTGATATTGTTGTTTGAGATGCGGGATGATATAAACCTGAAACGCTTTCCAAAGCCCGGAAATTGTGGGCACAGGCAGGAGGCGCATATGGGGTTCTGTCTCGCAATATCCAACATGCTATTTCTAATGGCATAGAGGCCGCACAGGTTGTTTCCCATAGTTGTGCAGCTATGACATTCTGCTGGTTGAAGTGCTGCGCATTCGGGTCCTGATCGGTGAGCGGGAGACCCAGGAGATCCGAAAGAGCATGTCCTGCGCAAACAGCCAGTTGCGCAGGAAACAGGTATCCTCGTAGACAAAACGATGGAGGGAATTTAGGTGCGGTCCCCCCCTTGAATCTTGGTACATAGTTGGGGAAAAAAATTGAACATGGTGTCGAGCCCAATGCGAATGCCCCTGATGAGGTCGATAACAAACACTCCGGGCACGACTCAGGTCGTAGGTAGCCGGCGAGGTTTGGTTGTGCTCTAGGTATCGATCGAGGATTGTCACTCTGGTCTGGCATTCGTCGAGAATTCGCTGAATCTCGAGAACTGACCCGTTGACGAAATCGTGCTTCTTAGCCAGACCAACATGAAATAGTCGTAACTGGTAGCGCAACAACCCTAAAGCAAGACCAACATGATTTGGTCGTAGGGGCAGTGCAACAACCCCAAAGCAAGACCAACATGATTTGGTCGTAGGGGGCAGTGCAACAACCCCAAAGCAAGACCAACATGATTTGGTCGTAGGGGCAGTGCAACAACCCCAAAGCAAGACCAACATGAAGTAGTCGTAGAGGCAGTGCAACAACCCAGAGGCCAGACCAACATGATTTGGTCGTAGGAGGTTCTTCTTCTCCTGCACATCCCACCCTCCCAACACTGGGGAAATGGAGAAGAAACATGAGAAGTGCGAGAACGAGGACGAGACGGGTCGCTGAAGTAGCTAGCGTCGGGGTCCAGTTCGTAGTCTGGGGCGGCCGGGAGGACCTTCGGTAGGGGAAGCTGGTGGACCTGTAGGGGGGGGTAACGGATGGCGGTCGTTGACTTGCTCGGGTTCGTCTGCGCCCTCGTTCTCTCATGTCCGCTGCGATCTCCTTTGGTGAGACCTCTTCAGAGTCGTCTTGCTCCTCTGACGAGTCCGAGTCCGGGAAGACGTCGTCGTTGAAACTCCAGTCCTCCGCTTCCCTTTTCAGGTTGGCGGCGATCAGGTTGCCGATCCAAGCGGCGGCGTATACGATGAGGACGCCACGGAGAGATAACCCATGCCCATGCCCATGTCCACGCCCACACCCTGGTTGACAGTATTGTTTGGATTGATGACCGGGGCAGGGTTAATCACCCCAGTGCCGGCAGTGGGAGACCGAGCAAGAAATTGACCACGAGGACGAGGAGACCGAGAAGGTCGTTGAAGGCCAAGAGATGAAAGGAAATTGAGGAGAAGGAGGCAGACTATGAATGACACCGCGAGCCACGGCATCCGCTTCCTGATCCTCTTCCTTGTCAGCTTCCTCTTCATAAGAGGAACCGGGTTCCTCTTCCGGCGAGGAGAGCTTTAGCAATTGCTTTGGGCGGTGTGCTGAGGCGAAGACCCAAAAGCCAGGCCAACATGAGGTGGTTGAGGTGCGCAGAACTTTGGCCAGGGCGGGCCTGGTGCCCGTGGTGACCGTTGATTCAAATCTTGGCCATTTGGTGCTAATTTGGCCAGAAAAAATGTCCTTTTTGACTGAAGCGTGAGCAGATACTCGACGCATTACCGCCTCCATCGAGGAACTCATTCCAACTCCGGTGGAAGGACGGACATCAGGAGCAGCCGGCTGGCACACTTTCGTCATTGTTGACATTTCCACCGCGTTTGTTGCACCGGTGCGGGCCTGGGTAAGTGGAGCAACGTTGACACGATCTGTTGCCATTCCTTGTAGGGGTGTAAGAAACTTTGGCGTGCTGGCAAGCGTAACAGCTGCTGGCTCGCCCTTCAATAGGACGATGGCAAGGGCGGTCTCCTTGAGATTTCTCGTCTCCATCTTCGACTTCTTCGCCGGAGTCCGAATCCTCTTCGAGTTCAGAGTCGAGTGCTTCGATTTCAGAGTTGAGCAGTTCGAGCGAAGAGTCGGGGGCTTCTTCTGCGGCGTCAAACTCGGCAAGGAGTTCTTCTTCATCTTCCGTTCCTTCCTCGCTTGTAGTGTTTTCCTCCTCCACATCCGCACCGACCATGGTCTCAGACGGGAAGGGTGCCTCCGAGCGGTACATGGCAAAGGCTTTCTTTGCGGCTAACTCTCAGGAAGAGTGAACCGAATTGTTCAGTTGATTTGGTCTGGAGGTCAGGAACGGAGCCGGGTATGGAGATGGCTACGCACCGCCTCCACATCTCGGGCCAAAGGGGTGTCGGAGAAGCTCCAATCGAGGCAAGACAACTGGGCTTGAAACAGCCCTTGGACGCTATTGGAGGTGGCGCTTTGGCAACAATTGTTGCCCCCTTTCCCGAGGGACAATGTGAAAGGCGTGATTGAGACCCATCATGACGACCTTGAGCTTTGCGGGGTTGTTCCTCCCGCCGCAGCTGCTGCTGCTCCGTTGTGTCTGGGGGCGGGTTTACCGCTGAAAGCCAGTCAAGGTTGTCGGACAGTTCGAGGTCATTACTCCTGCGCCGCCGCTCCGCCCTGTCCTCCTCATCCTCCCGCAGCAGCAGCTCCTGCTCTGTTGATTCTTGCGGCGAGTTTACCGCAGAAATCCAATCCAGGTCATCGGAGAGCTCAAAGTCCTCCACATCGGCCGTACCGCGCTGACGCACGAGCTGACGAACGTACAAAACCATGTTCACAATCCCAGCCACGGCCAGGGTCATGAAGAGCCCCAACACCATTCCCCCTACTACAACCACCATGTATGTTGCTGTTATAGAATTGGGCTTTGGTGTCTCACTAGACTCCTGGATTGCTTGCCCGTGACCTAGGCTATTTGTACCGCTGCCGGAAATGGTCTTGAATTGAATTTGTTGCTGGGCTGGAGCTCGAGTGGGTGTTGGAGCTTCCCGCTGTAGCGGCCACAGAGGAGGAGGAGGAGGAGGAGGAGGAGGAGCGGTACCAGGCCTCTGCCTCCCCCATTCTCCGTTTTTGCCCCCGACTATTGAAGCAGGATGTGGAGGGACGGGACCCCTAAACAACACAGGAGTCGTCAGCTCATTAGAGCCGGACCGGACTGATTCCGGCGGTGTCAGTTGTTGAATGATTGGCGAGGATGCCACCGCCTGCGATGCCCGGTTCGGGCTCGCTGCTTTGACTTGGGCTGTACGCAATGGGCGTCTCGTCTTCAAACATCTCTGCGCTCTCCCAGCCCAGAGATTCGGTTGCAAGACTTGAGGCAGTTGAAGAGGGTACCCCATGAGGCTGGCATGCTGCCCTCCAGCAGCGCCTCACCGGCTCAGTTTGTTGCTTGTTTTTCCAACCTCGGACGTGTTTGAAAGAATTGATGACGGGAGGGACAAAAGCGATCATCCGTTGCTGGGCAATCCGCTGTTGTAGCTGGGCTTGTGTCATCTGCCCGGCCATCATAGGGTTGCCGTGCCCTTGGAGGCCAGCGAGGGATTGTTGAGTGAGAGAAGGGTTCGAGGGGTTTGTCAGGTCATCAAGGACCTGTGGAGGTTTGGCCTCCTGGTAGACCTGCGCAGCTTGGATCTTCTGGCAGATTTGGGGAGATACGGTGTCTGCCTCTCTGTTAGCATCGTGTTCATGTTTGTGGATTTGTGTCTTTGTGTTTGAACTTACTCTTTTGGAGGTTGACCCAGTCCTGCAGGTTCTTCTGTGACTGTTTGTCACCAAGGCGACTGTGCGGAATCAACCTGGTTGTCAACCCAGTGTTGGGTTATGACCATGAATGGTAGATGGCCTGGTAGACGTTGCTACGGTCGGAGAGGTCGAGGAAGAGGCGATCCTGCTCAAAGGCTGAGCTGCGGCGTATAACGCTGCTGATGCCAGATGAATGCTTCCCGGTTGAGATGGAATTATCCTGCATTGACAATGAATGTTAGCGTCAGACACAAACGAATGAGCCAAAAGTGGATGTCGGGTCGACTCACCAGGATGGTACACGCATTTTCTCCAGTGAAAACACTGGCCCAATGTTGGACGTGGCCAACAATGCCGATTTGACGAAGACGGGAGTTGTGATGGGTTTCGCTGATGGAGACAAGCAAGACAGGCAAAAACAAGAAAAGGAAAGAAAAAGGTGGAAGGATATGTTGAGATGGCGAAGAGATGCAAGATATGTGAGCTGATGAGATGATGGAAAAGATATGTTGAGAGGGCTGGTTTGTCAAGTGGTGAGGAGAGGTGAGAAAGTTGGGGGGACTGGGGCATCTTATATACCAGTCCAGAGGTCCCAATCACTCCGCGAGGCCGTGGGAACTCATCTTGTATCACCTTCCCGTGTTGACAGCCTCCTGACGAGATGTTGGCTGTCGCGGTAGGAGCGCGATCTTGAGTGCCCGGTAAGGGAGGGCGAAGGCATGATGAGTTGAGCAGGCAGCCCCTACAACACAGAAGGCTCTCACGGCCAAAGGAGCAGGCGAGCACCGACTCCGAGGCAGGGCGGCCTGGGCGGTACCCAAGTACCTAGGTACCTCAGCCAAGTTGCAGCCAATCACATGTCATCACGCTGACGAAAGAGGCAGTCCCACTTTAACTTCCACTTGCAAGCCCCACTTGTCACCTCCCGTCAGTGCCTCTGCAGCTCCGGGCCCGTCCCTTCTTCAGTAACAACCCGCCTCTCGCGACCGCCGAGTACAATGTCGAGAAGCTCCCCCGTCTCAAGCTGACGCTATGGAACGACTTCCTCCAATCAACTCATCAGCATCCGGCACTTCTTCCCAACGAGACAAGCTCCCCGATGGAGGCAACCGTACCTCGAGTTCCGTCGTCAGTCCCCCGTCACGACCCAGCCTACCGAAAATTATCAACATCTCGAAGATGGCCAAGCGCAGACTGAGATGAAAGAACTTGCCCACATCGACACTTGCCTTGGGGTGTCCTCGCAAAAACTCCTCCTTCCCAGAGGACAGGGCCGGGACAACGATGACAGAGTGGCGGACATCGCAGAATACCGAACGAACAAAGAACACACTTGCCAACCGCCGCACAAAACAAGAGCATCCCGGCACCCACAGCTTCTTGATCGAGAGAACAATAGGGGGAGTAGTCGTCGGGGTCAAACAGGCTGGCACAAAGTCGTGACAACGAAGGAATCACACACGGGCACACACACAACCACTGTCGCTGCTACGTTTAGAGCCACGGCGCAAGACACGTACCAGCAGTGGCAGGTCTCCAACCGTCGTTACCTCACACCTAATCCCCTGCCCCATTCATGAAGACAGCCACACCCAACACAGCGCGATCCGATCATCCGAATACAAGTCCAACAGACAGCTCGCGACAGAGACCTTCCCTAGATTTCACCGACCGGAAACCGAGATACGACGAACGACACTGCCACTCTGCGAGGCTAGCACCTCGCCGCATAGAACAAGAGCCTTCCGACACAGGGCATTCCCACGGTCGAAAGGTGGACAAGCTAGGGAGAACCTCCATGGTCGAGTCAGGCAGGCTGGATCCGACAAAGTCACACACTAACACGACAAAAGAACATACACAGAGGCTGACAATGGCCTCGCTTCCATTTAGTTTTCGCAGTTTCTACATCACCGCTCAAAGTCAAAGAACAAGTTGATGGTACACGGTCAACATGATACCCGCCATGGAACTGATGGAAGGTCACACAAACAGACACCGTTGCCAAAAGCAAATACCATTCTCAGGGCATCCGGAAAAACAAAGCTTTGACCGCGCTCTCACTTCGCCCAAACTACCTATCAACAACAGCACCTTGCCAGCAAGGACCGAGACGATCCCGTCTCCCGAGAACCCACCCCCAAACATCCATAAACCCTCTAACATTCTGACTCCCCTCCCACTGCTCCCATACATCTTCCCTGCTTCCCAAACTCCTAAATACCTCCAGCGCCGCCTTCCTCATCTCATAATCGGCGCAGATTGTCCGAAGGCCCGGAATATCCCCGACGATGGCATTCTTATCATTGAGAAACCTTTTGATTCCTCCAACCACACACTGATCCTTTTGGTATTCCATCCGTGGCCCCTCCGCAATATATTTGATAACGGAAACATCCCAGTTCCCACTCCAGTACGAAGGATCGGTTTGGGACTCGTTCCATTCGAAACAGGTCCAATTCAGGATCTCCGCCTTCTCATTCGTCAAAATACCCAGAAATTCCTCGTGGAAATCGGCGCCAACAGGACAAGCAAGCCCGACACCCTCACTCAACCTCTGGACAGCGGTAAGCACGTCCTCATCCCATAGCCGCTCATCAACCCTCATCTTAAAAAACCGCAAATTGCGCGCGGTAGTAGAAGTTGGGAATGGCGGTCTCGGACCCGAGCAAACAGTGGACAGTATCATTATAGAGCCGGCGGTGCTTATCTTGGAGGACCCTCTCCGTGATCCCATCCATATCTGGGACGATGAGTGCCGAGGGGTGGGAAGGGTCACTAAAGTAGCTAACATCCGGGTCCAGTTCGTAGTCCGGGGCTGGGTTGGGGAAGACGGACCGGGACGACCTCCGGTAAGACTTGGAGGAACGTTGGGACCGTTGGGGGAACCGGGTGGACCGGTAGGGGGGGTAGCGGGTGGTGTTCTTGGTGGGCAAAGTGCTGGTGGTGGAGTTGGTTGTGGTTTTTGTACCGCGAGTGACGGTTGTGAAGGCGGCATGGTGGCCCCGGGTACGGTGGTGCTCTTCGAATGCCGACACCACTCTGGCGTGTGAGTGACCTGGGTAAATGGCCAGGTGGACGGCGCTGGGGCCGGAGAGATTCAGGAAGAGAGAGGCGCGGTAGGGGATGGACTTAGAGAGGGACTCTGAGGAGGTCTCTGAGGGGGGCATTGTGGTGGTTTTCCTTTCTGGATGGAAGGTTATGTGTGATTAGTAGGAGAAGAAGAGTGTGACGGGACTATTTTGAATTGACTGAGTCGCAAATTTTTGTCGTGTTGTGTTGGAGTTGGGGTAGATGGTGATGAGATGGGAAGTTTTACATGAGGGGGGTGCCCGGTTAATATATCTCGATTATAGGTTTCCAGCAACATTCTTTTCGACGGAAGTGCTGGTGCAATACTTTGTCATCTGGTTGTACTCGTCGGAATATGATGCATATTTTCAATGTTGTGTGGGAAGTCCGAGCTACAGAAGATGCACCCGACTACGAAACATGCACTCGACGGGCAGCAAAGAGGCAAATGGATGAAGACAACCGCCCAAAGAACGTGTTGTATCCGATTTGGGCAGATGTTGTGGAAGTTTTCTGACAAGGAACATGTCGGAGTTGGGGGCCTTCAGGAGTTCAGGTCGGAGACTCAAGTTTCGACGCCGGGACACGTCGCTACAAACCTCTTTATGTCTGGCATCTCCCAACAATGCAAGGCTCGGACTGTGTCCTTCGGCGCAAAAGCACGACATTTTCCAAGACTCATGATCATGATCATGGCCGGTAATGCTTGGATCTGTTATCGGGCGGAGGGAAGTGGTAAATTGCTGCGTGCATATACGTGTGAGCTGATTCACAGACAGGCTGGGTTGAGTGGGAGGAAAAAGAGACACAGAAAGAATAAGAAAAAAAAAAAGGAGTATTGCTCACAGGCAGAGCGACCACCAGATCCATTGCACTTATTCTTCACAGACCCTACCAGACACCCGTACCTCGATCTTTGTTAGACTGACCTCTACCACAGCGCCTCCCAAACCGAGGACACTCAGGGCATCGAATTTCTTTGTCCAGCAGCTATGCACATGCAAGGCACGAAGGGACATTTGGTGACGGGGCTAATGGATATCTGATATGTAGGTGGTGGTATATCTATGAGGCTCAAACAAAACGCATATTTGCAACGCAAGACCATATAAGTCCGAGATATTCATGCACCAGCTAATCCCGCATAGTTTGATCTGCCGGTCATATCATTTGTGACCACTCTTCGACTGCATATCACAGCCAAATGTCCGAGGACTACGTTTGATGGCGAATCGGGCATTCCGACATACACGGGCGGCGGACAGGAAATTATTCTTGGGAAAAGAGTATAAAGTGTTGGGGCTCTCCACATTCCATCCTTCCCATTTCTTTTCTTTCCGGCCAAAGTCTCATCATCACCACCACTTCCCCATTCAAAGTTCTCCACGAACAGTGACACTCTCAACAAACCCAAGAGTTTCTACAACTCTTGTGTTGCACTAGAAACTCTCAAGTGTCAAGATCACAAACTGAACTCCAATCTCCACGAGCAGGAAGCCCATCCAACGGAATCGAAGAAAATTTCATAAAGATGCCTAACGCTACCGTAGGCATGACCAGCGAGGAGGCAGAGGCGTGGTACCGCTCCTTCTCCTCCTCCTCCTCCTCCTCCTCCTCCTCCTCCTCCTTGGTGGCGGCCACAGCTGGCAGCTCAAACTCCCACTCGAGCTCGAGCCCAGCAACAACAACCACCTCAATCCCAGACCAACACCAGCAGCAAGGCAGCCAGAATCAAGCACCAGCCCCAGCCCAGGTCCCACACCACGACCACCAGGACCAACACCACCAGAACCATCAGCACCATCAGCACAACCGGCACCCCGACCACCCCTCCCCAGACCCCCAACTCCTCCGCCTCCAGTCCACCTGGATCCACCACCTCGACGCCGTCAAACAAGCCCGCCTCTCCTTACAACGCGCCTCGCAAATTCACAATACTAAATGGCTGTACTTTAAAGATGTCATCTCATCATGGTACAACTATTTTATGTCGGAGGCCGACCGCCTGTGGCTCGTGAATTACCTCACTTGGGATGAGAGGAAGGAGTTCCGGGACGCCGAGTGGGTATTATGGCGGCTTGTGAACGAGGATCAACCCAGGCTGGTGGCGATAGTAAGGGGGTATACAGAGAGGGTGTAGAGGGAGAGGGAGGAGGAGGAGATGGGTAGACAAAGGGATATGGAGGAGGAGATGATGGCGAGGTGGGAGGGGGTGGTTAGGAGGGAGAGGGAGGAGAGGGAGGAAGAGGTGGTTAGGAGGGAGAGTCTGGAGGAGAGGAAGGTTAGGTTGGAAAGGGTGGTGCAGGAGATGGTTAGACGGAGGGAGGCGGCTAGAAGGTTGGAGGAGATGAGTAGGAGGCAGAGGGAGGAGAGGGAGAGGTATTTGGAACGAGTGGAGGAGGCGGTTAAGAGGCGGTTGGAAGTGGAGACGGGGGGAGGTGGTGGAGGAGTCCGAGGAGCGGCCGAGGGGGGTGGGGAAGGGGTTGAAGGAGGCTAGCAGGAGAAACGGGGAGCGGTTTAGGAGGTGGATGGAGGAGTCGAGCAGAAGGGAGGGGGAGGAGGGGTTTAGGACGTGCATGGAGGAGGCAATCCGCAGGCAGAATCAGGAACGGCTTACGAGGTCGGTGGAGAGGGAAGTTGAGAGGAGGTTGCGAGCACGGTGGGAGAGGTGAGGGCTAGGATGAGGAATGAGGATATAAGAAGGAGGTGGTGGATGGAGGGATGCGAGGAGATATGTCAGCGGGCCTGACTAGGAATAAAGGACCGCATCCACACTCAATCTTTCTAGATGTAGTCTCTTACAACGATGAATGCCCGTACCAGCGACGGCAGGATGAAGAGTATACATAAGTCGTCTCCGCCATCCGCGTTGCGTGCCGTGGTTTGGACGATCTGCCGCTTTCTTGAACCATTGGGATTTTTGGAAGTGGCCATTGCCGCAAGGTCGAATTCGGCACGCAGGACCCGAGTGACTCGAGAGGGCGGTGGGGGACAAGTAGGGGGGCGGAGTGTAGTCCAGCGTTAAAACTAAGACGAAGAGGCGCCGTATCAAGGATTTTCCGTGCGGTATGCCAGCACTTGGGTGTATGCAGGACCACGCATCTTTTGGAGCATGCTAGACGAGGAACTTGATGCTGCAGTTGTTGGTGTCGGCTGTGCGGTGGGCGACGACTGGAATAAAAAAAATAAAAAAAGACGGGTTTCGCACTTGTAAAATTACCACAGCGGTAATATAAGCAAGGCGTCTGGGGCAGAGGGGGGCATCTGGCCAAGCCTCAGTTCCTAAAGCAGTCTGGTAAACTGATATTGGGCCAGACGGTTGAGGGAGGGCTCTGATTGGTCACCTGGATTCTTCTGCAGAAGCATAACCTATTGGAAACAATCAGTTATGCTGGTCTTGCCCACCCGATAACGGCTTCATCACCTTGATCTTTTGACCGAGTGTTTCTACCATTTTCTTCCCACCTACTTCCCTTGTTCCTTTTTGGAGTTGACCGTTTTGGTGAGGGCGCTTCTGCAGACGCGATGCACATATATACATGGAGGACATGCACTTCGATCAAGGAAATCTAGGCATTTTCAATGCGATTCTGAATTTGTCCTTGATTCTGATCCAACTTCCAAGTTGTTTAAAGCCTGGACAACATCTCTTCATCTCACTCTCGAATCTTCCACCTATCATCACCTTTTCCAATCACCACCGCCAACACAACCATAACATTGAACCAACAACCACAACCATCAGAACTATCATCCAGACAGGTATACAAATCACAGCCATACCCATAAACAACCACAACCATCCCGTCGAAACTGCCCACCATGGACCGGAGCGGTAACGGAAGTTTCTCTCATCGCGCCTACCCGACGGAGCCTTCCTCAAAACGAAGCGAAGCCGTCAGAAACGTAATCTACGCCATCGAGGGATTCGCCCAACGGCTGTTGCCTACCTTCCACCTGGACGTTTCAAAGTATCTTCCAAGGCGAGTATCAGTGCGAGGACCCCACCCAGGACGAGCACCGATAACATGGCGTGTCCCTCTCTTCTTTCCAGAGGAGGATTTTGCTGCCGACGCCATGCACGCCATCCAAACCATCGCTTCTCGTCGGCCGTCGACCAGAGGGCATAACCGGGGGCAACTGTCTGTGAACAATTCGAATACAATGGCTGGTGTTACTGCCACCGGCACCGATACTTACACGTCGACAAGACACGCAACTACGGATGCAACGAATGGACGAGCGGACGGAACACACGCAACACCGAAAATTCGAGACGAGCTCCTGCCACTGACCAACGGCAAGCGGGCGGTTCGCTGGGAGTTACAAGAGGAAGAATACGAACTCACGGAGCAGCAGCTTCACGCCCGGCGAGATGAGATCAGACAGATATACGACAAAAAGAAGGCACAAATCGACAAGGAATGGGATTCTGAGAGGATTGGAGTTCGAGGACATTGGTGGGATGACAGGAGGTTGAACCAGCTGAAGAGGCACCTGGAGGAGATGACGAATGAGCTACAAGAGCGAAGAGCAATAGAGAAGGAGTGGAGGAATGAGGACGGGGAAGAAAGCGAGTCTGATGAGTCAGATGACGAGGAGGAGGATGATGATGAGTCAGATGACGAGGAAGATGACGAGGAGGAATGGGACCCTGAGGCAGCGAAACGAGAGATATACAAATTGGAAACTCTGAAATTGCGTCATGAATGGGAAGCAATGTATTATAGAATGCTGATCGAGAAGAACGAACATACAATCCGGCTGTCGAGGATAGAGCAAAGGAGAACGGAGGCTTTGTTGAAGGTCGAGGAGGAGTATAATCGGGAGATGTATGATTGGTACAAGATGAGGGACGAGTACAATAAACGGGTGGTGGGAGAGGAGTAGTGGCATTAAGCATTCTAGGGACCTGATATGTTGGGAGACTGCCTACATTCACTTCCGTTGTTGGGTAATACTTTAAACCGACTGTATGTAGAGAAGGATACGTATCTACAGCGAAACATGATGATATTTCCCTTCACCGACACAACAAATGACAACTGCGGGCATATTCTTCTAGAGCACGCGGAATTGCGCGGTACGTCTTCGCAAAAACGACTGAGATAAGTTCTTAACATTGTCTCGGTCAATTCTGCAGTGTGTGTGTTAGTCCAATAACTTTCTTTCAATCTTCACGGACTCCCGAGAATCGTGAACCTGAACAAACCCATTCGTCCCTTCATCCTCTAGAGAAGAACAAGTAGTGCAACGGTTATCGGGCGTTCAACGCCATGGTAGTTAATTAGTGACCAAACGAACAACCGAAGTTCTTGGGAAGAATTTAGGAAAACAATTTACAAGTCAGAAACCTGCCTTTTGTACCCCACCCCAGTCGTCGCCCAACCCAAAGCTGCCTACTCGGACACTCGTACATCAGTCCTCAGTAGACTCAGGGACGCACAAAAGAAAACCCGGGACTAGCTCGACCTTCGACAGCCTTGAGAATTCTGACTCCAAAATCTGACCATCAAGCATTTTATGTTCTGTCTGTGAGAGAGAGTGAGAGACAAGTGGGAAGGCGCAACGTGTTTCCCGGTCTGGAGCCAGCCCAGGCCCGTTGAATTATGTCAACCGAGCCTAACCGAATTCCGTCCGGATTTTTGAAGGTCCCAGTGTCTCCCGTGCGCTACAGATACCGGTTTTCTGGGTCATATATGCAACCATGTTGACGGGCTTAGTCATTAGCGATTACTGCGGTCGAGGGTCTTCCTCGGACACAATGCATGTAGGTAATAAAGCATCGGGCATACAGGAATTTCGCGGAGCATCAAACACGTCAGTGGCCACCTTACCTTTTTTTTTTTTTTTTTTTTTTTTTTTTGACTTTATAAAACCGCAAGCACTGATCAAACTCTCTTCTCCCAAACTTTCCTCTTCCAAACTTTCTTCTTCCAGACTTTCATCTCCAGTCCGAAAGACGACCGATCACATCCCAATACGAACGATAAAGATACCGCGAAAAAGACGACATGGACCGGATGTCGATCCGCGAGCGTGAGGAGTGGCAGCGACAGCTGGACACAATCCGCGAACAGCATCAGGCACGCATCATAGAGCAGCTGTTGACGGTCGAACCCAAATATACAGACGCTAACGGCCGTTGGCTCGATACAAAGGAGGCCTTCAAGGAGATGTCGCACCAGTTCCACGGTAAAGGCAGTGGAATGGCAAGACGGATAAGCAGCTCAAGAAGCGCGAGGTTGAGAAGAGACGGGAGGAGCAGAGCGTTGGTTGTTGTTGTTGTTATTTTCAACGTCTACTTCCGCCTCCCGTAGGGCATGAGACGTAAGAAGCGCAAGGAAACAGGCCAAATTCCATCTCACACACGAGACACCATGACGAACGAGTACGAGTACGCGACCACAATTATCGTTAACAGGGCCAGGCGGATGGAATGCCCTATGCAACTCGTTCCTATCGACCCTGACCAGGGTAGCAGCGAACCCGGGTCCGGAAACGGGAAGGGACCTCACTGCCGGACTCTACCTACACCTCTACCGCAGTCTTGTGGGATATGACCGTTCGTTCACACGCCCACGTTTGGTTCTTGAAACGGTCCAGCCCCATCTTCAGATACTCCCAGACAGGATAGAACGTGGCATCTACATCGGTGCCGTCTGCACGTGGTGCTACCTAGATACACCCAATTCCCTACCTGTACCTAGAGATACACGACCATCCGTTGTTCTGTCAGATGTAGGTACCTTAGATATTACAAGACTCTTCCAAATACCTCATCGTCCAACTCAATCTTCCCATGTCCCATCCGTTACTATGTCCTGTATGTGACCTCCCCCCTAGAGGTAAATTCCGTTCCCATATTCCGCCATTTGAAAGCTTGAGTTCAACGTTGGAGACCTGTGTCATGGTAGGTACTGTACAGGTAGAGATAGTAACACGAACCTCCGTTTGCTTCCAGCCTGTATGTCCCTCCTCATCTCCCAACTTACGTGTAAACTCACACTCCCACTACAACTAAACGCTTGCTGACCACCTCCATCCAGCAATCAGGAATGTACCCGTGTATCAAGCCATCATTCGCAATCTGCCCCTGCATTGTCTCCTTCGCTACTTCAATGAAACTTTCCCCACGCAAGCTTCCCAATCTTCCTACCTCTTGCGATTTCCGCCGCGAGGTAATTGAGGGGTGTTAGTCGATTTCAAGTCTGCCCTCCATCTCTGCGAGTGTTGCAATCGCAGCTGCTGGCTGCCTCGGGCTCCAAGAGAAAATCTGTGAGCACGGCCTCGCCAACGGCCAGATCTCTTGCCGAGAATACCCGTGCCGGCCAGCGATGCGGCCGATTGGTTGAGTTCCTCGACGAACAGACGGAAACTTGCTCCTGGTGCTAGAAGGGAAACGGCAAAAGGGCAATGCGGGGGTTTGCGACTCTGCCAAAGGACGGACGGTATGCCACATCTCCCTCTTGAGACTGGAGCTGAGGCGTAGTAGAGGGCTACATAGTGAGCGGGTGCCGCCGGCCGGGGTGGTCTTCGATGTAATCTGTGGCTTTGTTAGTTCTCATTCTTTCCCGCAAGTGAAACAATCAGTCACAGAAAAGGAAACACTAACCAGAAACATCATAAACATCATTCTTAATACGGATATACATCCCCACCTCCCGATAAATCTGCCGTCCAAGCTCCCTCTTCGTAAAGACATCCAGTTAGTCTGGGTGCCGGGGAACGTGGAAACATCTTGTTAACGGCTTACGCCAAGGCCAGCAAGGCCATTAACTGGCTCCTCATGCGGCACGCAGGTGAAGTGTCTCGAGGAAGACAGTGGCGGAGCGTCATGCTCCTTAGTCTCGATGGTCCGGATCAAGGAGTCGCAAGCTACCCGAGGTCTTTCTTTACTTTGGTGGTTGCTGTCGCGGCCCGGACGGAGAGGAAGCGTCAAAAGGCAGCGTGACAACACGTTAACCAGCCTACGAAAAATGAAACAGGTCCGGTAAAAAAAAAACTTTAATCCAGATACGGGGTCAATCTGGATACTCGGTACGGGAATAAGCGTACTAGGGGGGGCTGGACAACGCCCCCGTTCGGGACGTTTTCGTATATACATTCTCCATCCCAGCGATGGTCATTCCACGGAGGGTCTGCTCTGATGGAGCAGGTGCCTTGCTCATGTAAGGAACAAGGAGATGATCGAAGCATCTGTACGTACCGGGCTGCTAGGCTGGCTGACCACAGATGATACCGTTGCGCAGGACTTTGTCGCAAAGTGGAGATGGCGATGAAGTTGGCATTGACCACCGGAGCTGCGATGGTGTCCGCAACCAAACCGGACCCTGGGCCATGGATGGACGGAGCCTCGGACTGGTTGCCTTGCGAGTCTTGAGAGACTTGAGAAGTTCTTCGATAGTAAAGAGGGCGTGTTGCCGGGACAAGAGCGAGTGGTAGCATGTGGTCTTTAAATCGTGCGCTTCGGTGCTTACTTGTTGCTATAGTAGGCCGGGCGAAGAGGAAGCGTCGAGGCCGGGCTAGTCGACCCTATGAGTGAAAGGCATGATGTTTATGGTGGAATATCTGAATGTAGAGTTATTTGGTATATAGAGGTACCTAGGTGGGTAATATCCTTCAAATAAGAAGCAAAGCCGTGGCTACATACTTGAACGGTCCTGGGTTAGGCAGCCGTGAAGAAAGTAAAACGCGTATGAACCCTTCCCACGCTGAAAGACAACACTAGACCCCTCTCCACCCCGACCTAGAACCCAGCTCATTCACTCAGCCGGCTCTCCTCTCATCCTCCTCTGCTGGTTTGCCCAGCGTTCCCGTTCAGCCCGGGACATGCTCGCGAGGCGGTGCGGTCTTAACAAGCCTCCGAGGACGAACACTTCCAGTGAAATAGTCCTTGATCCACACCCGGGGATGGGGCGGATCGACGTGAGAAGGGGCGTACCAGTCAGGGGGTGTGATAACTGTGCCGTTTGGCGCGTCTTGGTAGACACTCTCCATCCAGGCGATTGCCTGGTTGCGAAGAGCCTCTTCAATAGGCGCTGGCACATTAGGGAGGTTAGGCTAGTTGTCCTCTGCAGCTTGGGTTGGGGCTATCTGACGAGGTGGTGGTTTGCTCGGAAGGCTAAGATGACGGTTCTAGTGCAAATGTTGGATATATAAGAAGCTAAGACGACCAAGTATACCTAGGTATATTCCGTATGTTTGATTCAAAGGAGAAGTTGGCTTTGACGTAATGTTGAGAAACTCCTGGAAGGCAGAAAGAATACTGCCAGACCAACTACCTCCGCTTGGTATCAGGTAGTTGAAGATATTGAAGATCACTTCCAAAGGGGCTGACTAAACAACACGATGAATGACAACAAACAAAAGAGAATAAGGTATTATAGAACGCTTTTAATGCCTTAACTCATTGAAACTCGACTAGACCATGGCTTTTGAGGATGCTGTCGCCGGACTACTCTACCCGCTGTTCCCACCAGATACCATATTACATCTCCCGGTTCTACCCTAATCCTAGATACCGCTCGCTCACTCGGCTGGTTCTCCCCTAATCCTCCTCTGGCGGTTTGCCCACCTCTCCCTTTCCATCAGGGACATCTCCGCGAGGCGGTCATTAACGAGCCTTCTAGGACGGACATGTCCTGTAAAGAAATCCTTGATCCAAACGCGCGGGCGTGAAGGACCACTGTGTGAAGGTGTTTACCATGTCGGAGGGGTGATCACCGTTCCGTTCGGTGCGTCATGGTAGGTTGCCTCCATCCAGACAATTGCCTGCTGGCGGAGGGTTTCCTCCGATGGCGGCGGGAAATCGTGGACGTGGACTTCATCCTGGCTGTCTTGGCCGTCGTCGGTGGCGTCCGCGGTGTTGGGAGAAGCTCTGTTGGATGAATTGCGGGTGGACTCCGAAGGTGAAGCCTGCGACAAGTTTGTGTCGTTGACAAGAGAGGAAGCGGCTGGGTCTGAGTCTCCCACTTCAATGGTCTGGTAAACCTCGTCATTGGCGCCTTGACTCACAGTGCCATCCTCGGATTGAGTCCTGGTGGAATGACCTGCAGAGGCAGGTATGACAGGGCGGGGATGCATATGCCCACTCAGCCAAACCTATAAAAGATAGGACGATGTTCACTTGCCAATGAACATCGGGATGCATCACTATATAGGCAGTCACAGAACCCTGTGACAGCAGGAGATGAGGCCTGGTCGGTGTTCTCGGGCCACTCTGGGATCAAGTCGACCCTGGCCGCCAGAGAATCGGCCAGGGTAGGAAAGCCAGCTGTGGGAGACATGACGCTGACTGGGGGATTTCTGTTTCGGTGATTAGCGAACTGGTATATATAGTTGTGGATGACGTAGTATGTGTATTACCCTTCCGTTGAGTGTTTGATTGAACTCCAACCGCAGCCCGCCACTGTTCCTAAGCCTGTAGTAGCTCTGGACGGGCAAGTGTCGCAAAATGGGTGAGAAAGTCCCGGTCGTCAAGACGATATTCCGTCTGCTTGAAGCCGCTGAGCTATACGGAATGTATGCGACCAGACGACCGCGTGTCTTGTAAAGGTCGAGGAGATGGTATGTAAATATTGTGTGGATGTGGTGTGTCTATAGTGAGAAATTGCCGAGCGTGGTGTTGCAGAGGGGAAGAAAAAGCCCAGAGGGAGTGGGTTGGAAAGTAAATTTCCGTGGGCGGTCCTTAGGGCTTGGGCTCCAAGACCAACCAAGGCAACAACATCGGACGGTCAGGCCGTAGATGCAAGTGAATGGTGTTTTCAGGTGTCCCGCCGTGGGGCGTCTGCCGTGTGCGGGACGTGGTGTTTTCAACCTCGCCCGGCAACCGGTCCGGCAACAAGTCCAGCAGCCCGGCCGAGGTTACTTGTGAATGATGTTTAAAGTCCGAAGATCCCATGACGTTTCACCTTGTCTTTTGGGCTTTTACTTGACAGACATGATCAATTTTGTCCAAAGCAGAGGAAAAGCAACAGTGCAGAAATTGGGTTTTGAGAGGAACTACCTCAAACGTAACAAGGAAAAGGGGTACAAAAGCTACCACTAGGTAGAAGCTATTCATAAAAAGCGCTTGCCACATTGCAACAGACTGAAACTAGAGAAAAAATAGAAAGGCAAACGATCCCATGACTCCTGCGAAGGTCATATTGCTTTGCAATAGCCCTCGACATCAATTCCCAATGACTCGTCTTGACTTCCATCTCCTCAGAAGTCTGCCCCCACTCCACCTACGCCGGCTCTCCCCTATCCCTCCTCTCCCTGTTCAGCTTCCTCTCCCGCTCAGCCAGGGATAGACTCACGAGGAGATCATTAGTCATCCGCCGTGGGCGTACCTTGCCAGTGGTGAAGTCCTTTATCCAAGCACGAGGACGGTTTGGCCCGAATCGGGAATAGGCGTACCAATTCGGAGGAGCGACTACGAGACCGTTTGGGAGGTCCCGGTACATTCTCGCAACCTTCTCGCGAAAACCTCCTCACGACAGCTCCCCAAGCAAAGTTCTCGCGACCTTGATGCCACTCCTGTCATTCAAAGCACTCATGGCCAAATCAAAGAAACCGAGCGGCGGGAAGGCAACCACAGCCAAGCCGAAGGCCACCAAGCCTGTCACGACAGCCGAACCCGTCGTCGCTCCTGTCTCTCCATCCACTCGGTGGCTAGGTGGCGGAGAGAATCTTCGTCGTGACCGAAGTCTGCTGGAGAAGACATCTCGCTTGGCTGGTTGTTTAGCCAAGTATGGATGGTTCTTGCTTTTTCGGCGCTGACGAATTGGTGTGAAATGAAAGAACTGTTAACTTAACCAGCTTGTGTGCCGGGGATCGCGGTTTCCGGTTGCTTTGGATGGTTTGCTCCGTTGTCTTCCTGGGGTTTTATCTGGTCAAGGGACAAAAGAACGCTGTCGTTTGGATTGGACGAGGTGTCGATAGGATTTGGTTGAGTGTCCTGGCATCCATTTGACGTTTGCTTTTGGTTGGGACCCATGGCGGTGTTGGTATGCTCGCCGTCAGGGACGGTTTTCTTCACTGGAGAAGTACCCGCAGGAGTCTGATCGGCCATTTGGAGGTTTGAAGAGTGTCCAGAATGTTGTTGGCCCTTTCATAGGCGCACCATTCCTGGAAGGTCGGGCCTTCGTATTCGTCGTCTGTGTCGAAGGGTGAGCTGGCGAGGCAGGGTTCCGGCTCCTCCAAGCTTTCATCCACTTCGTCCGCGTCGTAGGAGGACTCGGACTCTTCTTCGTACTCGTCTCGTTTGCGCTTCTGTGAGGCGGGATTGGTATATGGATGGAAAGGAGAGGAACGAGGAGTTGGAGAGCATACCTGAGTCAATAGATAACTAGGATAGACGACTCGACTCCTTTGTGAGGCTCTGTTACTCTGGGTGGCGTGCTGTATGTGGTACGATGGACTCAGAAGAAGCGCAAGGTTGATATCTTCGCACTTCGCGCGAAACCATGGTTTGAAGCGGTGGATGTATGCGTACTTGGTGCGGTGCACAGCTATCGACAAGTAGATGCGAGAGCACCCAAACCGGGAATGCTTTTGAGAAGAACGAGGGTAGAGGCGCCGATAGTGGCGGCGGAAATGAGGCGAGAAGAAATGTGGTTTCAACGCGCGAAAAAAACGACGAATCGGGAAAAAGGCGGGCGCAGGTAGTCTGAAGATATCGCCGCGGATGGTATCGAAGGAAAAGGCTACCGAAGAGTTGCAGAGGGCGACTTTTCGTGACCTGTCGAGGAAATTGAGTTTAACGGTGGGGCGTTCGTGTGACTTCTCGAACACGAGCATGTAGATGGTCCATTGAGGCTTGTAGGGGGTGTGGATTATTGGGAATTTCTTGAGTTCGTTGATGGTCGGAGGCTCCTCGCGTACAAACAAATTCGTAAGTCCTGGGTTGGCATTGAGGTTCTTGCAGAGCCGTTCCTATTGGGGACGGTTATGTAGTATGGTTTGGATGGGCACGTTACCAGGGCCAGAATCGTTGAAATACTGCCTGGATTCCGAAAAAGCGTCGTGATACACCTCATCATCCTCATCATCCTCTTCGACCTCGTCATCCTTATCGCCCTTGGCAAACGGGCGAGGGTGAGGCTTAGTGGGGGCGGACGCTGAAAAGTACTGAGTGATGGGATTAACACCCTGAGCATTGTTCTTTTTTGTGATGCAGATTTTGAGGGGAACGAGGGTAGAGAAATGGAAGCGAATATGTCGTCAGCCCGGGGTGGGGAAAAAAGGCCCAACTTCATCCGAACGGTCGACAAAGCGGTAGGTCATGTTGCTTCGCCGTCAGTCGACAACCAGCCCGAAACCCGCCCGACACCAGCCCGGCAACCAGACTGCCAAGCCCAAATCACCGGTGAATGCTGTATCCGACATCTTCAACTGCTTGCCTTCCTCTGATCACCAAGATCCGACCTCTCAGCCGTTCGGGAACAGATAAACAAGCAACGCTTTATTGCGCTGCCACCTTCATCCCTTTTCATACACCAACTCTCGCTTCCCACTATAGCAACTCGCACAATGCCGATCTCTCCCAAGACTAGCGGGGATACGAAGAAGGAAGATGACAGGAGAAAGGTGATAGATATTGCCAGGCCGAACAAAATATAAGAGCCTTATGATCCCGATACTTTGTCAATTCTCGGCTTCTCAAATGTATTCCCATTATCAGGGACCAGAAACGTGATCCTTAAGCTGTCCGAAGCTCGATGTTGTTTGCGTCCCTCAGCCTCCTCATCAGTGGATACTGCTATCAATCCATCTGGGTCGCCGGACAGCAGGTAGAAGTCGTATTTGAGAGATTCCGGCTCAAGGCTTTGAGCTAGACTCTGAGGAATGTATATGGGACCGTGGTGGTCCTAGGGATGGCCAATACCTTCATCATGTTGTTCATGATGGAGTGGTCCAACGCAGAAACCGGCACTGGAAAAGAATCTGGATTCATTGGCCGGAAGGCTCATATGGAATAGATGCAATGAGGCTCCTGTTGGAATACTTCGCGTGTTGGAAGAGTGAGTCTCAGCGCATCTGGTGGCCCCTTGTGAGTATGCCAGGTAGACTTAGAGGTAGATAGTCCCTTCATTGTGGAATCCCGCCCCAGTCTTGCCTATCCGCGGCCCCGTAATGTTGGCCACCCCCTTCTCTTGGAGATCCGGGTCCACAATGAGGTCCAAACGCCACTGTCGTGAAACTCCCGCGTCGGCACGCTCAGAACGCGCTTGGAGACGCACGACATTGGCGGCAGCGGCACTGGTGTCGGTGGGAGGAACGGGGGGCACGAGGGCATCGTTGGTGGCGGGGATGATTTCCTCGGCGTGGATGATGTCGTTGGCGTCCTCAGGAACGGGGTCACGAAAGTGCTGAATGACTCAGTGGGCCTTGAGTGTATGAAGCGGCATCTGCGGCCATTGGCTTGTCGTATGAGGCGGTGTAGGAGGGACTTCCTGATCCATGGTGCTTTCTTGGGTGGTTGCTGGCGACTGCTATCAAGTCTTGGTGGTGACGTTTTGAGGATGAAGTTGATGGAAGCGAAACATGGGCCATCAGGAAGGAGAAAATATGTGCGTACGTGGTCTTCTCAAAGCATGTGTTGAACAAGTCGCCCTGCTATTTGGCTTGGGTTGTGATTGTTCTTATAGGAAGACATACGGTGAAAACGTATCCTTGCCCAGTCATGACAGTGTTGTGAGTCAAACAGGCCAAACGGCTATATGTGACTCTTTCACCTTTGAGCTGGTCATTTGCTATTACATGATTATCCTGCTCATGTTGTCAGCTTTGGTCCTTTGTCCAAAGCCTCCAAACCGGAAATCTGGCTAAGCATATGGGTGTATCTGAGAATCGAGGAATGTATGGATGCGAATAGGTGCCCGTGAGAATATC
Organism: Neurospora sp. FGSC 26628; assembly: GCA_009805345.1. Lineage (NCBI taxonomy): Eukaryota > Fungi > Ascomycota > Sordariomycetes > Sordariales > Sordariaceae > Neurospora > Neurospora sp. FGSC 26628. The sequence goes on along the minus strand of RAOO01000026.1, from coordinate 36,953 downwards.
TGCTCCTACCCCAGCTGTTGTTGTCGAGTGCGATGTGTCAGAGCGCGTCAAAGGATACCGTAAAAGACTGCACCGTGGCATGCTTCAGACCACCTGAACTCGCATGGAGGGTGCGCAACCGGTGGTGGGCAATAAGAAGCGCCTGGACGATTTGCCAGACCTTCTGCAATTTGGATGGTTATGTGTTGAAGCACATGAGTGGGCACAGGGAATTTGGGGCAGAGGATCGGCAAGAGAATTCCTTGATTGATTGACTGAAGAGCTGAAGGAGAGTAGGTAAATGATGAGAGGGAGACCCTCGATATATATATACATGACTGAGGTCCATGTGCAGAGGATCGGCAAGAGAATTCCTTGATTGATTGACTGAAGAGCTGAAGGAGAGTAGGTAAATGATGAGAGGGAGACCCTCGATATATATATACATGACTGAGGTCCATGTGTGGATCGACTGCCAAGACGGTAGTCTGCTTCAACATTATGATCAAACTTGACGGCCAGGCCATCTGGGCTTGCTTGCCATGATCGTCGGTATTTGGTGACATCTCGGTGAAGACGACGGCTGGGAAGTGTCTGTCTTCACTTCTTGGTTGTTGTTGCTGGTATTGGTGCATTTGCGATGTTGGGGATGTTGCGCTTATGGCCATAGGTGCTCGGGTAAACTTTGGATCTTTCGAATCTTCTTACGACACTGGCATAGAAGATGAAGGCTTCAAGAAACTGGAAGAAGCATGCCTCAACACCACACACCCTTCGGCGCCGACTATGAGTACTTCGGTCCCATTTTCCAGGAATGGTGTGCCCCCAAAAAGGGCCAATGAGAGGAACAAGAAAACAGAAGAAGAGTAGGTGCCAAAAGGAGGCTTGCTTCATGTCAATCCATGTCAAACAGTTCGTCTTTTGTCATGTAATAAATTCAAAGAGTGACATGACGAACATGGATAGAGCAAACAGGAAAACTGAAAAGATGTATGACAGTTCGAGAGCTTTGTCGATGAATGGGACAAAGGACGTGGGACGACCAATGGGCTAAATCAACAGGAAACTATAAGAAATAGAACAGGATGCTTGTCCAAGGGACAGTATCAAGGCCTTGCTTGATAGCCAGTATAATATTGTCCGGACCGTCTCGTAGCCTTGCTACGGGGACCAGTCCTGTTCATTCCTTCGGGAACAAACAGCCACTTCTCTCTGACCAACCCCCCCTCCACCCCCCTCTGATTCACCTACCCAGGCTCATCGCCCCTCCCACCCCTCACTCACCCCTCGCCCCTCCCTGGCACTTCTCCGTCTTCTACTCAGTGTCCTCATCGTCACCCCCTCCCATTCCATGATCCATAGCCCACTGCTCTCTCTGGGCAACGCTCATCTCGGCCAGCCGGTCATTAACCAACTGACGCGGGCGAACTTTACCCGAGAAGAAATCCTTAATCCAAATCTTTGGTCTAGGCGGGTCGAAACAGGTAGCAATGTACCACGGAGGAGGATACACAACGGTGCCTTTGGGGTCAGCCTTGGAGTTCTTCTCCATCCAACGGATGGCTTCGCGACGGAGCTCCAGCTCGGGGAGGGAGTTGTAATAGTCGATGTCACACATGGCGGTGTAATATTCCTCCTCGTTGCGGCTGGGGCTTCGGTGCGAATTGGACTTTTTGGTGACGGAGTTTTTGAACTCTTCGTCGTCAGAGTCCAAGTCAAACTCTGAATCGGATAGTAGGTCGTCGATGTCACTTGTCGACAGCTCGGGTTCGACTGGGGCTAAAATGGGTCTGCGAGTGTTTCTTTCGAGGGCGCGCCCAAGGTCATCGGCAATGTGAAGGTGATTGCCGGCTGTGTCTTCGGACTCGATGTCCATGGGGTCGGACACCGTTCTTTCACCTCCAGACTCCTCGTCTTCGTTCTCTGACTCAACGATTTTCTCTGGCGACGTGGTGTGCTGGTTTGGAGGAGAAGAGTCGCTGGGCTTATCTGCGGGCTCTTTGCGCTCGACGGTCCTCTGACGCTTGTGACTGCGAGGTTGAGGGAGGTCGGTGGTGAAAGCGGTAACAGTTTCGTTGCTGTCAGAGGGGGACTTCCTCTTCGAGGGAACGGGAGGAGTGGTAGGAGGGTCGACTTCCATTTTAACGGCGCGGGAAGTTGATGTCTCCAGTGGTTGATAGCAGCAATCTAGTATCTCAACAGACATTGAAAGATGCTTGGGGTACCTTGGAGGTCCAGTGCGTAATGCCAGATGTTGTTTGACAATGAGAAGGGTCGCACGAAGACGAAGACGACACTAGAACCGGGCGACAAGAGCGACGCGACAAAGGCTAGGACGTGGAGGGTGTCTTAAACTGAGAAGGCGCTGATAAAGAGGGGCTTGAAAGAGCGCGTCTCGGGCTGACTGAGTTCGCGGCGATAACTGGTAGAATGTGTTGCAGTGAGGAAGAAAAGAGGAGGGATGCGAAAGATTTTCGGGCGCGATCAGGTGGCAGAAGAATTGTCCTTTGTGTGGGGCCCAAGTGAAAGGGTTTTCACCTCTGGGGTTGCCAGGAAACGACGCGGTCAAGTTATTACAGTCAGTGAAGGGTGCATTCCAGAGTTGCAAACCTGAAAAGGAAGGAACGGTAACTTTTCGACACGTGCCCACTTGCGACCAGAACCTTGAGAGGCATCAGTAAATGGATCTGATAGGCACAATTGTCCTTATCATAATCTTATAGGTCGCTGCTCAAGGTCAGCATTCACTCCCGCGTCATCAACAGTCGCCAAAGGGGAGGGCCCCCCATACAAGTGCCGTGCTTATTGATCTACTCGGCCTCTTCTATACAAAAATTCCTCTGCGCGTCCTTCAGCAACACATCCCGTACTGCCTGATCCACGGAATTCACTTTCCGATAGACTCGGCGAGATCGAACTCCCTTATCCTGGCATCTTCCGGAACCATAACGAACTGGACCGGAATCTCGCTGAGGCGTACTGGACGGTTCTCTGATAAACTCAAAGCACCCTCTCTGTGTCCGAGCAGGTGGTTGGTGGCTTGCCTCGTCTTCTGGGGGTTTCCACATGGAATATCTTCGACCATTACCGCCTCTGATCCGGTCGTATTCCATATCATACGTCGGCGGTGCCATGTCATCGAAGTCAGGCGAGCATCGTCAAGTAGCTTAAGCCACTCATCCTTCTTCGCATAACCGGTTGCGATCATTGCAAAATACGCTGCCTTCATCATTATGTGGCTGACAGGCGGCGCATGGTAGCCTTTGGCGATGGCATCGTCGATGCCCTTCAAGGCGTCGTTCCCCTTTGCCCGGATGACCGCATTTGCTGCGTCACGGCTGCGACTATAGTATTCGTTGTCTGAAATGCGTCGGCAAATTCCATACTCGTTGATGACCTGTATTTGCTGCCCAAACGTGGTGAATTCCGGATGAATGTTGCGATTGAATTGGCACTAACGTAATAGTCTCGGTCTTTTCGCGGCATCTTGGTCTTCGCTCTCAGGCTGCTCCGTAGCTTGCTTTTTTCTCGGCATTGTGAGCCAAGTTGGCGGCCAGGCGAGCGGCAGCCCCTTTGCGTTTTCTGAGAAAGCCAACGCCAGTGTGGGCCGATGTCACCATCGTTTCGATGGTCTTAAAAACCGCCCGTACCGCAGACCGGGTAGTAGGAAGGGGAAGATGGGAGGTACAAAGCAAAGCTTTGCATGTGATATGGTATCCGTTGTGGACCAAATCTTTGCATCGGACTGATAAATTCCGAAGTTTATCGTAGTCCGGAAACGTCGCTTGTCGGATCGGGGGCATCGAGGGTATTAGGAGCGTTGGGGGTATCCGGGGGCCGCAGGCATCCCGTGCGAAGCTGGGAGTGCAAGTTGCGCAGGGCTGCAGGCGAGCAATAGACTCCGGGCTGTCGGAAGGAATGCCCGCGGCGCGGCAGCCCGCATTCGTGAGGCTCTCGACGGCGAGGCGTACCAGGCTGAAGTACCAGGCCTCGCATGACTCCTCACACTGGAACTAATTATACGTGACGGGTCAACGGGGGGTCATATGTCGGAGTCATGGACGAGCTGAGAGAAGGTGTACGTTAGACTACCATTGAAATTATACTTTAATAGTTGTTCGACGGTTTCGACTCCCAACTTGGCGGAGAGGTCGTCCTCCTCTGCCGAAATGCGGCCGGTAGTGGGGAATCCGAGATTTTTCTCGAGGTAGGTATTGAGGTTATCACTGTCGGCCCCCGTGACGGCGTCATGAACGCCCAGTAGCCGCCAGGCGTTATAATCCTGCGCAAGATACTAGAGGGCGCGAATGGCCGTCATATCAATGCCCTTGCGCTTCTCTCTATCCGGCGAATCTGGTACGTCGAACATATAGTCCGCCGTGATTTTCAGGAGGGTACCGTCGCTCAATGTCGAGACCGTTTCGGCCAAATTTTTGTGGGCAAGCGCGACGCGCTTGATGGACATAGGCGGAATGGTGGCCGAGGGATATGTCACGACACCGTTGGGGAGTGTCAGTGAGGTTGTTATAGCCCGAGACAACCAAATGCATTTGCAGCCACGTGTAACTATAGCCGCATCCCGGATCTTGGTTTGACCGATCTCATCGCGGTTTGTCGATGCTCTCTTTTGCCGTTCGTGTATACTTAGCCGGGGTGTGCCAGACGGTCCCTCCTGATCCCTGCTGGGCGACGATTAGGTCGGAAATCGCTTTGCTCTTACGTTGGTCCATTGGAATAGATTGTATTCACAATCAAGTGTTAGTTGTCGGGAACGGCGACGATGTACCGTAGGTAGGGATAGTGGGAGGCAGGGTTGTTGTAGGAGTGCCAGAGTACGATAGGCAGCTGCGTGAGTCTGACGAATAGATGATTGTTGTGTTTGGATGGTGATGGCGCACCGGCGCCATTGCCGCCGCCGCCTGCGTCGTCATCGTCACCACCACCGCCATCCCCACCACCGGCGGCGTGCTCGGCACCATCGGAGAGCATATGGAACATGTCGAAAGCATCGTCAAAATAGTGGCGGGGCCGTTGACTTGGGTGTTTTGGGTGGCGATTGGGCCTTTCTGATGCGATTCCCTCGCCTCAGTCTCCGCGCTGCTCCGTAAGGCGACGCCTTGAAACACCCAGTTCAATGTCACGTACGCCCCGCCACGCAGATACCAACCAATTGATTTCCCGGCCATATTTTGAGGCTTGGAGCAGCGTTCCGTCCTACGAACCAGCTGGGATGACGGAGGAGGACATTAATCTGTTGGAGGAGTCGTCCGAGCAAAGGCACCAAGCCTTTTTGAAAAATCGGCGCGACGCCTACCATACGATGAAGCGGGACTTCCCGGCGCGCTGGCTTGCCAACCCTCATTAGTATTACTCGCGAGGAGCGATAACTGCTCCCCAAACTATCTCCCACAAACAACAAGCCCAGCATAAGCGTCGATCCGGCAAAGGGAGGATATTCTTGAGTTCAAGGGCCAAGTTGACGAAGTCCGACAAATACTCATTGTCAAACATCGAATACGCTTAGTAAAAAGAGGAGCTTTCGATAACTTCATCAACATTTTCATTAAAATTTGCAGCTAGAAGAAGGTTTGCCCTTATATTCACAGTCACACTGATGACTCCTTTTCATCCCTCCTGCATCACTCTTCCATCCCTCCTCCAACAATTCCCAAACACTCCCTCTCCACTCCCCAGTAAATTTCCCAGCCCTCTTCCATCCTTATCTCCACCCCCTTCACTCTTCTAGAGAGGTAGCAAAAGAATTGTTTTGAGGCCGCTTATGGTTACCCCGCTCGGACTTTTCCACCTACTTAAGTCGGCGATTGTCGAAGATGCGAAAATAAAAAGTATAGCTGGTAGCGGCCATTGTCACAGGATTACCTGTGACTGTGCCTGGTATATCACGTGCATGTGTACGTGCGCTGGTCCCGGCTCTGGGCATGGCCTTCGTGCCTTGCCCCATATCGCCAGACCTGCGCACACCTCTCTTCTCCTCCCCTGGTACAACTACGCATATCCAATCTACCCCCTACCCTTCGCCTTGCCCCGTGATAGTTAGTTGTACCTACTATTACGCTGCGATAGTACAACCTCATCTCAATCAATCGCCGCCGTTGTGAGAATCTCCGACGTGCCCGCGACCTTTCTCATCGCACTGCGACAGTTTCGGTCGCATTGCGCCGCCAGCAGGTTCGACCTCGAGTCCGACCAGCAACACCACAAATCGCACCGCGATTCTCCCCAGCGCCTACACGGTAGCGCTTCCCAGCTACAAGGTAGCACTCATTCCCCTCATTGATCGAGCTGATCAATATCGTCCATCACCGACGTTAACGTTGCTATTTCCGCCATCGGCTCTATCGTCGACCCCGCTCACGAGCAACTCTTTGAGAACATCACAGAGGCTCTCAACGGCAGTCCTGACCCCGGTGCCTCAGCTGACGCCGCCTCTGAGCTTGCTAACTATCCCGCTTTCGGCCACACTATTATCGCGCTCGCCCGACTCATCGACCAGGACGTTATCAAGGCAAACTCCTTCGTCGTAGTCGCCAACGACGCGCTCGCCGACAACGTGGAGCAGCTGTACTTGGTTCCAGTTGGGCTGGTAGCCCTCTGGGAAATGGGCAACTAGGCCGTTAGGCCCAGGGCAGGTCGTGAGCAGCCTGAGCTAGGTGTTGAGCAACCTCACCTAGGTGATCCAGGTTGTGAGTAGCATGGGTCTTGAATCAGGACAGTGTAGGCGGAATTATTCTCAAAGCGCTTGCGTCTTGTCTTCAAGGCACCTGTGTCCCGCATGTAAACTGCGACCAATCCGTAGGCCCTCAACTTAAGCAGATCGCGGTTGATGGACGGCTTGTTCTTCGGCCTGCTGGCGGTGTACAGGGCTACCGCGGCACCCGACTCTACCCTGCGGCCCTGGGTACCGGCTTCGCAGAGTGGGACTCGGGCATGTTTGAGAAGCAGCGTGACCTAGCGACCGAAGTCAACGACTACGTCCTCACAAAGGCGGTCGAAGTTTACAACACGAACTACCCTGGCAAGGCGATTGACAAAGGAAATGTCACAAACAGATCATTCGCCAAAGTCTACCAATACTTGCAAGGCGACGGCGGCCACTACGAAGCCAGTGTCACAAAACTTCTTGCAAGCCAGGCCAAGTGGTTCGCGGAAAACGGCAAAACGGTCATCCCTGATGACATCGACACGGGCCGGTCCTCCCTTGAAGCTGACGATTTACCGACAATGTCGCCCAACATACCCAGCATGCTGAATCTGACCGAACCATGCATTCTTTTGTCCCATAAGGCAAGGATTGCTGATGTGTTGTGTTGGTAGATTCGGTTACCTTTTCTCTCCATGATGGATCGCGTGATGAGGACGCGAGAAGAGCTGCAAGGCTGGGACAGAAAGTAACCTCGAGACTGGCGAGGAGGCCGGTGATGACATCCAAGCTAGGCAAGAGTTGCTGGAAGCGAGGGTTGATCCATTTTCCAGTGGACGCGACATTAACAAGTGCCCAAAAAGCTGAATGCTCAGCTCGTCTACAAGTGCATTAGTGGTGCTGGCCATTGTGCTGTTCGCCGTGTCGGTCATGATGCTGTCGTTCGTCGTCCTCGTTCGTCGCAGTCGCGATAGTGACTGCAGAGCGAAGAAAGGACCGACGACAGAGACCGCAACCACAAGACGGATGTGATGACAGATTCCATCGCAATCAAGACCAGATGAGCAAGTGCCCGATTCCGAGGTGCAGGCATCGGACAAGACGCCAAGACCGCATAGTGCGTGAGGTGGTATCCCTCCTTCTTCGCTTTTTGGACTTTGCTGGGCATGACTTCTAGGTTGCCGTAGAGATGGGACCAAAGCGGGCAAATGTTGTTGACCTTGAAACCGACTTATTCGAGTCTTTCGACAACTTCAACTTCGAGGTGGACGATTCTCACCCGGCTGGGGGCGCACAACACGCAAAGAATGTCTCTGCGAAATGGATCCTAGGGAGTGAAACTCAAAGTTCCAAGAAGGTCATTCCAAGTTGGACCCGGACGCTCGACATTTGTCGCGTTGTTCAGCTGGGCCTGGTGGTCTGCGCCGGCCACTCTATTAGAGATTGGAGAGCAAGAATGCTGACTTATAAAAGTTTTGAGCACCGTCTTGTACTCCATCTTGATCATCTTGTAGTAGTGGTCCTTCTGGCTGGCGAACTGACCCAGAACAGAGCCAAGATTCGGGGAATCGTGACGGTTATGATCGTATGCTGGAATCTTGGAGCTCGCTGGCAAACGTGACAGCGGCGTTTCTCTTGCTCTTACCAAATGGTGGGGGCAAAAAGGGGACGTGAAGGGACGACGAGAACAGAGTGTCCTCGATGGGTGGCAGTGAAGAGGTGATCGGGTTTTGCGTGCACGGTGGAGAAGAGCCTGGAGGGAAATGGCGATTAGCTTGTAGATCAAAGATCATTTGGCCGCTGAGGGTACTAGAGGGCATTCGAAAGCAATCCTTACCCAGTCGTGCTGTGTTAGGTAACGCGTTAAAAAGGGAGAGTGTCCGAGAAAGGTGGAAAGGCCATTTGCCGCGGGGCAGCCCACCCGATTCCGGCAAGTGGGGACCCACGACACTGCCCCTATTGATCGCAACTTCCGGTTTTCTTGTCATCAATCGCCTCGGAAGACAAAAGTCGAGTCTTTCCGAGAAACTGAGTAACAAGGTGATGCTGGATGCAAAATCATGCATATATGGATGCAGTAATGCAGTTATGCACACCTACAGAAAACCGCATCAAACAATATGGGTTACGAATCTCAGGAAAGGAAGACTCACGAATCTTTTCACCTAAATCACATCGCAACAGCGCGTCTTATGTCTTTTGTCCTTTCTTCATGTTCCTTTCCATCATCCAAGCAAGCTTACAACCTAGTGTATTACAGAAGGTGTACAATTACCGCGCCGCTTTATTTTCCAGCCGCTCCTCGTGCTTGTCCGGCTCTTCCTCCTTCAGCTGTGCACGTTTCAACTTGGCATTGAAACTTTGGTTTTCCTTCCTCTCCGTCTCTGCCAGAATTTGGGCGGCTTCCACTTCCTCTTTGGTCATCTTGGAGGAGAACCATTGTACAGCCTTGAGACTCTCATTCCAGGCGTCATGCGAACACAGACCACCGTATGAAATCACACCCTTCCACCGAAGAATCCTTTCATCGAGCCATAACCGCTAAAAAAAACACCCAGTACCGATCAGCTACGCCCACCAGTGGCAGGACCAACTTCTTTCTACCGGAATGAACGACTCGACGGTCTAGATCCTCGACTTGGAGAATACAAGCTTCTTCCCCCGCTGACCAACATACTCAAGATATACCGTTTCGCTAGGTTAACTTCATCACCCTTTGCCACGTTTATCACTTTTTCTCTAGTTCAGTTGGTAAATGCCCTGTTTCTGTCCCCTGCAGCTGTCGCAGCTGCCACAGCAGTCGGCAAGCTCAGCGACGACCAACACATCGACAAACTCAGCGACGAGCTGAGCGAATATGAAGGCTTCAACGAAGATCAAGACCATCCAGAGTTAGAGGCAACATGGAAGCAACATTTATCGAAAAGACCTTCGCTGCGAAGTTCCGCGCTAATAAACTTTCCAGTCCGTATGAGTAGCTTCACGCCTTCACCACTCCTCAACCTGCCAAGACCGTGAAGCCCTGAACGTATTCCTTTCCAGAGCACAGAACAAGCTTCTTTCGTCACCTATTATCTTGCCCGGGCAACTGCCGGCAACAAACGCCAGCCGCTCTCATACGCGACGAACACTCGAGGATCACTGGGAATCATGCTACTGGGATACCATCCATCGCTGTACTGAAGATCGAGCGAGGCATAAGGGAATGAAAGACCAAAAGCATAACCGGCAGGAAGAAAATAGCAAAAAAGAAGGAAAAAAGGGTGAAGACAGCGACTTGCCCCAGTTTCGAACGCGGGAGCGGTAGAGTGGGCCGACAGGCCCCCGTAGGGGCAACACTACTACCGCTGCGCCATAAGACCCCTCGGGCTCGTCCGCCCCGTCTTCTGGTAAGGCCTCAGTGTTGTAATTAGGTGCGGTCGAACTAATATATATACCCCTTTCCCGGACACTTCTATCGAATACGACATTCTGGCAAAGTCATTCATAACCGTCTTAATGGAGAGCACCATGTCCAAGCACGCCGACTTCAAGAATTCGCGTGTTACATGCCCATTATGTGCCGAAGACGACACAATGGACGCAATGAGGATTTGGAACTCGGTAGCTCGGGACCAAGAAAGTAGTAGGGATGGAAGAGCGAGTCAGGGGCGGATATATATCCAAGTGGAAGGCACGGGAAGTATGACGGGAAGAATTCGAGACTGTAACTTGGCATGAACTGACTGCTTCGTTTATCAGGACCGACGAACAGAACAAGTGGAAGCTCGCCAAAAACGCATAGCCACCAATATCACGACCAGCAACCAGCCTCATCACAGGCGTGTAACAGTCGCCGACTTCAACAAACTCTTCAGAGAGGACAGAGAGCGAGCCAGAGAGGCAAGGGAGCAAAGCAATCCCGAAATTCCTGCAACGCAAGCTCACTCATCTTCAACGGCTCAACCAAGCCGTAGTTTGAATAAGCCTAACACCGACGCTACCATCATTGACCAACCATCGAGAGAGGAAACTAAGCCAGCTCCTCACGAGGTTTCTACCATACTGGCTTCCCCAACGTCACTTGCTATCCCGGACACAATCGGAAACAACTTAGGCCAGGGGCAGAGGTCCGGATAGTTTGCATTGTAGAAACCCAACATCTTGTCGGATTTCATCGACCATAACACACAGTGCATAGTGGCTTCGATTGCGATAAGCAAAGCCCGGATTTGGTCGGTAATTTGGCTTGGACCACGAGACATCCTACAACCACGAGCTTGAATTTTGCGATCGACGAAGGAATCGAACGGCGAAATAACCTAGAGCTCACTCCTCAAGAGAAGAAAACCGACAGCGGGGACCAGACGAAAGCACCCAACAGTTCCTGCCGCTCGTAGGTTGACTTACTCCCACCTGGATGAACGGTAGCCAACCGTGAGCCCCCTCCACGAGAATACTAACTGTATTCCGGGTATCTCGGCGTAGCTCTTCACGTAACGCTCATGAATCACATCATGGCGCTGGCCCCGGAACCTAAGAGGCCACAGCCGGGATTCCCTCTGAGTGGTTGGGGCGTCTGGAGCGGCGGCAGGAGGTGTTGCCAGTCGGTTAATTGGCCCCTTCGTGCACTCCATGATCTTGGCCAACAAATAGGCGTGATACCGGACACCCGTATTTATGTATATAGATCAGATAGCATCGACCCGGCAGGCAAGTCAGGGATCTACCTGATGAGATGAGGAAGCCTTGAAAGGCGCGCCCGAAGGGCAAGCCGTTGGCTTCTGATTCTTTTCTAAAACATCATCTTTCACAACGCTTTCAAATATCACATACACGGTATTTGCGAAGCATCCCAGTTACCCGTATCAAGGCGGTTTGGTAGTCAACAGAGCAGGCTTACGTACGATCATTTTGAAAATACCTGATCGACTCAAGGTCTCGCTCCACTGAGCCATCCGCCCCCTTCGTTTCAAACACTATTGGGTACAGGGCGACTTGGTCCCGTCGAAGTTGAGGTTCTTCCCGTCCGGAACATTACATTGGCCTCGCGCACTATTTGTTCACCCCCCAAGGGAACACCGACAAACTACACCAAGTACGCTACCGTTAACAACTACGGACCCTATGAGACGTGTGTCGCTGCCGATCCAACTGTAGTTAGGGTCTACCGCCTACACACGAAACATCTGATCAATGCGATGCATCCCGATCCAAAACACATACTCCTCCAACCGTAGCGTCCACTCGGCCTCGCCTTGGTGCAGGCCCTCTTTAATAGACCTGGCACACAAGCCCTGCTGGGCCATAAGGAGTTGCTTCAAAGCGTAGAGGCCTATGAATGCCTCTTTCCACCCGCTGATGTAAATCTCCGGTCTGTCGTGGAACTTGGCTTTCACGACGCATGCCGCCAAGCAAAAATCCCATGCCACACGGCAGACTGTGTGGCGGTAGGCGACGCGGCGTTCTCTTGTACTGCGAACGCGCTTCTGTGGTCCACGGCCCACCTCTCGACTCCATCGAAGTCGATGTGGGTACAGTTTGTGTCTTGGAGGCGGTGACCTGACTAGCTAGGACTTGCGGCTGGAATGGGTGGTAAGTTGGGGGTGCTTGCTTTAACTGCTACACCAAAAGCGACGGCCACACTTGTTCCTTCCGCATTGGTACCGTTTATTCAAGAAGGACTTATCGGCGCCTACTCGCACCTTTCGATTGCGGTTCTCCTTGTCGGTGGGAACTCTCTTCTTCTGGGCGAAGTTGATAAACTTTCCATTGCGGCAGGAAAACAGGAGATTCTTCCAAGCTAGGTACCGCAGGAATGCTTGGGTGTCTGATGTGGATGTCCGACACTCTCTCGATTCGTGGTGGCCGACCAAATTGAATACGGGTTGTACTGGCGCTTGGGGACATTATCGATAGCCCTCCACATAGGAGATCGCCGAATTTGAACCCCATTGACTGTTGGTTAAATCAGAGTTGGTTCTCACGTCCTCATGCGCATAAAGTGCGTAAGAAATCGCGGTCTCAAGCATGTAGAACAACACTCGAGTTGGCAGACCCAGATCTACCTTCTTTACACATGGTGCTGTCTGTTTCTGGCCTTCCTTCAAGGAGGCGAGATCCTCTCTCATTCTCATTATCGAGCTCGTCCTGGAAGACGTTCAGACAAATGGGGAGCTGATTGAGATAAGGTGATGGCTGTAGACATTGTGACGAGAGCCAGCTCAGCGTTGACAGTCGAGTGCGTAGCGGGCGCGAAGTTTGGAGCCATTATGCCATGAGTGCCAGCGAGTTGAGGTTGGGCGACCGGAGCGGGAAGCGCGGCGGGGATTGTTTTCGCTGACCAACCGACCGGTCGATTCGTTTCACGCCTTCTCCCTCTGCGCCTCCAAGATGGAGCTTTGGATCTTTGATCGGGCTGGGGCGTATAGTTCAGGCCCTTTCGACATTCACGAAAAGCCGGCACAAGGAGAGAGTTAGGCAACTCAAGGAGTAAGCCCAGCGCGTGATGACTACGACTAGCGAGATCGAGCCCTCTCGGCCTTGGAAGGAGTCAGCACTCTGTAAGGGCGGCATGTCTTTTAGCAGCGGGAAATGTTTCAGAAGCTTATTGCCGTACTCCACATTCGGCTTGTGGGCCGAAATGACTGAACTTGTCACTTGGGTACCTACCCCACGATGCCCAGTATTAAGTGTCCCGGAGAGCGGTGTGTCGATGTGCTTGAAGAGATCCTTCCACGTGCTCACGTATGGCGTGCACCGCCTCGCTGACCGGCAACGACAGGTGCGCCTTGGAAATGGTACACTGTTTGCTGGCGCCTTCGTCAAGAAAGGCCGTTGCAGCATTGTGATATGCAAGAGCATCCCTAGACGTAGGTGTTCGGTGAGGGGTGAAGGCGAGTAACTGACAGTTCCTGCCCTCTTAGTTCATCCTGAGTGATAATCGAAAAGGAAGGTCCACGTAGACCTCGTTCCAAGCTGGTTGGGGACAATGATAGGTATATAATCTCCTCTCTCCGCTGCCCACTCGTCTTCCTGGTCTTTTTTTCCTGATCAGCCACACACTCCAGAGCTTCATTTGACTGCAACGCCAATACCCCACACCAGCCACACCTGCCAAAATGCATGTCATGTCAAAGATGATGCTCACCGGCGCCATCGCTGTCGCCGTCGTCATTGTTATTGGCGGGCCCATCCCACACAGACAACCAGCAAACATGCATGTCCTCTCAAAAGTTGCACGAACGCAATGTCCCGAGGTTGTTCGAGGTTGGTGATGAATGCCGTTGCGGTCACGACTTTGTAACCTCTGGGAATTTGGAAGGACGGGTTGTGGACAAAATCTTTCCCTTGGTACCTACCTGATGTACGCCCGTATGCTTGAACAAAGTCCCTTGGGGATACGCCGGAGCACTTGATGAAGTCGGAGAGGAGCTCCGAGGCGCCCTTAACCTGCATCCGGTTGAGTTTGGACGTTCCGACTGAATATACCTTTGTGTTTGGCATGTGCAAGAACACGGGTAACAGGCTATCCTTTGGGTTCGGAGCCAAGAGTTGCTTCAGGTTGCGGCTGGCGAGGTATTTTTCGAAAGCCACGCCCACGGCATAGCTACCTATTGTTGGACGGATCAGACCACGCGCCGAGGAAGCTTGGCCGGGATGCTTCCAAATACTAAAATAGGCCACCAACTCTTCGCGAAGATGTGGAGGTAGATCATCATCGTGGTCGACTCAAAACTTGAAGGTCCAAGAGAAAAGTTGGGGAGCAAAAAGGAAAAGAAAGAATAAAAAGAGAAGTTGGGTAGGACGAAACGGAAGCCGCTGAAACTCCCGAACAAGCGGAGGAACGTAGAAGGAAGGATCGCGAGCGGAAGGCTAACAAGAGGGCTGCTAAAGGATGAAGACAGAATGATTTCTGGTGGTAATTATCAACGAGACACAGGAACAAAGGAGCAAAGAAGCTGTCGTCGAGATCGGCGAAGTAGGACACTGTCGAAGAGCAAGCTCGTATTCTGTGATGGTACCTAGAGGTAAGTGTTGGCGGTTCTGAACGTTTGCCGCATGCTTTCTAGTAAGAATCTGCTGACGAAGACAAAAAGTTTTGTTCCGGCCTACCAACAATTCAAGCTTTCAGAGTGTCCAAGGAATGCTAGAATATCACAAACACCAGAACAGACTTTAACCAACGAAGCTCAGTAACAGACAGCAAACCCGGGAACATATTATCACGCTTGGGTTGTAGCTCTGTCAACCTTCGGATGAAATTTGATTCAGAGAAAACATCGTCCATGATAATTCCAACATTATCTATTACAGAAAGGCTTTCATCCTGATGAGAAATTTTATTGTCCAAGAAAAATCAGATGGCGTATCTTGCAGATATCTCACTATCTAACGTCAGAATTATCTCCTCACCTGTTCGTCTGAGAGTAAAGAAAACTCTCCCGAGGCCAGAGACACATAGAGGTATTCACCCCGAACAGGTCGTCGAAGTAGCCATATTGAGGGTCTCGACTTCGCAGTGACCAGAAAATACAATGGATAAGTGATTCTAACGCCAGACCAAGAGAACGACGTGGGATCTCGTCTTTCACGCGGTCGGGCGTACAAGCAGCATGCGAACATAATCCAGTATCCCCCATACGGCAACGTTTACCTCCTTCTTAGTTACCTACTCTCAGCTTTGCAAGCAACTATGGTCGCGACAACGAGAGCAAAGGCGGTGAGTAGCTACGACATACGTCAAACTCAGGCCCTGTGCAGTCGAACTCTATTAGATATTTGGTTCCTGTCTTGTCCTGTCTTTGTGCTTTGATCCTCGATGGCCTGTCGTCCTCCCCGGTATTATTCTCTCTTTTTCTTCTTGGCACTAGCTCTGCGTTCCCGATCCCTTGCTTTCCGTGCTTCTGCCTCTGCGGGAGTCTCTCTTGCACTGGCTTTGCGTTTATTTTGCTTATCCCTTGCTTTCCGTGCTTCTGCTTGTGCGAGAGTCTCTGCTGCCCTCTTGGCGGCATCACTTTCCCGCTGCTTTCTCTTTCCTTCTTCTCTCTCTGCGGGAGTCTCTGCTGCCCTCAGAGGCCACCCTTCCATTTCGGACATTCCCATCAAAAACAGCTGGCTAAATGATCGGATTGGGACAGAGCCAGGCTTAAGGAGATGATAGATACCATGCGAACCGGGATCTTAACTCCTAAGCAACGAGAACAACTGAATCAGCTTGGGGTAAAGGAGCTTTTCAATGTTGGAGCAGGGAACGTAGGAACTTATACAATGACTGGTATCCACATAACCAAGGTTCATAACAATATGAAGAAGATCGCAGCGAAGTACACCATAAGCCCCGACGAGTTCGACGAGCTATCCTTTATCGACTCCCCATCTGGTTCTCGATATCGGACATGGATACCAGCGATGATGACGACCCGTTAGATACGTTCATAACGTTCTCCCATTCCGTCCAAGCAACAGCCGCAAGCACAACCAAACACTTCGGCGGGGGCGCCGGCGGTTTCTGATGGGAAAATCCGAGATGGAAGAGGCGGAAGATGGAACAAAAATTGTCCGCCGCGTTGAGAGCCCAGTGCTTCTGCGACTTATACGTGGCATTTAAGAACGATGAGATTGTAGAGTCGTCGCAGCGCATCATGTCCCGCTAGCTGGAAAAAATAAACACCCCTGTCCTGAAACTGATCAGAAGAAGCCTATGCGACATAATGGCGGTAGGGCCAGTATTGGATGATTTCTCTTGAGTATATTGAGAAGGGAGATGTCATAACCATAACAACATTCGGGTATGCGTGGTACGCAAGGGCCTCTGGTCCGCCTGACACGGTGACTGGGTATACTCCAGCTTCCATCGAGGACTTGCATGGACCTGCTGGGCTCCAGACCAAAATGCAAGGTAGAGCGAAAGAAGCTGAGCGCCACCCAAGGGCGGACTCGAGGTGGACAATCTTCATGTTGGACCCTTTGCGCGACCCAATGACCTCTCGGATGTGTTGTCTGAGACGTGTCTTTTTCCAAATCTTCTTTCATTAACACGCAAACCTTTGTTTGCGATGTTTGCCTGTATAATAGGAGGGCATAGGAGCCGCCTTGTAGAGGCTGCCAATGTTCCAACACCGGTTCATTCCTATATCCCATGGTCCTCCTTTCCTGCATGAACCGAATGCACTGCTCCAGCTCATGCTCCTCCATCATATCCTGCTCCTCTTCCGTCTCGAATGTGATGGTGGGACGGGCAGGGCCGAGATCGCGCCGAGCGCGGTGGGTAGGAGCGCGCCAGCCCTCGGTGGCTAGAGGTAGTTTGCCGATGGTTTAACCTTAAACACTACGTTTGGACACCGGCATAGAGCATAATGGTGAGTGCGGCTTCCGTGGCCATAAACCGGAGACGTTGTAATGGCTTGTTGATGTCGGGAGGGATTGGGGACCAGCAGAGTAGGCCCCGGTGGGTTACGGTCCAGCCTTTCTTCATGCGCGAGGGGAAGGGAGTTTTCTGCGAGATCCGCATGGTTTATGTGGTACTCATAATAAAACCTCCCACAACTCAGTGGCCGCGACCACGACAGCACGCTTGCGGGCGACGACCTCATATGTCGGCGGTGCAATCATCGAAGCTAGCGGGCGGTCCTTGCTGCTGCTGGGGCGTTCCGGGGTTGGGGGCTGGGCGGGACATGTGCCCGTAGTATGCGCCTGTTTCCGCTTAGCTTATTCCAACACAGGCGTATAGCGGCCAACTTCTCTTGGTGTGCCTCGGGGTCCGCCTCTCTCTTTTCCTTCTTTTTTTGAGCTAGGCGGTCCAATTTCTCTTGGTATGCCTCGGGGTCCGCCTCTCTTTCCTCCTTTCTTTTCTGGTGTCTAGCGGCCAACTTCTCTTGGTGCGCTTCGGACAGCAGGAAGAACAGAGAAGACTGAGAGGAGAAGGTAAAGTGTTGAAGAGATGAGGGGAGAAAGGAAGAAACAACAATGAATTGGAACAGAAAATAGACTTACAACGGCCACCATCACTGCCGCCCGAGGTCGGCGTCTGCTGGCTGTTGCTGCTTGCTGCTGCTGCTGGCCGGGGACATGCCTCCGGGGCAGGTGCATGTGCAGTGGAGCGGGTGCTCTGGTCTGGGACAGGAGTGATCCGGATTGGATGGGAATGTATTACCGGGGTATTGTCCGGTCAAGTTCTCTGCAGGTAGAGAGACCAGTCTACCTAGTGAAGCAGACTGCCTTCTTTTACCCAGGCTTGCCACTAGCTGGCCCCGTGTTGGTCGGCGGGATCGGCGGCAGCCGGCTCCGGGAGGTATCTTCGGGGGCGCCTGTGCATTCATAGGGAGGCCAACGCGGAAGGGCTTTGCGTGATGGACATTGGCCGGCCTGTTGGCCATTTCTCCTCCCGTCCATTTGGTCTCTGACACCAGCTCCAGATGTGCAATGCGGTATGGTATTGTAGGGATTTGATGGCTTTTAATAAGACGCTGTCGGCGCTCTTTGTATCCTGTGAGTTGATGATAATTGTCGGAATGATCTTCCTGGACTTGGCGTAAAGGTGCGAATGTAGCGCCAATGCGGCCGAGGCCTCTTGATGTTGCCGGCTTTGTGCGATGGGTTGTTAACCTGGCTGGCTCGTTCTGTTTCAAAAGCCATAACCTCCTTGTATCGAGAGCGGACATAGGATTTGCTGCATATCACCACATCATAGCTCAGAAGACTGACTACTGGATACTCCGTTGTATCCAGAATAACAGCTTTGGGACGACGTTCCTATAGTGACAGGGAAATTGGTTAGCCATCGTGTCTATCTCCCTGGCTAGCTTGAATGGGCCATATTGCGTATGAACGAATGTCTGGACAAAGCACATCAGCGGTTAGATAACGTTTACGCAAAAAAACAACTGGCCAGTGAGAAAAATGCGATGGGGATCCGAATATCAATATTCGGTCATACCTTGAACATCCTTCCCCAACCCCACCGTCAAATCCCTCCGCGTACTCCTCATCCTCCTCGTACCCCCCCTCCATTGTAAAGAGGTTCTCGACCCTTCGAAACATATTCTTGATATCACCTGGGAAGCACGTCAAAAAACAAAATGTCTTGGAAGGAGTTGGGACGCGTCGCTGATTTGGTGTGGGGGTTTAAACATACGTTTGTGGCTGAAGGAGGGGAGGACGAAACCTTATCAACAAGCTCGGCACTGACAGCAGGGAAAAATTTCCGCTTCTCTCTGCGGTTCGCACGTTGCCTCCAAATCCGAGGGAAAGGACGCCGTGTCGTCATTCAGGTATGCCCGGGAAATGGATGGGTCAAGAAGATAGAACGTGGTACAGCGTCCCCCAAAGCTGTGAGAAGGCATGCGCCACCAATGTATGACCAGATGGAAGTACCGAGCCGCCTCATTCTTATAAAAAACTTCATCCTCGTTGAGGCGAGACCACATATCAATCACTCCTAGCATCAACTGGCTACCTCGTTGCCCGAATCCTCACTCAGAGTCGATGTATCCAGGTCCATCGACAACTCTCGTGCTTAGATCTCGCCATTAATGTCGACGATCATCGGGGCAGCACCCTCATCGTCATCCTCATCCTCGTGGGCACCGAGACGGACCAGTGCGTTGCCAGCGTGCGGCTAGGGAGAGGCAGCGGGGGGTAGGAGACGGCGGATGTTGGCGTGAACGGCGAGAACCGATTGTAGGATGTCGGCGATAGTAGCGTCCTCGAGGGGTGCCGCGAAAGCGGGGAGAGTAGGAGCCGGACCACCAGCTGGGACATCAGTGGGAGCGTCGAGAGAGCTCACGGCCCAGGGAGCCACCCAGGCCGGGGTGACATTACGGAAGCCGTAATGCGAAAACCAGGCGACCTTGCGGATGGAGAGTTCGGAGGGCTCGCGACGGAAGATGCTCAGGCGCTCGTAGAGCGCGTAAATGCCGGCGCGGAGCGAAGTAGCGTCACGGCGGAGAATCTCAACGGCCGTGATGCCAGTGGGAGTGTTCATACCGAAGGACAACACAGTGCAGGCCGACACCGAAATGTGCTCCTTGATGTTGGGCTGGGCCGTGTCCGCTTCAGCCAGACCGCGTTCAATGGCTACCTGAATTTTGATGATTGCCTTGCCAGGGTCAACATCTTCGGTTGAGATCTTGGAGACCTCTAGCAGAGTAGCCTCCAAACGCTTCTGCCGTTTGTTGATCTCGGCCACTACATCAAATGAGCGGCGAAAGTCGAGCCCACAGCGCCGAGCCCAATTCATGTCGTGTGGGATATCGATATCCCCTCACCCACATTGCCTTTGAATGGGGCCCATGTCGGTTGAACAACGCCCAGGAATCATTCTCATGGCCATCGACTTTGCCGTTGGCCTAATCAACAATGGAACTTTAAGAACCATAGACATATTCCTTGACGAGGAATATATGTTAAGTCCATTATGGGTCAATTTCACGCCTCATTTCGATTCCCTAGAGCGTATTATTAGGTAGTACATGCGCTTCTAGAGGTGAAGAGCCTCCTGCGCCGTCAATTGGCTTTATTCTTCAGGGGGAACCTCGACCTCCGGAACGACTTCGAACAGCACCGGAATATTGCCCGGCTCCTCACCAAAACCTGCACAGGTGACGATGTGCGGGTTCCGTGGGTGATTAGTCGCCCTCTTCTTCACTCTCTCCCTCTTCGTCCTCTTCGTCCACTTCGTCCTACTCCTCCCACTCCCTTCTCTATTATCTAGCCCAGCGCTCTCTTCTCGCCAGGGGCATATTAGCGAGACGATCATTAGCCAGCCGTCGCGGCCTGATATGCCCCCAAATGAAGTCTTTGATCCAGACCGCAGGCCTACCAGCGGGGCTGGACCGAGAGCGTCGAAAGTAGCTCGGAGGCTGGTCAATTGTACCGTTTGGAAGGTCACGGTACGCGACTTCCATCCACGCCACTGCCCGCCTGCGCAGTTCAGGCTCGGCTAAGCCCGTTGGGTCCGTGGCGTAGTCGTCGTCATTGGGGAGGCTCTCCGTGGGTGATTCAATTGAGGGGAGGACGACTTCCTCAACCTCGACGATATTCTCAATCGCACCGTTCTGAATGGTGAGGCTGGTGGTACCCACCTAGACTACATGCTCAGGGGTATTCTAAGCAACTTGCTCAGGAGTGAACAGAGCGACTGGCTCTGGGGAAATGCAAGCAGCTTGATCGCAAACAGCGTAAATAGCGTGCGCGGTGGAAGCATTGGCAGCTGACTGGGGAGAAGATTGAGCAGCTTGCTCGGTGGATTGCTCAAGGAGATTGCGGTTGTTGTTTTGCGACATGTTGGATCTAGGATGAAGATGTGTTAGCGAGAGATCAAGAGCATAGATGACTTTTCCATGGGGACTCACAGTTTTGGTTTGGAAAACAAAAGCTGATATATATAGAGTGATGTGTGCGCGTCAAATTCTTGCGTGCAGTGACTGAGTGTGATGCTTGAGAGGCAAGTTTTGCTTGGTCGGTGGAGGAAGCAAGTCGGGAAAGAAAGATTGAGGAGGGGCAGGGCTGGACAAAATTTTATGCAGCAAGTTCAGACGGAAAAGACGGAAGGTCCAAAGGCGGTCAGGTGCTGACGCGTGAGGAAGGAGCGCAAGACGTGAGTGAATGGTGTTTTGGAGTCTCGAAAAGGGGCACGCGGCAGGCAATAACTGCACTGTCGTTGAATGTCCATCTGCAGCAACAGAGCCGCATACATGAGTCCCATGTCTAGTGGGATCATTGGTTTGAGTGGTGCGCCCTAATGGAATCAAATCGATTACTCGACTTGTCCCATCAGGTGAAGCCACACGAACGCCCGACGATATAGAGTTTCCAACCGCAGAGAGTAGTAGAAACATTGTTATTGGCAGAATGGGGCGCGGCGGCGTCAACTGGAGGCATGATGGCGGCGGCGGCGGCGGCGGTGGTAGCCGGGGTTGGGATGAACCCAAAGAAAACGGGTTGGCGAGGGGGCTGGTTACGCGGAGGGCGGCGTGGGCGAGTCATCGTGTTGGTTGGGATGAAAATCAGAAAACACTGGAAGATGAAAAAGGGGTGATACCTTACGATGTTTGTCTCGTGGGTCCAGTTCTTTGACGTCTCCAAAGAACAGGCAACTAGGTCGGATCAGCCACTCATCAAGATGGAGGTGTGAGGGCTCGCTTCTATGAGTATCCGGACGACATTTATTTTGCCAAGAGTCAGAGGCACTTCGAGCCCTGCAGATCACCAAGATGCAGGACAGCAACACTGCGGGATGGTACCGCGGACACGAAGGAGAGAGAAGGCTCAGATTCGAAGCCAGTAGTGCTGAGGAGCGGCGCTTTGTTGGCGTTGTCGACTTTGACGGATTCGAGGGACTTCAGGATGTTGCCCAGGTTTTTGAGGACTGGGTGGTTGGATACATCGTATTGCTTGCTTAGTCGCTTTCTCGCCAGCACCGCCACGAGCAGTTCCGGGTCCCAGTGCTTGGGCAACTGTTGGTGCTTCTCCACGAACAGGCGGATGGCATTGACCTCCTCGACAGGGTTTTTGTTGCTGGAGCTGGCCATGGTGAGGTTGTCTGTTGGATAATGATGAGATTGGAGAGACAGGAGTGGTAGGATGGTAACTTGGGATAAATGCTTGTTGCTTGGGGAAGAAGGTAATGGCCGGTTCCGGAATGACGAGTGTCGGCTGGGCTGTGGTCGGAGGTGGGCGGCGCGGATAGGCGCCAACGACCGACATCTGCATAGCAAAGTTGCCTCTTTCCGAACTTAACCCTCCCAAACCCAATCCCGACAATCGATGCGAGATGCGATCAAGGCGCACAAATCTCTCGAAACAACATCATCATCACGGACCCTAAAATCGCAGATGGCTTCAAAGGCATGCTGATCGACCTTGATATGGCCAACGTTCCCCGAGCGGAGCGCGACAAATAACTGGCACGAAGAATACTGGCGTACCTCAAGTCGGACGCGCCCGTCTCTTGCTGAGACACCGTATTCTCCCAACCCTGAAGCCCCCCCCCCCCCCCCCCCCCCCCCCCCCCCCCCCCATGGGCAGTGTCCTACTTCGCCCATCTCTGGATCGTGGTTGACAAGGGCTCTGGCAGTCTCAACGCCAACTCTTTTGTGTTTGGCCAGCTCGTTGGCGCTTCTTCACCTCAATGAGTAGAGTGTTGTAGTCTCCGGAAACCCCACTTTCTGATCCTTGAGGTTGTTCCCAAGCTCCTATTAACCCCCACCACGCGACCAGAATACTTCCCACCACGCTTCGCATCCTCGTAATTCTAGCCATTGTAATTGTCGCCAAGTGCGCACTCTGGTAGGCGAGTGGTGCCTCGAGGCATCGGAACAGAACACGGTGGTATTTTGCGGCAATCGCCCCCTACAAATCAAGGAACACCTGCCTACTACAACAACTCTCTGGGGAACCTACTCTGACTTAGAGTGAAATTTCGACCAAACCCTCCAAACAATCCTCTGATCACCAAACCCTCCAACCTTGGCCGCTCTGAAATTGTTGACGGAATTTGCTTATAAGGACGAATACGCTTTTTCGATCTACCTTTTGATCCTTGAAAAGCCAAAGCAACTGCCATTGATCTATATTGGCACCGGAACCTCAAAAACCACCGGCACACATACAAGATTCGAAGATTACGACAACGGTGGAGCACTTTCCTCACTAACAACAATTGCATACAAAAACGGCCATCGAATCACTCATAAGAAGATCCTAATATCAGCACCATGCCCTACAACACCTTCTTCGTTTCCATCTGCTCGTGCATTGTTCTTGGTTCTCGAAACTGCAGTAATGTATGAAATATACGCATCCAAGGTTAGAGAAACCATCCATCCCACATTGACAAACAACCAATGGAGCGGCTCGTCGGTACCATATGAGGACACGACATCGGGCTCTGGCGCCAACAGAGCAGACCACGCGACGTGATGGTATAGCCCTTTTCGAGAGCCGCCGACACGCCGGAAGGAATGCGGCTTTACCGAAAAGGTCTCTGACGTTGCACGGAAATCCAAACATATATTGGATACAAGACCAAGGAGGCCATTGATGCCTGCCCCGGAGGTAGTCGTCCCATCGCAATACATTGCGGATGGTGATAGACAGCTGGATGTCGTATTTATGAAAGTCCACGAACCCTTCGATGGTACTCTGAACATATTCAAATACCTACCAAAACACTCCGGATTCAAGAACCCCAGGAGGAGGAGAAAAGGACAATCGAGGCCATGGCTTTCCCTCGCTTCTGATACTGACATTGTCATTTCTCAGTTCCATTACTCATGTCGAAACCTGTTATCCCAGCGTCGTGAAAATTGTCAGTCGAAATATTGACGAGATATAATCTTGCTCGAGGATCTTATCTTATGGACAAAAAGTTCACCATATGTGGCCTTGAACCTCTGATCCCTCTTAGCAAAATTCTCCAACTTAGTGGCAATGCCTCTGAGGATCCAAACATTGTGAGCTCTTCCTCAACCTTTGGCTACCCTCTCTTCGGCCTTGGCCGCAAATGCGACGCTTGGCGTACCATCGAGATTTCAAGATTGGGTCGATAATGGGTATTAAATTACCCGCAAAGCATTACTTTGCACATATCCCATCCCCTCTCCCGATACCCGGTGTGTAGCCATGGACGTTTTTTTTTTTTTTTTTTTTTTTTTTTTTTTTCTTTCTTTTTTCTTTCTTTTTTTTTTTTTCTTTGAAGTTTTTTGTGAACTTTGTCGAATTCTGGATAATCATGGTGATGCAATGTTTGTAGTACTTCGCTTGGCTCCGTAGGAAGGAATATATCTATCGTCTCGAGGGTTCCTTTGTTGATAAGACTAATTGCCAAGTCTGTGGCTGTACGAAGTCATGCTTGTGCGTTGGCCAAGCTACATGGACCCCATTCAAAATCGGCTTGTGGGCGTTGTAGCACGTCGAATCCGGTTTGATAGCGACGTACGTGTGAGTTTGGTGGGAGGCACTGGGGTGGTAACTTTCGCCATGATGTTTCTGACCTCGGCAATGTTGATGACGGGAAATGGGTCCAAAAACATACTCACCTCAGGTACCGCTTGCAAACAGGGCATTGTCTCTTCCCCCGGGCCGAACCCACACTATCGCTTCAGTTGCAAACATTCCACTCGTCTGTTCACCCAGACCGAACCAGACAACAAACCAGGCCGAAACCAGACCAACCAGGCACCGAGATGAAATTGTGGAACAATCGCATACCCACCTGTGAGTCTTCTTGATCGACCACGGGGTCTCGGGGCCGGAGATGGAGGTGGAGGACAGAGGAAACTTACGGGCCGTGTGACGAAAGGAGAGGGCGCTTGAAATGATGGGAGAATGAATGGATCAAAAAGCTAGAAGGCCGTGGTCATGCCCCGAGATTCCCACGCTATTCGTCTGAAGTCCTGAGGATTGAAAAGGATCCAACGCGTCTCTCCCATCATATCACCGGATTTCTCAGAGAAAACACCGTGTCCTTTCATCTTATTTCCCTGCCGAATGGCTCCTTCCATCCCAACTCCACGATGTGGCCTGTTCAGAGGAAAAGGCTCTTGGGGGAGGCGCAATGTTACTACCAGACTGACGGTTGTCGCTACTATTGTCATTCTAAGACCCGTGCCGCCGCTATTGCCCGAACTTCTGCCCCTGCTACTGGCAATGCTTTCTTCGCCTCCTCCTCAACCCTTTTCTTCAACTCTTTAACAACGTGGGCCAACCTCTACTCGGCGCAAAAGAATCGCTCCGTTGCTTTGTTGTTTTCTCGCCATTTCTTCCCCGCTGCTAGTTCTTCCGTACGCATTGCTGCTTTTCTCTCTGGTGCTTCCTCATCATCCGGATTGGAATGATGTTTCCTCTTGAGTCCTGCAATGGCCCAGTGCAGATGGTTCGAACCAGACAAGCGCGGCGCAGTAGAACAACGTCACGCTAGATTTTGTTGTCCATCTCTCCGACTTGGAGCGTAAGGTCAATGCTGCTGAGACTTTCATGCCTGATAGCCAACCTTGCCCGTCACTTGAGGTTTCGGGAGACTGTCGCCCTGAGCTCGAGTTCAGGATGGCTATCCACAGGGGTCTCTACGACACCCTAAGCGTGATCACGAACCCCTTTCTGAGGCGATGCATGCCCTGGTGCTTGACGAAGTAGGACCACCCAGGCCCCTCCGCTTTGTTCCTGTCTTCAACTTCTTCGAGATTGGAGATCTGGTCCTCAAGAAGGCTATTTTGGACGACGCACTCCCCGATGACAGGTCCAGGATGGAAAACTACGGAACCCAAGCATACCCGCGACAAGTTCCGCCGTGTGGGGGGCCTTTGCTTTCAACTTGAAAGCAATAGTCTGCCCTGGAGTGGGTATTTCTTCTCGACAACTGCATCACTGCGGTTGTGCGACGCACAAGGTAGCGAAAATGAAGCAGTTGATGGTTGTATTGAGTTGCTAGAAGGAGAAAGAATCTGTGGAGAGGTCTGGAGGGCTAAAATGCCAGGAAGAGAGGCCGTGCGTGGTGTGCCTGAATGGCACCCGTGCACGTGCCTCCAACAGCGGTGTTGTCTGAAGTAATCGGCGGCCTTGTCGTTGGTATCGCTCAGGCGGGTACGGGGAAAACGACAGCCCCCAGTACTCTGACGCTCGGAGGTCTCAATTGTTCGGGCGGTGGGAAGGTCTACGGGTCGGGCCCTACCAATGTTGATATATTCGTAGTTGTCCTTGGGCCAAGGACAATGGTCCCGGCCATTCGCGTCGGGGAAGCCCCAAATTTGTTGCTCTTCATGGACCATAAGATGCAGTGCATGCTGGCTTCGAGTGCTATGATCAAAGCTCGGATGGCGGCAGTTTGTTCTGATGGGATCGGGAGTTTTGAGGGCGGGACGATTCTTGTTGTTCCTCTTGTTGTTGCTACTGCTACTGGGGGTGGGACGACTGCTCCACGGCCTGCCCGCGTGACGTCAAGTTGGAGGTTTCAGAGATGGTGACAGATTGGTGGAAGGAGTGGCCAGGCCACTACAGCGTGGTGCCTTCTCTCTGCTCCCCGGTTCCACTCTTCCTGGTCATCTTCAACTTCGACACATTCATAATATGCATTGTAAGCTTTGCTAATCAAACGTGGTCCGAACATTGAGTTTGGTGGCGCTTGGTCGTCCTCATCTTCGCTGAACTCATTGTCGCTGTCTTCGTAGCTTGGTGTGGCTTGGTTGTCCTCATCGTCAAAGTCAGTCGTGGCTGCTATAGCAGCTGCCCTTGATCTGGTGGTCACCATGGCGATTGGTGCGTAGGACACTACAACCGGTCGAGCGAAGAGGAACAAAATCAGAGAGAACAAGGAGGGCAAGTACGAGGAAGGAACACTTCGTCTTAAACGGTTTCTCAATTAGCTCCTTCCTAGAACGGGCGCTATGCCATATTCTCAACGTGCTCCTCGGTAGCCACTGTGGAGTATTTCGTCCTGGTCTGGCACGCCTTTTTTTCTTCCTCCCACCATGCAATTGCTGCGGATCTGTTCCGTATGATGGCCAGCAAAACCCACCAACAACGGCGCACCAGATGACCCAGCACCGACTCCAACTCGAAAAGTTCGGAGTCCCACCGTCCTCACCAAACGCGCACCTTTGACACAGTCGCAAATGTTAGGGCATCCTATCTTCCAACGCGTCACCTCTGTTCACCTCATCCAAGCCACAATCTGTCCTGACGATCGCAACCGCCAGCTGTGGCCCGCTGCCCCATCCAAGGGTTACCATCTTGCCTCGGCGCATAATTTAATGAGGACGATCAAGTACCCGCACAGTCTGCGGAGCTAATATAACTTTTGGCTATAAAGAAGGAGCCAAAATTGTTGGAGCACATGAGTGGGCACAGGGAATTTGGGCAGAGGATCGGCAAGAGAATTCCTTGATTGATTGACTGAAGAGTTAAAGGAGAGTAGGTGAATGATGAGAGGGAGACCCTCGATATATATATACATGACTGAGGTCCATGTGTGGATCGACTGCCGAGACAGTAGTCTGTTTCAACAAAAATATCCTTCTGGGTGCGCGCACTTAAGGGGATGACAGTAAGTTTCCCCTTCCAGTTCAACAATGACGCAACTACTCATACGGTATCCAGCTCAGCGACCTTCACTATGCCTAGGAGAGCACCACCAGCGTTGCAGAAGCCGCCAAAGCCATTCGGCGCGGAAAGTCCCTTTTGACAGCCTGGCGTAAGTTATTGTACCCTTTACTTTATTCTACTCGAGTTCCCGTTGGCTGTTGGTGTATTAGGTTGCTGATACTTTGATGCCCTAGTGTCCATCATTTTCGTTATCGCAATCCCCGGTAACGCGTGGCTATGGCGAACTATGAACAACGGGAAAGCCCCACCGAAAACGCCCGTGAAATGGCCCTCATAACATTCAGAGGAGGCGGGAGAGACTCTCGTCGTCCTACGAAAATGTGATCTCAGGTCCAGTTACGCCCATTCTCTATCGACGTTGTCCTTCGCAGCAATGGAACGGCAAACATCCATATCACCCCGAATATCATGCCTCCTCGCTTGTTCCCGCACGGATATCGACTGGAGAGGGAGCAATCGGGGCAATATGAGCCATTTTCGGGACGATAATCATCATGCCCAAGGGTCCGAGCGACGTGGTCTAAAGTGACCACCTAAGGGCATGGTAGAATGAGTGAAGGTGTTAGTCCGTCACGGGCCCAAGATGGACACGTGTCCCTTCGATTTGTCGAGAGTGGGCTCATGAAGGGGGGTTCCCAAGATCATCGAGAAGCGTATCGGGTGCTGATGGAGCACAAAGATATTCCGCTTAAAACAATACCAGCGGAACACTACCTACGCTTGGCTGAACCGACGCAAAGATGTATCAACGGATGAGGAATTGACGACCTAAAGAGCGGTAGACTACAACATTGAACCTCCGGGAAGGCCAGGGGCAATGGAAAGAAGAGATCATGTTTTCCTCATCCGTGATGATAGGAAGAGGGAGAGTAACAAGGATCGGAATGGGTGTCAAAAGCAGGACTCGAGAGGAGGCTCATGAGTCCAAGGGGTGTTCTCCTGGATCCCAAAAGTCAGGTGCTCATCGCCCAGCCGGTGGTGAAAGACAGTGCAGCCAGCTATCACATGCTCATATACAGTGGTTGGTTGACTTGTAGTCTCCGTGTCGAAATCGAAAGGGGGTTTGTTCGCTCCTTTTTTCGTTGGCTCCTAAGTAGAGGGGAGGAGGTCGTCCCGAGTGCGGGCTGTCGTGGGACGGGCTGGGCTCCGCGGTTTCATTCTCTCGAGAAACACCAACAGCAATAAAGCACAGGTTGACGGCCACGGCTCGGCTTGGCTCGGTGGATAGGTCTTCATGCTTGATGCTGTGATGTGAGAAACAGCATACTTTGATCCAACTAGACGCTTTAAGGACTCGGTGGCCGGTGCATTGGCCACGGGAGGAGCGATTCGGGTCGGATGTTACTCCTGCTCCTGTATAAGCCCGTTGCTATTAGTCAAGTGAGTCATTCATGGGATCTCAGGCAGAGCGGGCAGAGTACCTTGGGCAGAGTGTCAGAGAACTGGCCGGATCTGAGAGTAGGTAGTAAGTAGAGGTAAGTTAGGGGGCGGGTTATCTATCCTGACTTCTCATAAGGACGCGTCATATCCCTTCCTGAGGTACCAGAATTAGTAGCCAAGCCAAAGACCACTAGACCAGCAATACCCTCAACAAGGAGATAGATCCTCCACCAACTTCTTCCCAGATCTCTACCTTGAGATCCAAACTGGGCTTGCACGTTGCCCAGGTGTTCGAGGCATGAGCGGGCGGGCGGGCGGTGCACCCGGCACGACGACACCCCCTTCTCATGGAATATTCATTCACCTGTCTTTCGAGACTAAGACGGTTTTCCAAAATGGGCCAGACAATCAGAGCGCCATGATGCGTTTTATGTACTTCCTCAGTCTCCATCCGTGGCCCGTGTCACGGTGAACAGGGGCCTGGACGGCCGGGTGCTGGGCTGGGCTGGGCTTGAGGGCGAGGCACAGCAAACTGGCGCGGAGCTTTGCTGTGCCGGAGGAATATTGTAATCGTTGGGCAGGAGATCGATCGTCCGGACCGTGTTGAATTTCGTCAAACATCTGAGGCATACCTGGCAAAGTGAGGTTGCCCTCAAACGTTTGAGGAAAAAAGGTGGTCTCTGGTCGTGTTGATTCTGGTTGTGCTGTTGAGCAGCTGTCTGTGGCAGATTGTTATCGTAGAAGAAGTTATTATTGGGGGGGTGATAATGCTCGCCAGGCAGATCAGGCACCTCCAACGGGATAGCGTTGTTGTGGTCCACTAGAGAAGGCTCACCGGGGTTGTAGTCTTGATCATCCTTTAGATTAGCAGTGAGGTTCTGCTGGATGGGAGACTGGCCTGGCTGCGGAATAGGATGCTGGTCTGGCTGCGAAATAGGATGCTGGTCTGGCTGTTCTGAGCATGTAATCCAGTTCCTTAGGCCAGCTCCTCTGGCCAACGGCCCCAGGTGGCCAGGTTGGCTTCGTCTTCCAACCGCAACGAACCGTTGGAGTCTGAGTCTAAGCAGAGGTATGCGTTGATGACGGCCAGCGGCCAGCTTGCTTCCAGGATAAACCGGGAAGTTCCACCTGTCTCGGTCTCAGTCCGCCGCCGGGCAGATTCTCGGGCAGCGGAGGGTCCTCTCCACTCTGATTTTGATATCGTCGTACTTGTTTTGAGGATGGTGACGGGGGCGAGACACAAATCGTGTAAGATATTGTGGAAGATGTCGGCCATGTCATGGACGCGGTCATTGGTCTGTCCTTCGACGGCGTGATAACTAGTGGTATTGGAAGTGCGTATATCGAAGATGATGAGAAGGGTGTCAATCCATGTTTGGATATATCGGTGGTATTCGTACATAGTGATATTCGTTGCGAAGAGAAACTGTGTCCTGATGGATAGGGTGTGGTGGCCTAGTTTTTTGCAGAGGTTTGGACTGCTCCTGGATTATGTCCAAGAACTGGGTAAATTTGAATGGCCCATGTCGCAGAACATTCACTCGGTCTCCCTGGTCAGGTAGGTGATGGAGTTGGAGGACGATTGTGTGGCAGGTCGTGGGCCTTCTTATACATATCCATCGTGGCCATGAAGCAGGACAGATTAGTGGGGAATGGGTCATTCCGTCGTCAGGAGATGACTGCTTCTCTCCCTGGCGGCAGTCATCAAGCGTTGCTGCCACAAACAGAAGTGAAGGAAAAGATGGAGGGGCAAAGACCTGACTCATATCGAGTCAAGCCGTATCATTCAGTTTTATGTATATCCATCTTTGTAATATGTTCAAATACCTTTCTACACCAGTTTTGGTCTCTATTGGAACCAGTTGATGGCCAACGCACCGGACGCACCTGTTTCTCGCACTTTTTATCATCATCACCTGTTCTCTTGGTATTTTGGCAGGTTTTTAACATTGTTCGTCCGGTGCTTTCTTTCGCGCACCAGTATAACAATCACCATATGCCGTTCGTTGAGAGCGGGGGCTTACGCTAGGCACCAGACCTGTGTGACTATCACCATCACACTGACTGTGCGCGTACATAGCCCGGCGATGTACAATTTTCCTGTTGACGCAACTTGAGTCAGCACTTGTTTGTCTCGAGGTGGGAACGCAGGGGAGGGACTCACGTCATGCCCACATGCCCAACCTTTCGGTCGGGCACGGCGATCCCCAAGACTGAGTCAACAGCTCAGGGACCACCTTCGTTTGCAGTTTTGTTTTGTTTGCTCGGATTTAGAGCTCCTTCTTGCCGGTACCGGCAGCCTTGGCCCTCTTGCGGTCGCGCTTGGCATAGATCTCGGCAGTGAAGGGATTTTCAAACTGGATAGCGACGATGTAGACGAAGAGGACCCAGGCAGTCAGAAGAAGACCAGCGGGCTTGCCGTACAGAAGGGCGGTACCGAGGAAGCTCATGGTGGAGCCGTAGTACATGGGAGCGCTGGTGACATTGAATGGAAAGCCGGTGACGATGTCATCCATCAGAATGCCAAAGTAGTCACCGAGGAAGGTGCCGGTGATGCCCAGGCGCAGTGTAGAGGTGATGACGAAGGTGTTGCCGACAGCGAGAAGGGCGTAGGCGGCGTATTTGACGTTGGTGCCCTCGAGGAGCGGGTGGGAGGGCTGGTCACGGAGAGCGCGCTCGTAGAGGAAGTCGCGGACAAGACCGAGGCCGAAGATGGTGGCGGCCAGGAAGTAGCAGGCTACCTGGGCATTGCCGCCGAAAGCGCGGGTGAGGAACCTAGTGCGGTGCTCTGTGGATATGTGTTAGGGAGTCGCGTTATCGATGGTTGGGCCGTTGGCATGGTTGGGTTTGCGCGGACGAACCTCTGCGAGCAACGATGCTAGTGAGGGGTTAGCTGACGTCGCGATCAGGTCGAGGACACAAGATACTCACTTCCAGAAAATAGGGTTAAAAGCAATGGCAGCAGCAGAGACTGGCGCAAGGAGGTTAGCAAGGAACAGAAAATGACATGTGAATGTTGCTGGAGTCGCATACGGGCGAGGCTCGGCTTGCTGTAGTCAACAAAGTTGAACAGGTCGGCGACACCTTGGGCGACGAGAGGCATGTTGGCGATGATTTGGGGGAGGTGTTTGAAACAGGTGCGTCTGGTTTGTTGGTTCGTTGGTGGTTGGGCTGTCAAGAGATCGAGAGGGCAAGAAAAGTTGGAGGAGGACAGGCTTGGTGGCCTTTAAAGACCGGGAATGTTGGGGAATGGGGACTCCTCCGCATGGAAAGTATCGGATGGAATGGAAGTTTCCATGGGCAAGTCGAGTTGAGTTTCACGTGTCAATTCCAATGACGTTATGCCCAACAATTCTCCAGCTCGCTGTAGGCTACCCCGGGTTTCGCGCCTTAGTGGCCATTTTAGCGCACAATTGTGGGTCCGTCGCTTGCTGACAGCGCCCGTCGACCTGTAAGAGCGCTCCAAACCCCGGCGGTAGGGCCAATGGGACCCACCCCTTCAGAAGCTACCCCTCCTCTTCGCGATTGAGAAGAGCTCCCGTCTTCCGCTTTTCCCTTTTCGTCCTTCGTCTATTTTCACATGAAACGCGATGCAACCACCGAGACGAGACCGGGATTCTTGAGACCACATTGCAGCTGGCTGCTTCATTTGGCATAGACTTTTATCAATTGTTTTTTCTTAATCTTTTGTTGGCTATTCCCCATCATGAGTGCTTCATGATCACATCCTCACTCCTCTATTGATTACACCTTGATATTCATTCATGATCACGCATTGATATCGGACACTCTTATCTCACATCATGCCCCCCAAAGCAACAAAAAGGGGCAAAGCCTCCAAGGCCACCACCACCCCCAAAGAAACAACAGCAACATCAGCCACCGACTTCCTCACCAAATCCAAAGAAGCCTACGAGCAAGAACTCAAAGACCTCGCCAAAAAGGCCCGCACCCAAAAGGGCTACTGGGCCGGCCAACTCGCCATCTACATCCACTCCATCATCCTGCTCGGCCTCATCGCCATCGCCTCCAACGTCTCGCAGCTCGTCCTCTCGCCCGTCTACGGCTCCATCCCCGCGTCGATATGGCACTCCAAGCTGGTCATGGCCGCCTGCTTCACAGGCTGGGCCTCCAACATCTTCTTGGATCGCGCGTTGCCAATTGAGCCTGTGGAGCTGCTGCCTCTGATCGCTATTTACATCCCGCCTGTTCAGTATTTGCTGTTCCGGGCGAGCGGGTATATGGGTGCTTACTATGGGCCGTTGGTCACGGAGTTGTTGACGCTGTTCCCGTTGATCACCATCTCGTCGGCATGTGTCGCGACGAACTTGGAGTATGCCGACTTTGGACCGGTGCCCAAGTTCATCGCCGATGCTGTGCCTGGTCTTGGGTCCTTCGGCTTTTTCAAGGTCGCGGAAAAGATGAGCGGTAACTTCATTGCGCAGAATATTGGCAAGAACTTTTACATGACGAGGATTGGACTGGAGGGTTTGCTGGCTGCTTCTTACACCACCATTGCGCCGTCCAAGTTCTTGTTATTTGGGTTGCCCGCGTTGTTGCACACTACGCTTTTGAATCCACATCTGGCCTCGCCTATGGCGCTTTCTCGCTTGAACAGTGGATTGGAAAAGGAGGGATGGCTGGTGCTGGACCGCCGGGATTCTATTACTGGATACGTCTCGGTTGTGGATAGTTTGAATGATGGGTTCAGGGTGTTGAGATGCGATCACAGTCTGCTTGGTGGCGAGTGGGTGAAGTTCAAGGATACCGGACGGTTCAAGGGAAACCAGGTTGCTGAGCCTATCTATGGTGTCTTTGCCATGTTGGAGGCCGTGAGGTTGGTCGAGGTGCCCAACCCGGTTCCTGACAATGAGGCGAAGGCGCTTGTTATGTGAGCTCTCCCTATCTTTTGAACTCAAGATGACCACTAACGTTTTCCAGTGGCCTCGGCATCGGCACCACGCCCGCCGCTCTCGTCGCCCACGGCATCAACACCACCGTCGTCGAAATCGACCCCGTCGTCCATGAGTTCGCCACCAAGTACTTCCAGCTTCCGTCCAACCACACCGCCGTGATCGAAGACGCCGTCAGCTACACCGATCGCCTCGTCAACGAGACTCAAGCCGTGGGACAATTCGACTACATCATCCACGACGTCTTCACTGGCGGCGCTGAGCCCGTTGCCCTCTTCACTTTTGAGTTCCTCCAGAACTTGAACTCCCTTCTCAAGCCGGACGGTGTCGTCGCCATTGTACGTTACCATTCCTCTCCCCTTATGGCCTAAACAGGTGCTAATGATCAGCAGAACTACGCCGGCGACTTCTCCCTCCCCCCACCGCTCCTCGTCACAAACACAATCCGCTCCGTCTTCGGCCCTTCCTGCCGCATCTTCCGCGAGCATCCTCGCGACGAAGCCCAAGCCGCCGCGCATAACGGCCGGGATTTCACGAACATGGTCATTTTCTGCACCAAGTCTTCTACTCAAGAAATCACCTTCCGCAACCCTACCTCTCGTGATTTGCTCAACAGCCCTAGCCGGGAAGCGTTCTTGCTTCCCAAGTGGGAGGTTACGGATGAGGATCTCCTGAGGGGTGTCAATGGGAGTGTGGAGGAGGCGGAGAAGTTGGGTGTGGTGAGGAGGAATGATACGAGTGCGCTGGAGAAGTGGCAGGAGGGAAGCGCGTTGGGACATTGGGAGATTATGAGGGGGGTGTTGCCGGAGGTTGTGTGGGTTAATTGGTAGATGTTTCTGTTTCGAGTGAGGGGTGAGGAAGAAGGGATCTGGGATGGGTGTGAAAGGGGAAAGGAAAAGGAGTGTGTTGGTAAAATTTGTCGTTTCTTGCCAGAAGCATGTCGCGAGTCTGTATTCACAATCAATTTTCCTGTTTATACTTGCTTCGTATGTCCTTGCGACTGTTGGAGCGGATGCTAACCCAGTGGTTGGTTCACCATGACTTTCCCCCGTCGTTACGCTTTTCTGACTTCCTTTATGAGTAGTCGGACCGGGTAGAAAAAGCACATACGGCCATAGATAGTGGAAAACTCGGGATCCCGTCCGCTCTCCCATAGATAAGCCACTAATCGGGGGCTTGCCTATGGGAGGAATTTTTTGTAGATTGCGACAGGGGTTTGGATGACTCAACCAAAAACGCCGCCCCCGTTTCTTCCGGGGTTTGGATGACTCAGCCAAAACCGCCGCCGCCGTTTCTTGAACCGTTTTCCATTGCCTTCGCCGTCGAGTGCACCGTTCCACTTACGCCAAGCCCAGCTGAGTGGGCCAGGCATATATCTACCGAGCGTCGATTTGGACTTCTTTTGGGCGAAACTTAAGTTACAGCCGAGGGTGATGATGGTTCTGATCAAGCTGTGGAATTTTCTGGTTAGTAAGAGGGGGGCCTATGAGTATTACGACTACGCCGGAGGAGTATCGGCAGAGGTTTTTGAGGATGTGTAGGAGTTATGTGGAGGTGGTAGAGGACTCGAGTGAGTGAGCAGGGGAGGTATGGTTGTGCTTGAAGTTTGCGTGAGCAGAGATACCCNACGACTACGCCGGAGGAGTATCGGCAGAGGTTTTTGAGGATGTGTAGGAGTTATGTGGAGGTGGTAGAGGACTCGAGTGAGTGAGCAGGGGAGGTATGGTTGTGCTTGAAGTTTGCGTGAGCAGAGATACCCATTGACTTTCTTCCTCTACCATTTTCCTTATGGTCATCGTGTTTATGTTACTCTCAGGCTATTCACTGGGTGGACATAATGTCATTGCCGTTGGACTTAATCATATCTATCATCCACGGCACATCCCAGATTTCAATTCCAACTTTACATTTGCATTTACAGGTTTTTTTGAACAGAAGGCTCCAGTTGAGGAAAGTGCGAGATGTGTCAAGCGCTCACTGTCCCCGGCGGATACCGTTGTGCTCACCTTCGCCACCATAATGGTTGAAGTCTGCGGTGCTAATGAACTTTGGGAGCGAAAGGTACCGGTGGAACCTTGGATGTTGCATTGAGTCGTCCCCGTAGAGCGAGAGCAACCATCATCATCACTGATCATCCACCTACGGCACCCTTCCACTTACGCCAAGCCCAGCTGAGTGGGCTAGGCATACACTACACAAGGTGCTTACCCCTGCCATTTACTCCTGACACCTACTCAGAAGGGGGAGGTGTGGTTGGCTTTGGTGAACACTTTTCTCTGTACGTATATCCTTCAGGCGAGTTAGAAGGGCCTCAAGATATAAATTGCATCTTTACTCTCGGATTCCCGACTGAAACAAACAAGCAAACTTCTGTCCCATTCTMATTGCATTCATTGTATATCCATTCTTCCCAGTTGATTCTACCGCATGAATTACGGCCCCTACGTCGCGAGGGTTGCGTTGGTTTTCATATGAAACCCTCCTTCCGAGTTTTCTAATGGATTTCTCCTCCCAAACNCATTCTAATTGCATTCATTGTATATCCATTCTTCCCAGTTGATTCTACCGCATGAATTACGGCCCCTACGTCGCGAGGGTTGCGTTGGTTTTCATATGAAACCCTCCTTCCGAGTTTTCTAATGGATTTCTCCTCCCAAACATACTGAGCTCGTAAGCTATTGCAGCTTGAGAGGGTATTGTTTTGAGTCTCACGGTGCCGATCGCACTCCATCCCWATGCAATACGGAAGGGATGGAGCTACAAAAACCGCCGATACCGCCGACTGTACTCGACGTCGAAGAACGCAAAAGAAGAGCATTTGCCGACGTCGACGAATTTACGGTAACAACACATGAGCGTTCGCTTTGTAAGAAGACCAAAGGCCAGCGAGAACGCGCGTGGTGTCTATGGAACAGGTATGTACCTTATCATTTTGCTGT
>RAOO01000258.1:0-10534 GCA_009805345.1 Neurospora sp. FGSC 26628 | reverse complement strand
GCAAAGACAGCTCGCCCTTGGCATAAGCAGCCCATAGACTCCTGACCTGCATCCTGAGAGCGCGGACATCGCGAAAGAGGGTAGCAAAGATGACGAGAGGGGACGCAGCGTCTTCAGCTTCATACTCAACAACGCCGCCCTCGTCGACTGTTTCCTTGCCCTTGGCCGCTTGCTCTGAGCTTCCTGTGGAGTCTTCCCCAAGGTCAAAATCGGGAGCATCGTAGAAGTCGAGAAGATCAAACGGGTTGGCGGTTGCTGTTGTCTCGGGTAGCTTGGGAAGGGCCCTTTTGGTCCAACTGTCTTTAAACAATGGCTCGAGGACATGGCGAACTTTTTCTAGAACCGAGACAAAGTAGGAGTGGTTCTCGTTTGACTCAAGCTTCAGGGCGCGGCCATGTTCCTGGAGGAGCTGGGCGAAACCCTTGCGCACCGTGATGGCGCGCTCAATAGCAGTTGGAACGACGGCCGGNTGAACTCGGCAAGCGGCACAAAGTTTTTGAGCGCCAGCACATACTTCTGCCTCGTCTGCGACTGGTTTGAGAAGTTGTCAGCCTGCCTGTGCGCTTGGGCTTTGGCCGATTTTCGGGCTTTGCCCTTGAGGCGGGCACTTTTGAGGTTGACATTTGTGGGAGAGGTCGAGTTGGAAGCGAGGAGTTCGGTGGCGCAGCCCAGTGTCTTTCCGGTCTGGGCTAGCCACGAGGCGACGACATCAGTATCGTGCTTGTATTGGCGATATGTGCTGTAAAGATTGCTTGGCAACATCATGACCTATCGAGAAGTTGATGTGATCAAAAAGGCAGCACGGTAAAGCTTGGCGAGACGAACAGTAAATATGAGTTTTGCGCTAACAGCCAGAAACCCCTTATGTAAGCAGATAGATTGACCAATAGGAGGCAACTCGAACCTAGGGTCCCGGAGTCCCGAGAATACGGGACTACGGGACGGGTTCAAAGACCAGTATATAAGAAGGCCGCTTCCCGGCCTTCGTTATTCTGGTTCTTCAGCAAGCAACAGCTCATACAATCGACCAGTACCTTTTGGCTACTACTACCGTTGTTCTTATTTCCCAGCGATATACTCCTGTGCTTGTAACGGTTCGTCACACGAAAATGACCGAGAAGCAATCTACGCTGGGCCTTAAGACATCTGACAACCTACCGGAGAAAGTTACCAATCGCGGCATCCACATCTGCGCGCAGAATCCCTCGCTTGTGACAGAGATAGAGAGACTTATCGACGACCATCCTACCCTCTGGGAGGAGGGAGGGGTTATCAAAATGGACGAGGAGGATATGATGATGCGCGTCCCTCTGGTAGAAGGTTGGCGGAATCAGCGCATTCGCGCGCGTTCCTACCCCTTGAGCAGGAAGGATAAGGAAATGCTCGACCAAGTCTTCGGGGCATTGCACGAACAAGGCAAAATGGACTGGGTCAATAGGGCCACGCCGTTTGCTCACCCAGTGTTCGTGGTGTGGAGAACTGTCAAGGGTCAGCAAAAAGGTCGAGTGGTGATTGATTTGAGGGCCCTAAACAAAGTCACCGTGCCTGATAACTACCCTCTCCCGCTACAAGCCGAAGTTATCGCATCCCTTAGGGGCAAGTGCTTTATTACGATTATCGACGCTACAGCCTTCTTCTACCAGTTTGGCGTGTGGCCCCCTCACCGCGACCGCTTTACCCTAATCAGCCCCCGAGGCTTGGAGCAGCCCAACGTTGCCCTTATGGGCTACCGAAATTCCCCGGCCTTCGTTCAGAGGTTTATGGATCGGTTACTCGCTGCATTTGCCAAGTTTTGTCGCGCGTTTATCGATGATATCGTCATATTTTCGGATAATGCGGAGGACCACTTGAAGCATCTAAAGCAGGTGTTCGACCTCTTTACCTCGAAGAACATCGCTCTGTCACCAAAGAAGTCCTTCATCGCCTACCCCAACGTCGAGCTCCTCGGATTCAAAGTCGATGCATTGGGCCTATCAACGACGGAGGAAAGGTTGGCAGCATTCAAGGGCCTGGAGTTCCCCGATACGCTGAAATCACTGGAGAAATACATTGGGGCTTCGGGATTCATCCGCCACCTTCTCCCATACTACGGCAAACTTTCGGAGCCTTTACAAGACAGAAAAGTCGCGTTGCTGGCCGAGGGTCGCAAATCTGGCGCTATTGTGGCAGGCAACCCAGCAAAGCGAGCCAGTTATTGCTCCAAGACGAAGTACACCCCGACCGAGGCAGAAAAGGAATCATTCGAAGCAGTGCAGAAGGCGATTTGCGAGGACATGAAGTTGTATCATCTAAACCCGGACAAGCAAGCATTTCTGCAGATTGACGGCTCCCTGGAAAGGGGATACGGAGTGATCCTATACCACTTGAAAGACGGATACGTCTGGACGCCAGGCACCCCGATTCCAGCGAATCAGGTCCTCCCCATCATGTTCTTGAGCAAGGCTCTAAGTAAGGCGGAGATGCGCTACGGCCCATCCGAGATTTCGGAAGTGGCCTGTCTAGTGTGGGCAGTCAAGCGGCTCCGAACTCTCATTCACTCCTGTAACCTCCCAGTCATCGTTCTGACAGACCACGCAGCCACCAAGGGAATCTGCGAGCAGACCATCCTAGACACTTCCTCGACGGACAGAGGGAACCGTCGACTGATCAACGCCTCCATCTACTTGTCGCAATACGACCTGAGAGTTCATCACATCGCCGGTAAGCTCAACTTCGTCCCTGATGCTCTGAGCCGCCTCCCTACCAAGAGTGACAAGAACGGCCGATCCGACGAAGTGCCAGTGCTAGATCAAGTCTGGACCGACCAGGTGTACTTTGTACAAGCGGAGGCTCAAATGGCCCCAGCCACCAGGCGTGACTTTCAAAAGGCATACAAGTCGGACACCTGTGACGAACCGTTACAAGCACAGGAGTATATCGCTGGGAATAAGAACAACGGTAGTAGTAGCCAAAAGGTACTGATCGATTGTAAAAGCTATTGCTTGCTGAAGAGCCCAGTATAGAATGAAGGCCGGGAGGCCTTCTTTTATACAGGCCTTCAGCGGACCCGATATATCGGACCCGGGGACCCAGCGCCTTCGGGCCTTTGGGTCCTATCTGATTGGTCCGTTGGTTCTAGTCTAGCTTACATAAGTGATCCCTGGTTGGATCGTAACATTAATAGGCAAACAAGAGTTGTTATTAATAAGTGTGACGAACGGCAGTCTGATCTGCCTAAATGAGATAGCTGAAGGTAGTAACTATCAGAGTCGTTCGGTGAAGCCAAAAGGTTCACAACAAGTATGCGTGCGTGATACTAGTCTCGGTGATAATGATCAATTGACTACTGTCGAACTATCTGACAATCTGAGTTCTCCAGTCGTCCCTTTATACTCCGGGCCTTTCCCTGATGCCTTGGTCCTTGAGTGTCTATTGTGGTGATGGCTCACTGGTGGTGTTGCTNATACTAGTCTCGGTGATAATGATCAATTGACTACTGTCGAACTATCTGACAATCTGAGTTCTCCAGTCGTCCCTTTATACTCCGGGCCTTTCCCTGATGCCTTGGTCCTTGAGTGTCTATTGTGGTGATGGCTCACTGGTGGTGTTGCTCACTATGAGCCCTGCTCACCGTGAGCCCTGCTCATTGTGAGCCCGTGCGTCAGTGAGCCTCTGCATGCGCCTTTCAGGCCGATGCCTGCCCTTCTGAGGGTTACACTGGTTATCACAAGTGAGCAGTCGGGCGTCGCTTAAGTTCGTAACAATAAGGAATGCCTACTAAGACAGGGACAGAAGAAGAGGAGAAGAGAAAACATAGTGGAGGAAGCTATAAAACGTACTAAATTAGAATCCTAAGTATATAGTGTCACGGCGGTGGCAGACCACTACACTAACCAGGCCATGTTCCTGCAAAAGGATACAAGTAACCGAAGCTGGCAATTCGGTCGCTCAAGTGATCTTATATAGTTGTCCCGGAAGAGGCACCCGAGTGCATTCCGTGACAGTTAGAGTGATGGATAAGTTGTGGCCTACAGATATCCCCATGGAAGGCTCACTCGATCCATACCGCGCAGTAATACTTTATTTAGACGACCTCGAACAGTACTTTCTCCCGGAACCGGTGTTTGAGAAGGGAGGCACGATTGAGGATGCTTTGAGCATGGATTCTGAGGGGTATGATATAGCAAGGTTCTTCTACGACTTGCTCCATGTTAAAGGGCTACGCAGGACACGTGGGAAATCCGTCTTGAGTGATCTGGAAACTGGTATCACCCACCTATTGAAAATGAGTACTGGCACCGGATATGGATATTTCAGGAGGTGGCCTTGGCCCGGGAAGTACTTTTTATGTGCGGAGAAAAGTTCACATCGATTTCATACTTCGAAGCGGTGCTAGAAGCCTTCTGGAAATTCCGTGAGGGACATGCCTTGTTCTTGAACAATTGTCCACTACGGCGCGGGTTCTGTGAGCGGTTCCCTTCCCATCTTTATCCAAACAAAGCTATGCTCATTCGTCAATTACTTTGCCGCGGAACGAAACTGAGCTTGGGCACCATTCTTGTGGCTTTCTCCAACCAAACCGAGTGTCCATGGTATCGCGCGACTGACCCACGCGATATCGTCTACGGTATACTCGGCCTCCTTTCCAACGATGACCGTCGTCCGTTTGGCCATGTCGGCTACAAAAACATGACATGGGTTGATCTATTTACTCAGGCCACGCGAGCTTTGATTAAGGCGTCTCTCACATCGTTTTTTGCTGGCGATGTACTGTATAATATTGGACATTGTCTGCCCCGTCCAAGAGACCAACCAAGCGAGTTACCAAGCTAGGTCCCCGACTGGCGGGATGTAGGTGTGAATGGGCTGCCGCAAAGCTTAGTAGCCATGCGTCTCGCACACCTCAACGCCAGCGATAGCCGCAAGGAGAGCCCTTACCATATATTCTGGGGACATGGGAATTCGGCGGCCATCCAGTTGCCCGGGTACCG
The DNA here is from genome assembly GCA_009805345.1 of Neurospora sp. FGSC 26628. Lineage (NCBI taxonomy): Eukaryota > Fungi > Ascomycota > Sordariomycetes > Sordariales > Sordariaceae > Neurospora > Neurospora sp. FGSC 26628. The sequence goes on along the minus strand of RAOO01000258.1, from coordinate 5,564 downwards.
CGTTGATTTCGTCACCGACGTAATGGCCTATGACTACCAGGCTGAGAATGTTCTTGAGAAGGATCGACCAAGCGACTGGCTGGCACGCATTCGTGAATTACGGGGTTGCCAGTGAGCTCAGATACTTGGAACTTGGAGGGAGAAGACTACGTCTGGCGCTTGGTAATGGAGAGCCACGACGCAAATTTTCTCGGACTACGGCTGAAGGAACCCAAGTACAAAACAGAGGCTGCTTGCTTTATCCGCAGACTCATGCGCCAGGATTACCCGGATCCTGAGTCACTCCGAGACTTTCTGGTCGAGTACATACAAACATCCGGAGAGTTGAAGGCATTATCGAAAATCAGGAGCTCGAAACGCACCTTGAAAAGGAAATTATCCAACCCGGATGATGATACTTGCCGTGGTGCGACTACAATTACCGACGGGAAGGCGCAGACGAGAAGTGAATTAGTTGATCCGGAGTGTGTACCGGATAGCATCAGCGAAAGCGACTTGAGATCCTTCATGGACGCGAAAATAAGAGCGTTATTTCGCCGTTCAAGGTCAAAGAATTCCACGTTATTCAAGACGGCTAAAGGAATGCTGGGCAACGGGATTGGGGATGTTAGACCTGGAGACATTGTGGTAATTCTGCAAAACGCACACACCCCCTCTATCCTGCGTCCACGCCCGCAAAACGGGGATGAGATTGCAACCGACCGCGGAGGCAGTGGAAGCACCTTCACCTTCGGGGGAGAGGCATGGGTGGACGGTATCATGCATGGGGAGTTCATAGACACTGAACCAGAGGAGGAGGTCTTTGATATCTACTGATTGATACTGACATCTGTCGTTTTCTTGCTTCATTCTTGAATATCACGCAGTTTTTTACCACAGAGATATCAGGTGCCAGCTTCATGCTTGTGCTTTACGCTTTCAATGCGACAAACAACAGAATTGTGAGTAACGGAACAACCAGGACAGAAAATGTCAGGTTAAAGGAAGGATTCTCCAAAGACCATACATCATCAAGTAAGTCAATGAGGCAGCCGCCTCCATGACATACCTTCCAGGTTGTAGTTGCCATACCTCAATACCCAGAAGCAAAGCTGAAGTTTCCGGGTGGTCACGATGAAGGTTATCACGTGCCTGCCGTCTCTACAAGCAGGTGCCTGCCGCTGTTCGTCCAGTATCTAGACTTACTGTACCTGCATTTCCATGACAGAAATTTCCCTCTTCCCATTTCACTTCGTTCCTTCTCCTCATTTCCTCGTCTTTTCTTCCATCTCTTTCCATCCAACAACCAGTCGCTGTCGCCATGTGTGGACCACCCCATCACCACCAGTCTTCGACAACAAGACGCCCTCCTTGAGATGGGGAGCATAAGTCCCATCCAGTCACTAATGTCCATCCTGTGCAAGGCATGTTTGGTTCTACCAGCCCCAGCCGATTTTACTCGTTCCATACCAACTGAAACGAAAGACGCCGCTGGATGTCCAGTCTCCGGTCTGAGTCTCGCACAGGCAAACTACCAAAAAGTGAGTGGCTGTGCCAGATGCTTCCACTGACTTGTACCTTTCTGCCGTTTTACACTGTGCTGCCTGCACACTGCTGTTTTGCTTCACTGCTTACTGCTTTCTTGTTTTTCTCTCTCTTCTTTTCTGTTCTTTTTGTTTTCTTGCTTTCTGGTATTCATCCTTGGTAATCCTCGTTCCTTTGGGTTGTTTCTTCCTCTCCGTGATGCTATTTGATAGAAAGCGCTCCGAAAAGGTTCTGGCCACTTTCAACACCATTTCTCGGCGGGGCTAACCCGTATTGGAACAATATTGCGGTTCAGCTGGGTCTAGACCTTCCACTTCGCCTGGAGAAGTTATCGACGCCCCCCCATAACGCCTCTTGAGGCCTCCATGATATGGATTGATATCGAGCCCGCGGAGATTAACACGATCATAACGTTCCGCCTCCTTCAATAGCTGTTTCCCAAAGTGGATCACTGTCAGTAAGTGGCTGTGTTCACGGTAATGCAATGGAGGCAATCTCTCTGAATGGCATGATCTGGTATAAATACCACTGCCACTGCCGGTGACTAGAGTTGGTGTCTCTCCGAGTCATCATCAACGAAGCCGGCCCTCGTCCTCACATCATTCGTCAACTCATCCCGACGCTCAGGTCTCCCATTTTTCCCTACAGTCCACCCTCTTCTCCCACCCAAAAGACAATACTCTACCGCCAAAATGGTCTGGGGTGGTGTAAGCCAGCGTCTCGTGGTTACCAATTTGCCAGATGGCGTCAAGATGTACATCACCGACGTAGAACTCTTCATCCCCGAAGGCGACAACCAGTGGTGGCCAACATTTGGCACCCGAACAGAACTCATCTACAAATATACAACGGTTAGTTTATTCCGTTTATAACTATCCTACGGACCATTTCTGAAGGTGTTCGAACCCCTTAAAAGTGACCTCTAGGTAAAACTAACCAACCCCTCAACAGCCCGAAAAAAAGAAATCCACCTTCCCCCTCGAAGTCAGCCCCACCATCAGCCACGGCCTCATCGGCGAAGCCAGCCTAACCTCCACATCCATGTTCGACTCCGGCGACGGCCCCTCCATTCGAATCGACTTCCTGCTCACCGGCACCCTCAATGCTAATACGGAAAAGCCGCTTCCTGTTGGCCAAAAGGGAAGCGTCACCATATCCACCCCGCCCTGGGGCGGCTTCTGGTCCGGCTATAGTAATCCCAAGCAGATCATGTTGGCGTATAACCTGATCGGTGGTGACGGCGACTCCACAGGTGGACTCACCAGCTCGCTAAACGTCCAAGTCGACATCCCCGTCTCCGGTCACACCAAGGAGTTGCATCTGAATATTGTGCCGAGCGCTTCTTCTTCGGGTGGCGAGATCAATGGGCTTGGCCTGAAGGTTGCGCCAGAGGATAATTGGGCGTTTGACTTTGCGAATCTGCTGCTAGGGGGTGTGTATAAGGCGCATGAGATTGGGTATGGGTGGGTGTTTGGGGCGTTGGGTGGGTGGCCGGCTGCGGTTGGGTTGGTTGGTGGTGAGGAGTTGAGGAAGCTGATTTATGGGTGAGGAAATAGTTCAAAACGACTTCCTGGAAACAGGACTCGGAGCAAGTACGTGATAGTTCCCACACGTTCTGGAGATCAGGATGGGCATTCGAAGGGAAAAGAAAAGCATATCTCATTATCATGGAGGTTGAAGCAAAACCTCGTCAGCTATTTCGGAATCAAGCAAATGCATCTTTAGGAGCCTTGGTCGCATATTTAGGGCTTCGCAGGACCTTCTGAAGATGACCCACGCATACGCTGGTGGTGTTTCTGCCTATAACGGATGTAAAAGTGCCGCTGGATGTCATACGAATCCCTTTATCCTTGACTTAAACACCATCTTACCAGTTCCGATCCCTCCTTCCAGCGCCTAGAGGCCACAGAGTTAAGGCTGACAGCCTATATGCTCTTTCAAGGATCAGAACTGCCGTATCCAGATCCTTTGGGCGAGTGTCACTCCGTCTTTCCGGTTTGATGGATGGAGGTATTCATTTCTCTTTCTTGCTGAAGTCCTCTTCCATGGCTGCTACTTCTTCTCCTCCTTTTATGTGACTTGCCAATGGAACTTACTCGCCTCACTAGGTCCCACTTAACTGTAAACCCAACGAGAAAGTTGGAGAGATGCCGGGAGGCATTTTTTGAACATCAACGCTTCCTTAGGCCTCTAAACCAACCACGGAAAGTACCTTCCTATGGAGAAAGCATGCTGAAGACCTTCCACTGTGTGCTTAGAAGAGTGTAAGACGTCCCCGTGAGCATAAATCCCTACGGTGTGTTGACGTCTTCCAGTCTTGCCCCACGTAGATGTTGTTCACGACTTCACGTACTGCTCTGCCCTGTCCCTTCTGCTGTAATCATAATTCCTTCCATAGCTGCTCCTCTCGCGTATTTCTCTGCTTCCCTCTCGCCTTCTTTTTCTCTTCCTCTCGCTTTCCTCTTCTTTGGCAACTCTGGTTTTTCTTGCAATTGAAGCAACAATAACCGGTAACAATAGCAGGATCAGCTCCGCAGTTATCATTTTGATGACGAAAGCTTTCCTCCTGTTGCAGGGACGAACACCCATGTTCAACCACAACCGACCAAATTGGACTCTTGCCTCTTGCCTTTTGATGCACCTGATGGAGGAGTGGCTTGTGATCTCACTGCAGACCGTGCCCCAAGCCGCGCTCGCTTGGACCGGCATTTGTATCGCTTCAGAGGTACGTTTATCTGGAGGATAATATTTCTCATGCTAACTTTTGCAGATGCTTGCCAACCCTATAAAAGCGACCGAAGCCAACCGCAAAGGGATCGACTACGTTGTTAAGAGAATGGACTGGTATTGGAATTTGTCGACTAGCCTTCTCAGGAATCCCACCAATAACATCAGCGAACTCGATGGAATGAGAGGCGAATTGGAGAACCAAATTGTTGACCTCTACAAAGCACTCATCCCTTATCAGATTAAGAGTGTTTGTGCTTATTATCGCAAACCCGGCCTAGTCTTTCTTCGAGATATGATCATGTTTGACGACTGGAAAGCTGATTTAGGAGCTATCCAAGATGCCGAGAACTGCTTCTGAAACAATGCCCATCCTGGTATTTCTAGTTATACAAGGATGACTTAACAATACTGTATATCTCACGGTGTCATATGTATTAGATATCACCAACCGGTGAAAAATTTTCTTGAATCTAGAACGGATGATTCGGTGTTCACGGATGATTAGGCATACAAAGATACAGGAGTTTTATGGACATGGTATGGCCTATGGTTTGCCTTGCTAGGGAACAAAGCTAGGATTGTTGTAGACTTCTCAACGTCCAAGGCATCCGTTCTAAATTCAAGAAAATTTTTCACCGGTTGGTGATATCTAATACATATGACACCGTGAGATATACAGTATCGTCAAGTCATCCTTGTATAACTAGAAATACCAGGAATGCGGGACTTGCATGCTTTATGTCCGCAGAACGACCGACACTGCCCTCACACGGGTGCATATCAGTACGGAATTAATCTCTCGGAGATGGTTTCGGAGACGAAGAATGAATTGACCAAGATTCTGGAGGAGTAGGTAGTCATACCTCTGATACACAGCCCCGGAGGAGGTTCTCCTACCGATTGGGAGTCAGATAACACTCGAAGAATTCTGGCTTTGCACCATGACTTCGATAATGCAAGATAAGTTTGCGTCTCGAAAACAAGATCAAGTGTCCACAGGCTCGGTCAACCGGCAAAAAGGCCGTAAGCGTCATATTGCTAAATCCAACTTGGGCCATCCTGCATCGGACAAAACTACATCTAGGTTATCTCTTGCCTTGATTCCCCGAGCCTCAGCTGGCTTCTATAGCCAAAACAACTCGTCCTCTTCCATCTTCTCAAGCCGTTCCTCCATCRTCAGTACCAGAAGTTTCTGCTCAACCCCGAGCCCCAAGGTCCGAACTTCTTATTCTCAGATTGAGGCACGTACCCAGGGCCGCAAGCTTCGACCACGCGACGCGCGCTCTCATCCATAGCTTTTCCCAGCCATC
>RAOO01000257.1:0-10095 GCA_009805345.1 Neurospora sp. FGSC 26628 | reverse complement strand
GTACGTACCAACCTTCTTTGGTATAAGAAGGCCTTAAGGCCCGACCTTCTCATGGAGGTTGAAAGGATCAACAAGGCCTTCGAGACCAAAGTAGTTTATCAGCTGAATTGAACTACTGTTCCAAGCCCATATCACTGCCCTTGTCACACAACCAGGACAAGTTGGCAACTAAGCTCCGGCTCACTTTAGATGCACGCTTTAGTACATACCTGTACTCGCCACTGGGTTAGGTCAAAGGATTCTAATGGGAAGTGGCTAGGCCCCTTCATTCACCTCTTGAATGCAGAGCATCTTGAACTTGATATGGGCAATTTTGAAAATTGGGCATCATACCGCGACCTGTCCCCCCATGTTGATTCTCTGGTAGAATCAAATGGACTTGATAGCCTTGAGGAAGTTCATACAGGCAGATTGATCAAGTTGCTCGAGGAATCAGGGACATACAGTAGTGAAGTCGGTACGCTGCTGAGATCGGAACGGTTGTGGATGAAGGCGTTGAAATTAGCTGAAACGAAGCTTTGCAAAGCACACGAGGCTACATCAATTGTCCTTCGTTGGATAAACATATTAAATAGATATAACTCGAAGCATAACGAAACAATTCAGGGCACGCTAGCGTCTACGGCAAATCGGTTGTTTACAGCGCAGTTGGACATGCTGGTAGCCCCTGCCGAAAACTTGACGGCAGTAAAAAGCTACTTCTATGGATTTACACCCCATGTGTTTATACAACACGAAAATGAGCATATCGATGAGCACAAACAGGCTCTGCTGTTACTTGTCCAGGGGGCGACATGGAAGAAATCAAGCCCGAATGTCCCTGTCGAACGTGCGGTTGGTCACATGGTGCGTTTTATCTCCAACGCTCCGTCCTGTGACTTTATCTCCACGGTGTTCACGCTTATTTCCGAGACCATAATTGTTCTTGAGTGTATGAAGAAATATCCAGAGCAGGAGGCTTTATACTGTGCCTTTCTAGAGCGGCGGATGCACTTACCTGACGAGGCTTGGGATACCTTGATGCATTTCAGTACTGAAGAACAGATTGTAGGCTCTCTTTGCCACGTATTGGAAGCGCAAGAAAAGTTTGAAGGAGCTGAAACGTTGCTGCGGAAAATGCACTCGAAATATACTCCAGGGGAAGTGGAGCCAGAACAAGCCGCAAAAGGAGGTGATTACTTGCATACGCTCGGTTTGGTATTGCTTGACAAAGGAAAATTCGAAGAAGCCGAGGAAATATTCCGCGAAGAGCTCGAAAACCACGCCCGTAAAAAACCGGACTCTGCGGAACTCTCTACATGCCCTACGTGGGGCATGTTGTTGTATGTGTTGCTTGGTAGTACGCTCGTTGCACAAGGCAAGCATGGCGAGGCATCAGATTGCTTGCGCCAAGTCCTTGAATGGAGCAAACAGCTACAGCTTCTGGAGCACCCCATTACTCTGGAAATCAACGAAATCCTTTTGAGGAGTCTTCTACCCTTGAAAAAGCATAGAGAAGCGGAAGACATACTAAAGCACTGCATCAATCTTATGCAAAAAAAATTTCAATCATCAGGTGGACAAGAGGTGCAGCTTCTTGAGACAGCTATTAGGAGTCAAGAGAGCACAAGGCAAGGGTGAAGATGAAAAGTATTATGATTATCTAGACAAACTCGCCGAGCTTGAGGGCTGGGACACATCTGACTTAGATGAAGATGATTCATCCGAGGAACCGAATGCCGGCAACAAAACATTCCGTCGATGGAAGCCAAGCAGCCATCGAGGACGGACATTCAACAAAGACCCAGTCTGACTACACGATTGTCGGTAGCACTTCTGGACCTTCAGGACCAGGCGAGATGGCCCGAAAGATTGACACTAATGATCTCGATCCAGTGCCTAATCGCATAGATATGGCTCGACAAGAAAACGAGCGCCGTCAAACGGAGGATCTTCACCGATTCTAGAAGCTGTTGGTGGATGACGATAACAACATGCCTGTACCTCTAACGATAGCCTGCGACGATGAAGAGGCAGGATCAGTCGATGGTCTGAGTGGTACAAAAGCCCCCGATGGAGCCCAGATTCAGACCGAGGCAGACGATGCATTGAGCCACATCCTACAAGAAGTGGATAAACCACCAATGGACTTTTGGATCAACTCAGTCTGGAGCCAAATGGAGATTCCTGGTTACGGAGGTATATTCCAGGACCAGCCAGTCAATATGGAAGTCCGGTTCACTTTTGACTTAATGGAATCAGATGCCGCAAAAAGAAAACGGAGGGACACCAGAGGCTCGGTTGTTACGAGTGGGAGCACGTCCCAAGAGCAGCCAAGTCGAAAGGTCATGTGAACAGAATGACGGATACAATGCTTGGTCTTCACAGTGTCGACGACAGAAAGCATGAGCGATGATACACCATCTCGTGGCACCGTCCAGAACGACGTCATCCTTCGGGGGGGTTGGGCAAATGAGAAGGGATCTGGTACAGTCGAGGCGGTCGAGAATAGCTTGAGAATACCTAGATGCTGTGGGGCTCGCGATATATCCTTGAACAATCTGGGGAGTTTCGTCAAAGCAACGGCGGGCAAGAGGACGTACAAGTTGCAGCCTGGAGATTGGCTGGGGTGCTTACATTAAAGGGCGTGATGCGATGGACAGAAAGCTGAACATGTGGGCGCAACGTTCCTGAGTTACTCCGATTGGTTAGCATATTCTTTACTGTTGTGCTTCTTTTTCTTAGTTCTTGCCGTTGCTGTTCTTCTCTTTATCTTCTTTTTGCTCTTCTGTTTCCAATGTTCAGGCTTATCCTTATTTCGTACGTAGCACACCTCAAGTCATCTTTCGATTTCACGTCTACTGGAGGCATGGTTCCCTTCGCTCAGCCAGGAAAACTTTCATCTCGTACACTCTATGTCCTTATACGTAGAACACCATTACCAGGAGATTCAACCTTCTTTGTACGTTCGATCAGTGCCGAAGAGTTAGAAGTCGTGACCCCATGCCCGGTCACCCCTAACCCTCGGTCATATAACTTCATCACCAAAATCCAGATATCATTGCAAACTGGCCACTTTTGCAGGGATTTTGACCGTTTCAAATGCAGATTTATTCATTCTGGTGCACGTAGATGACTTCCAGTGCTGACTCGAGGGCTCTCTCTACTGCCTGCACTGGGTTTACTGCCGTCGTTGCCCTGGCAACCTTCTGGCGTTTGGGGGCCTCCTTTGAGGCCTCACGAGCTTTGATGATCTCATCTATGCATGCAAATTTATCATTACCCCCTTCTTTGACTTTCCTTTTACTCCTAGGTTTGTGTGAGGCTAGTTGAGTCTGTAAATACTGAATCTGGTGGTCTTTTGCAGCCAGTTCAGCGTTAACGTCGAGGGACTTGGCCGCCTTGGTGACAACAGTCCTAATCTCACGATCGAGGGCAGATAGCCTGTTGTGAATGCCTTCAAGCATATCCCTGGACTTCTGGGGAGTCGGGAAAATGATGTTGTCCTTTGATACACCCTCGTTTGGGGGTGTTCTGGGTGGTGATGGCTGGGCGGGCAGGGCATCGTCATCAACAATGGCCTCTGGGTCGTCAAGGACAACAGATCTGTTCATTGGCCATATTCCTGTCTTTTTGAACCCTGATCTGAGGTTTCTGGAGCTCACCCCCCTTCGTGAGGCTTCCTGATAACACTTGAGAAACCGTTGTTTATTTACTGGTGCAGATGCNCTCTGGGTCGTCAAGGACAACAGATCTGTTCATTGGCCATATTCCTGTCTTTTTGAACCCTGATCTGAGGTTTCTGGAGCTCACCCCCCTTCGTGAGGCTTCCTGATAACACTTGAGAAACCGTTGTTTATTTACTGGTGCAGATGCTGGAAAGCTGGCGAAATCCTTGGTTAAGTCTCTGAAATACGACTTTACTAGTGAAAAGACAGAGCGATCGAGTGGCTGGGTCTTATGAGAGGTATGGGGAGGTAGAAAGAGTAGTTGGACTTTGTGTTGGAAGGCCTCAACGAGGAAATCATCAGAAAGATGACTCGAGTGCTCATCAAGGACCAGAAGGCGCCATCCCTCGTTTATATGGGTTTCAGGAAGGTAAACCTCCTTCAACCAGCGTAGAGCAATCTCTGAATTGCTCCATCCAGTCAATGAGCTGTCGTATTTCCAGCTTTTGAGCTCGTTGTCCATATTATTAGGGAACCATTGACCTTGAAGGGATGCACCAGTAAAGACAACGACGGGGGTAAGCCTCTTGCCCTCAGCAGTGCCACATTCGATAATGGACACCCAGGTCGTTACATCAGAGGTTGTAACGTATGTCTTTTTTATTAGGGCACTCCCAAGCACTTTGCCATCCCTAGATTCCAACTCTTGAAGACCATGTTCGTCCATRTTGGCAATGTTGGCTGGGATAATGGCCTTGTCTCGAATCTGGGCTTCCAGAAGGTCGAAGAAGGTCGTGAATGCTTCCTTGGTTGAKCCTCGAGCTCGAGCCGACTCGAGCGGGCTCGAAATCTTAGTCCTGATGGAAGGATTCCTCTTCAKGAACCGGTCTACCCATCGCGCCCCCAGCTTGTCATTATCTCCTCCTCTTTTCAATATCGATGTAGCGAACCCAGCCACTTGACGACGGTTAGGAGCCCGGCCAGCCTTCTCCTCATTCAATATCCATTTACATATGAAGGATTCCTGGGCGGGAGAGAGTCTTTGTCGTGGTATCTTGACTTCGCGTAGGGTTGGGACGCCTCGAATGCGGTCGGACAGGGTGGACTGCGGGATCCCATACTTTTTGGCTGCTGCACGCTGGGAAAGTCCATCGCGAACGTCTGCGATCGCTTGGTCGAGTAAAGACGAGCTCATCGCGATAGCAATCAATCAAATCGATGGTGTTTTGGTAGAGTTGTTGTTGTTGAAAGAAAGAGGGGGTCTCAAAGTGCACGGGTGAAATGGCGGTGCGGGGAGTGACCGCGGGTGGGGTTGACCGGGCATGGGGTCACGACGTCTATACCACAACATATTCAAGACACTGCAGCAGAGCAGTGGACTTCGAAAAGATGTAAACAGGGAAAGAGAGCCAAGGGTACCATCTGCTCGACATATTGTATTTGGACTATAATGTCCTGACCAGAGAAAGAGTAGTGTCCCTGACCATGGGGAGGCCAATCAACGAGTCCTCTCAACATCTTAGTAGCAGAAGTACGAATACTTGAGGCATTTTACAGCTAAAAACAATCACATACGACCATACCCACCGGAAAACTCGGGATCCCGTCCGCTCTCCCATAGATAAGCCAGTGAGGGCCAGACTAGTAGTTGGGTCGGTGACGACCAGCGAATCCCTGGTGTTGTATGTCTTTTTTTTTATTTTTTTAATATTTAAATTTTTGGCCATTTCCCTCCCTCTTTGACAAAACGCTATTATTTGTTTCTTTCTTTTTCGAAGGCGCATTGAGTTTTCTCAAGTCTCCGCACAATTATTTGCAGCTTGGCTTTGTTGCCCTTTGCTCCCCAGGTGCTGCATATGATGCGACCTTGGCGCCTACTGTTGTTGTTGTTGTTGTTGTTATTTTTAACGTCTACTTCCGCCTCCCGTAGGGCATGAGACGTGCCACATCGGTGAATCTAGCGTATACCTTGGCGCCTACTGTGGGGAACAACTGCAAGGTCTGGCCTCCCGCAGCGGCTGCCTTCCTCGTTCACTTCAGCACTTCCCTCCTCAATCCGCCTGCTTATCTTTATACCACAGCACCTTCTTCGTCATTTATTTGCAAGTCATTTCCGTAGTCGCTCTTCTTTTCAGAGTTTTGGAAGTCCAACGAAGGCATTCCGACCACATTCAACCGCCGGTGCCGTTCGTAGCAACCCGTCTATTACACGGCCTCACCTCGCCGTCGTCACCGATCCTCGACCCCTCACCAGGCCCGAACAATCATTCAACCACGCCACCCAAAATGGCCTCTAACACTGAGCTATCAGAAATTAAGCAACTCCTTTACTGTCTCGCTTCAGACCTCAAAGCCGTCCAATCCGACCTGGCAGAGCTCAAGAAGACCCAGACTCAGACTTCAGAGGGCACCTCAACATGCTCCAGCTGCGCAGCTCGTAGCTCAAAGCCATCAAACGTCGAAAAAGCACTGAGCAACCCTGAGACCAAGCTGGTTGCTAAGGTTCGCGATACTCAGTCTGCGGTCTTGCAACTTGTCGAGGAGGAGAAGGTTTTGATCCTTGCGGAGGTGGTCCAGCTCAGTCGCGCGGTGGGGAAAGCGCTGGAGGATGCGAAGGGAAAGATGATGGGGAAGGTTGCGGGAATAACGAATGGGAAGGAGCACGGTCGCAAGCGGAGCAGGTCCACAGAGAACATGGATGTGGATGATGATCTCGATGTTGCAGAGAAACGCGTGAAGCAAGACGAGCAGAGCGACACATATGGAAAGTGGGGGTTTACACAGCGGAGGCGTAACTGCACGGCTCTTGATGGATTTGTACTGGACACTATGCGCAGAGCTTCTATGGCCTTCGATTGCGAACGAGTCGGACACGAATGGGTTCTTCTGGCACTTATCGCGTTCCATGGGAGAGCCGATTTCTGCTGGATCGAAGAATGGGACAAATTTCAAAAGGAGGGAAAGATCGGCTTTGAGTACTGCCTATATGGTCTCCTCTACCATGGGCATGAGGATGAAGGGGTCGCTAGAGGGGCATGTTCTTGTAGGGAACGTCATCCGCCCGGCGTGAGGCAGAGGGCTACTAGGTGTATCCGCGTCAAACGAAGCGAAGATGGTTCTGGAAAACTGAAGTTTTCTTGGGGGGCGGATATTGGACATGGCCCTATCCTAGGCAACTTTGAGTGAGCCCAGCGGGCTTACTTACCGAAGGAACAAACATCCTATGTTTGCCGGGGTGCGAAATTGCAAGGTCGTGACCCAGGAGTGGAAGATGCGGCATCGGCAAACGAGTGTATCTCTGGGATGGATTCAGGATATCTAGAGGTAGTCAGAGACGAAGAACGAAATGGGATTTCATCGCGTAGGATTTCTTGGAGTGGTCAAAGATACAGCTTCCTCTCAGCTTTACCTTTGAAGATGCTTGGGCTGAGCGGGTGATAAGTCATAAGAGGGTCCGACATGAGAGAGGGCAACTAGAGAACAATTATGCGCATTAGCTCATCGCGGATACAGGAAACGAATGGACAGCAATCTGAGCACCACATGTCCGACTCTGTTCATTTGAACGCACACAAGTTACAGTGATGGGCAATGTTTTGGACCTTTTCACTGTACGATACTATATGCACTGGGCTGTACGTTATAATCACCGACATATCTGCGCCCAAGAAGGGCATTACTGGGAGCCCTCGTTTCCGGATGTCTGAGTTTCTACGGTAAGAGTTTTTTCTCATCCCGGTAATAATTATTCAAGTTATCACAACTCCAAACATCTCCAATTTTGTATCCATCACGTTCAGCATCGAAAATTGCACATTCCAGAATTACTCCCAACACAGCCATAAACTTCAACAATCATCGTCCACCCAATCACAACCTCAAGATGGCAACACTCCAAAAGGGCTTCTCAACTCGTCTTCTGACGTTTGGCCTGTTTCTTATTTGTCTGGTCGCAGCCACTTTTGCCGCCGCTTTGAGTGTCGACCAAGAACTTGCCCCTCCGGGAGCTTCTTTCCCCCGTCACGGAAGTACCAAGAACACGGAAAGAAGCACCGACGCGAAGCTCAGTGGGGCTACATGACGATCCAAAACCAAGCGTCTTCTGGGGACATTTCCATCAAAAACGCCGACCTTAATTGGTAAATCCCCCTTTGATCGCTTTATACCTAGCTCTTGTAGAGTCCAGCACCCCTTCCCCCATTATTAACCAGCATAGGGGCCCTGTGAAAGGCCAGCCATGTTCTGGGAAGGGTAACAATGAGCTGACCTCTCTTAACATTCACGATAGGCTGGTAACCGCGGCGGAAACATCACGCAGGGCTTTATATACGCCTGTAAGACCATGCTCTCCCACGTCCACTTCGTTTGCGCCGGATCCATACCCGTCTTAGCAATCCTCTCGGACTGCAAGGTGGTCTACGGCGCCGTAACAACACTTACCCAGAGGGAGTATCTGCGCGCAATCAAGGAGGAGATGAACCAGCGGGGTGAGTAAAAACTTCAAGAATTTATTCCCAACGTTTGCTCAAGATCACCAAATCCCTGAGGTTGAGATTACATGGAAGTGCTAACACGATCTCCTACTACCACAGACACGAAACTCTCCCGCTGGCAGCAACTCTCGATGTACGACGAGGACATGTATTGGTATTACCAGTTGCTGACCGGTTACTGGAGGGGTGATGTATCTCACGCGGGAGAGACTGACGATTATCGGGGAGAAGATTTACTTTCTTCTGCCATTTGATCTTTCTTCACCACATTGAACACAGACTCGCCTCAGCTAAACAGGTAGTCCAGCACATCCGTGGCCTTAATAGGGTCTACCATGGCGCCCCTCCAGGCTCTATGGTGAAAGCCATGAAGGCTGTAGTCCTGCCAAAAGCTCTCTTTGGCTCCGAAATCTGGTAGCCGGGCCACCAAAAGCATGCCCTATACCGCAAACAAGGGGAATTCCCGCTTGTTAGCAACGGCCTGGCGGACCACGTCCGTAAAGTCCAGACTGTAGTTAATATCGCTATTCGTGCCTGTTTGCCGGTTTGGAAGACGACCCRCCGTGCTATCCTCTACCGCGAGGCCAGTCTTCCCCCGGCCCCCCTTCTTCTAGAGGCGGCCCGCCGGCGACACACCGTCCGCCTCCTCTCCCTGGACCCCGCCCACCCACTCGTCTCACGCCTTACAGAAGTGCGAGTAACGCCACATGGCTTACCCCGCCGCCCCACAACACTACAGACGGCCGCTCAACTTGCTCTGCCCTTCCCGCGGCCAATTCTACAACCGCCAGTCTACAATGGGGACACTCACAAAAACCCAGCGCCCACGTCTAAGGACAGGGCGGCCGTGGAGTTCAAAGAGTGGCTCCTCTGGCTAGATCCCACGGAAGTTGTCGTTTATACTGACGGCTCTATGATTGCTAAGCAAATGGACCTTCCAGTACACGCGGAGGACCCGGATGCTGAGGAGAAACGGCCGGACGGAGAGTGCGTAGGCTTTGGCTACGTAATCTTCCAGGGTCAGGCAGAGCTTGGCCATGGCTGTGGTCAGCTAGAACATGCAGAAGTCTTTGACGCAGAGGCAGAGGGAGCGAGACATGGCCTTAGGGCCACGGTAGCGCTTTTCCCGGAGGCACACGCCCGCCCACGCATTACAGTATGTCTTGATAATACATCGGTTATAAGAGCCCTTCGCGGCACCCCGGCGACATCATCACAGGCAGCCTTCCTCGACTTTAGAGATACCCGGAAATCTTACGGCCAGGACTTGGTGGACGTCCGCTGGGTCCCCGGCCACAAAAGGTATTACAGGCAACGAAATCGCTGACGAGCTTGCTAAAGCGGGCGCTGAAGGGGGAGAGGTGGTCAACGGAGGTCTGGCTACTCTTGCACATTCAAAGCGGCTAGCCAACAAGGAGATACGCACAGATTTCAGGACATGGTGGGTGTCACAACCACGGTTGCGGTGATACAGAACTACGCCCAACCTTAACGTGGTTGTTGTCAACTATATAAGACCACTTGAGTATCGAATCTTCCAGCTTCGATTACTTGTATCCTTTTGCGGAAACATGGGCTTAAAGTGTAGTGGTTTTTAAGCACCGTGACAGTGGGCAGAGAACAAACCAGAGTCGTATGTTGTGACAAGGGCTGTGTGCAGGGCTTGGAACAGTAGTTCAATTCAGCTAATAAACTACTTTGGTCTCGAAGGCCTTGTTGATCCTCTCAACCTTCAAAGGAAGGCTGGGTTTCAAGGCCTTCTTATGCCAAAGAGGTTTGGTACGTACCTCAGTACGTACCGAGCCTTGTTGCCTAATGCTTCAAGGTATCTATCTAGCGGTCTTCATACATGTGGATCTTCCTGAGTGCTTTCAACCATTCTCCTTCTTTCCTCTGGCACCGGCCTCCGTCCGATCACCCTGCGTCTTGCTTGATTGCTTTTCAGAGGTGTCATA
>RAOO01000256.1:0-10150 GCA_009805345.1 Neurospora sp. FGSC 26628 | reverse complement strand
TTACGATCCAACCAGGGATCACTTATGTAAGCTAGACTAGACAGAACCAATGGACCAATCAGGTAGGACCCGAAGGCCCGAAGGGTTCGGGTCCCCGGGTCCAAAATATCGGGTCCATGAAGACCGGTATATAAAGACGGCCTTCCCAGGCCCCTTTAGATACTGGCTCTTCAGCAAGCAATAGCTATCACACCTTATCAATACCTTTTGGCTATTCTTACCGTTGTCCCTGATCCCAGCGATATACTCCTGTGCTTGTAACGGTTCGTCACATCGGTATACCGGACCTGTGGACCCGAACCTTCATCTCGGGTCCCCATGGGACCCGAGCCATAGACCCCTCCCTTCAGGTCCTCCCTTCGGGTCTTCTCCCTTCGGATCCAACCTGGTTGGTCTGTTGGTTCTATCTGATCTAGCTTACATAGGTGATCTCTGATTGGATCGTAACACTTTCTTCATTCCTCCAATCTTGCAAATCCACGATTCCCTGCCGCACGTCAAACCCCGCATCCACGACATAATATTGACCATCTGGGACCCGAAAAGATCGACCGAAAGCTTGAGCATAAAGCGAGGCATTGTTGCTAGAGCCCTCCGCACCTGCCAGAACATACGAGAAGGTTCTGTCACTTTTGACTGCTACGAATACATTCAGTGTGATATTGCCATTGCGGCCCCTCCAGCGTTGCTGTTGAGATGTACGACGACCAGGGGAACCCCCAATACGATAGGAAGCAATAGGGAGTAAACAATAAAGATTGGGGAGTAAACAATAAAGATTGGGGAGTAAACTAAGATCAATTCTTACAAGAGGAAAGATTGTGAAAGGCTGACTCGAGGTAGAGTTGTCCTCCAAGCCTGCTTCTTAGGATGCAAGGCTGAGTAGCTTAACAACCGCTTTATGCCCATTCTCTGCCGCCGAATGCAGCGCTGTCCGTCCAGCCCCATCCTTAGCACCTGCGTCAACCTTGCTAGTATCGAGAAGCAGCTTAACAACCGCCTCACGCCCATATGTTGCCGCCGAATGCAGCGCTGTCTGTCCATCGTTATCCTTAAGATCTGCGTCAACCTTGCCAGTATCGAGAAGCAGCTTAATAACCGCTTCATGCCTATACTTTGCCGCCATATGCAGCGCTGTCTGTCCAGTCTTATTCTTAGCATCTGCGTCAACCTTGCCGCTATCGAGAAGCAGCTTAACAACCGCCCCATGCCCATTACTCGCCGCCCAATGTAGCGCTGTCCGTCCATCCTTATCCTGAGTATTTGCGTCAACCTTGCCAGTATCGAGAAGCAGCTTAACAACCGCCTTATGCCCATGGATTGCCGCCCAATGCAGCGCTGTCAGTTTATACGAATCCTTACGGTCTGCGTCAACCTTGCCAGTATCGAGAAGTAGCTTAATAACCGCCTCATGCCCATTCTCTGCCGCGATATGCAGCGCTGTCCGTCTAGCCTTATCCTTAGGATCTGTATCAACCGTGCCAGTATCGAGAAGCAGCTTAACAACCGCCTCATGCCCATTCTTCGCCGCCATATGTAGCGTTGTCCGTTTATCCCGGTCCTGAGTACTTGCGTTAACCTTGCCGGTATCGAGAAGTAGCTGAACGACTACCTCATGCCCAGTTATCGCCGCTCGATGCAGCGCTGCCTGTCCATTCTCGTCCTTAGCACCTGCGTCAACCTTGCCAGTATCGAGAAGCATCTTAACGATCGCTTCATAACCTTTTTGCTCTGCAAGCCACAGCGCCGTCCGTAGCTCCTCCCCATTCAAGTTGACCTTGCCGGTGTCGAGAAGCAATTTTACGACCGTCTCATGCCCGTTTCCTGCCGCCAAGCATAGAAGCGTCCATTGGCCCTTGTCCTCAATAAGTTGATTCACCATTGTTTCCTTTGCATCTTCCTGTTCTGAATCCTCGGGAGCTAGGCAAGTCTTTTTTAGGTTGCTCATGCTCCTCAATGCCCTCTCAAGAACCGCCGTTTCTTCCCGAAGATTCTTCACTGCAATTCCATACTGTTTCACTTCTTGTAATGCCAATCTGACATTCCGTATCCTAGTCGCCGCATTTCGACAACCTTCCAACCCTGTCTTTGAATGCTCTGGAATGCTTGCAAAGTAGTCGTGGTTGTTTTTATCTTGCTGCTTGTTTGGATCTATAAATGCCAATCTGACATTCCGTATCCTAGTCGCCGCATTTCGACAACCTTCCAACCCTGTCTTTGAATGCTCTGGAATGCTTGCAAAGTAGTCGTGGTTGTTTTTATCTTGCTGCTTGTTTGGATCTATATCCCAATCCCAGATAAGTAGAAAATTATGTGGAAAGACTGTTATCGATTGTTTGATATCTCCAGTCGTAGCTTGTGAATCGCCGGCTGGGGAAACTGCAATCATTATAACCGCCCAATAATCGTTGTATGGCCTAAGGATCGTAGGTCTCGACGCTCCTTGAAGAAGGCAGACGACATCTCCGTTTTGGACGGATTTTACCGTAGTCGGGAGAGTCCAGGAAGAACCCCATGCTTCCTTCACGCAAATATAGCTAGGGGCATTACTCCAAGTAATGGCCACATCCTGTCTGTCTTCCCAAGTAGCATTTCTCTTGACCGAGGACACTTCGCCAAGAATGTAGCCCTTGCCCTCAATGACGGCATTCTCCTTATCGTCCGAAAGGCCGTCTACAGAGACCAATTCAGATAGGAAGAAGTGGATGAGTTTGTTGAAGAGTTGTTTCCACGAAATCTTGTAGTCAGCAAATAATCCTGCTGCGGTTGGATTATCAGAGCTCATACCGAGTAAGGCATATACTTTATCGCGACGATTCGTAGCCTTGCGGGTGTGGTACATCTCTATCAGTTCACCCAGAGGGCGTATGTTAAGAGAAAAGTTGTCTGACTGACTAGTCGCGTATTTGGGCCGGAAGATTGCGCCCCTTATGAGGTAAGTTACCGAAAGGATTTGAGCCCGCAGGTCTGCGGGGAGTTCATTGAACAGGTTCAATGCATTTAGGCCTGAGCAGAATGCAAATCCGTCAATCTCAGCAGAACCACACTTGATCAGGATATGGCGAGCCGCGGCAACTTCCTGAAGCACCTGCATCAATCTGTCAGTTTCCTTAGTTATAATACTTTGACATCGGTTTCCTTACCCAGATACGCTGAAACCACGGTCGTTCAAGCAGTGTAAGAATTCCCGCTTTATTGTCTAATCGTCTTGTAGACAGCTTGGCTGCGATGCGTATTTCTTCCAGCGCTTGGTCGCTACCGGCTGCCTCCTTTCCAAGCCAAACAATTACGCGACTTGCTTTAGCGTAAATCTTCGCCATAGATTGAACTTAGTGTCCTTTTTCTTCTTCGTCTTCTTGGTTGATGCAAATGGCATCTATCCATATAGTTCGTTCAATGGAGTGATCTCGAAGATGTAACAGCGCTGCGTGAAGGTTTTCTCCGACGTGCAAGTCGCACCCGTTTATAGAGATGGAACAAGGCTTGGCCTCGGAGCCCCACACGTAGGATAACGCCTCGTACGGACGAGTGCCTTTTGAGTCCAATGCGGTGGAGAAGAGCCGACAGTGTATTGCGGCGTCCTCGTTTTCAGACGGCAATAGTTGAAGCAAACGAATATGGCTACGTGATATGGGAAACTTGTAACATAGATTCTTTATAGGTGTTAGCGTTATTCTGAAATGTCGTAAGGGAAAAAGAAGTAAACCTACTTCCACCTGTTTCGTGTTACCCACGCTGGCGGACGTCTCTGTATCGGCGGAACCGGTAGCTGGAGCGGTTGGGAGCCCAAAGGCGGGCATACGGGTAGCGGACATAGCGGTGGCGGCGGGGATGTGTTGTAGAGGTGTAGGACGAAATTGCTCTTGGCCCTTATCGTCTTCCCAACCCTCCGTATTGTGTAGTCGTTGAGATATTGTAGCTTTAGGGAACGAAGGTCTTGAGCGAGGCGACGTAGATAAGGTATTCGACGATGATCGTGTTGTCCTGAAGGTAGCGAATGTTATATAGTTGACGATTAATGGATTGAGTTTGTAAAAATGCTGGAGATTCTTCTATCCTACCTCCAAGGATAAAATAAAAAGAAACTAGAGTACTATGTTTTCTCAAGGCTATGGTGGAGCATGAGGCATTGTGTTTAGTCTGTTTCTGCTTCACCATGTTAGGCGTAGGATGGCTGGCGGTTCCCTCCCCACTACACGCCAATAGCCCAAAAGATATTTCTTTTTAGAGGCGGAGCATTCTGGACCCAGAGACTTCAGGGCGCCAATCAATAAACTCAACTTGGGCGAGGGTCGTGGCTTTCTGTCACGGGGTCTACACCTCTGCTTGGATTTGAGACGTTAGCGCGGTACAGCCAAGGCGCTAGCCAAGCCACTAGTACTACAAAAAAACAGGGTTTGAATATAGTAAAAATGATTATTTATTGTATTAATAATCAATGGAATCTCCACCTGCCTCGATGACCTTTTTCATCCTTTCTGGCATTGAATGAGCCAGCTTTAATAAAAACTCTTCAGGAACGAAATCCCAAGCTTCTTGAATAGCCGCTCGTAGTTGTGATGGTGTCAGGAATGGAATGTCGTATTTGACCTCCATAAGTGACTTCATCCAATGCCAAACGTTCTCGATTGGTGCCAAATCTGGAGAGCAAGCTGGAAATCTTCTCCGGCTTAGTGGAATAATTCCCATTAATTCCAATGCTCTCTGAGTTTCTTTTGCCTTATGGGAAGGGGCGTTATCTTGTTGAAAAACAACGCCTGGGTGTTCGCGACAAAAGGCAGCGACCATAGGAAGGATGAAAAAGATATACTTGTGAGCTGTGATTCCACCAAATTCCTTTTCCCAAAAGAAACATGGCCCTTTTCTTCCTCCGGCGAAAGATCCCCAAAGCATCCATCCATGAGGTTTTCTCTTAGTGAGAGCAAACTCTTTTGGATCATCATCCGGATCTAAAGTTACCCATTGTTTCCACATTGGATTATTAGTTGCCCATGTCTCATCAGAGACAAGAACATCTTCCCAATCTTCCGGACGAGGGCGAAGAATTTGCATCTCTTGGCACCATTCCACTCTTTCTCTTTTATTAGCAGCGCTTCTTTTTATCCTTTTGGTTCTTGGTTTTCGTTGGAAACCAAGGGAGTGAAGTGCTTTCCTCAAAGCTCCAGAGCCGGCAACGAGATGGGGAGGGAGGTATAGAGGAAAGTCACACCAGGAGATAAATCTCCGGGAACGCTCCTCCTTTATCCACTCTTTGAGCTCATTTTTCTCGGGAGTTTTCAAAAGACCTTTCTTTTTTCGCTTTTGGGGGGTAACAGGCCCAGTGCAGGCGAGTTGGACTTGTCGGATAGTAAAGCCGGTCTTCTGTGCAATATCTGCATAGCTCATTTCAGCGTAATCATGAAGGGCGCGGACTTGAAGCCTTTCATCCCTCGTTAAATGCCGTGATCCCGTTTTTTTGGGTGTTGAAGGAGGATTCAGGAGGTCAGGGATGGCAATGCCTCGAGGGACAGTAATTGTTGTCATGGTTGGAAAAGTGGTGATGAGATGAGATGCTTCCTTAGGTCCCAGAAGTCCTACTTCCAAAATTTAAGTACTTTTCTATAGAAACTACTAGAAAGGTTATATCGGAATACTTCAGAATTTCCGTTGCAGCCTTTCTTGCCACCCCCACATGATCTGCAAATTCACCGCGCTAACATTTCAAATCCAAGCAGAGGTTTACTGACCGAGTGCAATCTTGGCAGGGTCAGGACGGTCAACTTTTTTCGTAATCCGCCCAATTATATTCATCTCTTTAGCGCCGCCTCCCCACTCACCATAATTGCCTCCGTCCGAACGGTATTGATATGGGAGGTGGTGGTTCAGTTTTTTGACCCTACCACGTGATTAAAAGACCCGTTTCCTATCCTTCCCACTCCCATAGGCAAGCCGACATWATGTCGGCTTGCCTATGGGAGTAATTTTTGTAGGTTTTAACAGGGGTTTTGATGGCTCAGCTACACCTCTGCCGGGATATGAATGTTAGGGCGAGTACGTCGATCCTACAGAAAGTAGGAGAACAGAGGTTAGCGGCTGGGCACTTTTCTGTAAATGCTACGCTGCGGCAAAAGTCAAAAATTAACCTTTCATACCCCGGCAAGGGTGTAGAAACGCCGGCGTTTCCAGAAGCGTTTTCATCCTATTACTCACGCCAAGCGCGGTTAAGGCTATGAGCCAGGCTAGCACATTGAAAGTTAATTCTAAATTAGGCTTCGATACCATGGTTCTATGGGAGCACACGGTGACTAGATATCTCGTTTTTTTACGAGCTTCTTAGGTAAACTTGACTAACTTGGAGTGGACGTTTGTACCTGTTGTGCCCATTCAGCACCGTCGCACACTTGGATGAAGCTGCATCTTTCAACTTTAGCGCATCGACAGCCGATACAAAATCCAGGCCGACGATTAGAAATCCTCAACCATTATTCCCTTTGCCCTTACTGCAACATCCCTCAGCTATGCTCGCAGGATGATGGATTGGGAGACGTCCTTCTCGCGATTAAAACGTCCCCGCCGACACTACGAAGCGTAAGAACCCTGTCACAGGTTGTGACATGTGCTATATAAGCGTGCATTAGATGTTCTGTCTAGCGAACAGAACATTCTTCCATCTTTTGGTGGTTTAGCGATGAGGCATTGCACGCTCCTTCGCTGTGACAAACCCGAGATATTTGGGCAGGCGAATCCGACTAGAACCTAAGAATCTAGGCCTATATGTGACAAACGGCAGTCTGATCTGCTTAAATGGGATAGCTGAAGGTAACGACTATCAGAAGACGTTCGGTGAAGCCAAAAGGTTCACAACAAGTAGGGTAGCGTTATACTTGTCTTAGTAATGATAATCTATTGACTACTGCAGAACTATCTGACAATCTGAGTTCTCCAGTCGTCCCTTTATACTCTGGTGTCTCTAGTTACATGCATCTGGCTCATTGACCGCGAACTGGCTCACCTCTATGAGCCCGCATCCTTGTCATGGTTACATTGCCCAGCCTTCATGTGGCTGTTGTGTTCCCGATGGTTCGGTGGGCCCGTATCATTGCTTAAGTTCGTAACACTATAGCAGACTCCACCGCGCAATAGGTCACAAGTGTTCCTGCATCCGAAAAGGCTTTGGAATAAAGCGTATGGTAGTAGCGAAAATGACGACGCTACTATAAGTATATTGGCTCTCCCAAGTACTACTCAGGAAGGGATTACTATGAGATGGATCACGAATGATGGGAATGATGTTGATTGAGGGATCCAGCTAACTGAGGCTGGAAGGGATCGCCAGCTATATAGAGCTGGCGATACAAAGAGGAGGAAGGTCTGCAAAGGAGGGGATTTTGGGAAGTGCCAGAACCGCTGTCAAAGGACTAGCGGTCTGTGCAGCAAACGCCCAGAATCTTCTCACACACCCCCACAGACCTGAAATAGGAAATCTATGTACATGTAAACAATCAAGTATCCTCCTTCTTTTTGGTGTTGTTGGGGTGTCAGGAAATTCGTCTGACTTAGAGGGGGTTGTTAGGGCGAGAGTCGCATCGCTAACTTGAAGGGTTGTCAGGGCAAGAATTGCGTCGCTGACTTAAAGGAGTTGTTAGGGCGAGAGTCGCATCGCTAACTTGGAAAGGTTGTCAGGGCRAGAATCGCATCGCTGACTTGGGGGGTTGTCAGGGCAAAATTGCGTCGCTGACTTGTTGTTGTTGTTGGGAGGTCGCGTTCGATTAGCGTTGCGACAGAGGTGACCATTTTGTCTTTGGTCGAGGTTGATAAATCGATGACTGAGATCTGGGTTTATCGTGGTCGCTGTAAAATGTGTAGGAAGATCGTTAGCGGGGTAACTGAGTGGCCGCTGAGTTGATGGCGGAAAATCGTCGCCGTTGGAGTTAGATCTGAGTCGATGGTGATGATTGTCGCCATTTCCTCCTTGAAGATGGGGATCGCTGCCTTCCTGCACCCCCCATAAATGAAGGCGCAGGAGGCTAGAATAGCTTCCAAAAAGGGTGCGCGCGATGCGCGAGAGGGCTCATAACCTATGAGATGAATCACGAATGATGGGAATGATGTTGATTGAGGGATCCAGCTAACTGAGGCTGGAAGGGATCGCCAGCTACATAGAGCTGGCGATACAAAGAGGAGGAAGGTCTGCAAAGGAGGGGATTCTGGGAAGTGCCAGAACCGCTGTCAAAGGACTAGCGGTCTGTGCAGCAAACGCCCAGAATCTTCTCACAATTACTCATCTAATCGAGGGCAATCGAGGCCTCAGTATCATAGTACCAACCTTGGCCATGACTAAGCAGTCACGGGCTAATCCCATGGTATCTGATCCGCACAAGCACTCGCGAAAGGAGAATGAAGGGATGGAATAGTCTTGCCTCCTCGTAATAGAACGTCATCTCAATATCAGTAGAAGATGCTAGAATTTGTAAGATTCTTATAAATTTGCCTATCCTCTCATACCCTTCTGGTGGCATGCTAGAAAAATAAAATAAAGAGAAAGTAGTTGGGAGAGACTTAGAATACATTATATGTCTCGCGAGAAACCGATAACTGAAACCTGTCTCTTTGCACTGCCAATGCATATTATCCGCTTTTGGAAGACAGAGCTTTGGGCTCGGCGTTCTGGTGGCAGCCAGAGTACATTCTGGCCGTTGCAAGTAATCCAAGACCCATTTGGTCCTAAGTTATAGCCATGTCTCTCTGGATCATCGAGCACAATTTGGCTTTCGGTAGTCATTGTAGCTATATCAATACGTCCAACGTCGGTAAGTAAATAACGGTTAGTATGGTCAAAAGATATGTACCATACTATAGTGCCGATATTAATCGTTTGGACGCAGCTCCCCGACGCCGCATCCCAGATCTTGATAGTGTCATCGTACGCACCGGATGCGAGCCGCTGGCCATCGGGCGAAAATGTCACTGAGCAAACCCAACTGCTATGGCCTTCCAAAGTTTGGAGGCAGCTCCCCGACGCCGCATCCCAGATCTTGATAGTACGATCGCCCGCACCGGATGCGAGCCGCTGGCCATCGGGCGAAAATGCCACTGAGCAAACCGGATCGCTATGGTCTTCCGAAGTTTGGAGGCAGCTCCCCGACGCCGCGTCCCAGATCTTGATGGTGTGATCGCCCGCACCAGATGCGAGCCGCTGGCCATCGGGCAAAAATGCCACTGAGCAAACCCAACTGCTATGGCCTTCCAAAGTTTGGAGGCAGCTCCCCGACGCCGCATCCCAGATCTTGATAGTATGTTCGACCGCACCAGATGCGAGCCGCTGGCCATCGGGCGAAAATGCTACTGAGCAAACCCAACCGCTATGGCCTTCTAAGGTTTGGAGACAGCTCCCCGACGCCGCATCCCAGATCTTGATGGTGTGATCGCCCGCACCAGATGCGAGCCGCTGGCCATCGGGCGAAAATGCTACTGAGCAAACCCAACCGCTATGGCCTTCTAAGGTTTGGAGACARCTCCCCGACGCCGCATCCCAGATCTTGATAGTACGATCGCCCGCACCGGATGCGAGCCGCTGGCCATCGGGCGAAAATGCCACTGAGCGAACCCAACTGCTATGGCCTTCTAAGGTTTGGAGACAGCTCCCCGACGCCGCATCCCAGATCTTGATGGTGTGATCGCCCGCACCAGATGCGAGCCGCTGGCCATCGGGCGAAAATGCCACTGAGCAAACAGAATCGCTATGGCCTTCCAAAGTTTGGAGACAGCTCCCCGACGCCGGATCCCAAATCTTGATCGCCTTATCCGCCGAACCGGACGCAAGCCGCTGGCCATCAAGCGAGAATGCCACTGAGAGAACGGAGTCGCTATGACCTTCTAGGGTCTGGAGGCAGCTCCCTGACGCTGGATCCCAGATTTTGATCGTCTTATCCACCGAACCGGACGCGAGCCGCTGGCCATCGGGCGAAAATACCACTGAGTGAACCCAACCGCTATGGTCTTCCAAAGTTTGGAGGCATACATTCCAATCTGATTCTATAGCCGGCTTACTTCGAATCCAGTCAGGTTCTTCTGCTTTGAAGTTGCTCTTTATTAAGCTGCTGGACGGAGCAAACACGAGCGCTGATATATAAGCTTGAAGCGGAGCTTGCTCTATTATCCATCTATAAAA
>RAOO01000255.1:0-10274 GCA_009805345.1 Neurospora sp. FGSC 26628 | reverse complement strand
TTGGGATTGAATCCAGTTGATTGATTCGATCCCGCAGTTTGTACATACAGGCCAGCTGACGAGGTGCCATGATAATAGATGAGGGAAGATAGAGAGAGGAAGAGCAAGTTAGAGGAAGAGGGAGGAAGAGGGAGGAAGAGGGAGGAAGAGGGAGGAAGCGACGCCAATGCAACTTGTTCAGCCGACTTCATGTCTCTCCCGACAGCGCAACCATCCAATATCTGCGAGCGTCTGCATGACAATCACCGCAGATGATAGCAGTGGCACGGTATGGATAACCGAAAGGGCTTTTTAGATGCCAATCCACCATGGTCGAAGACGTCGTACTTCATCCAATATGGAGTGATAGGTGAAGAGAGTTTCTTCATGGATTGTGTTTCAAGACATCCCCCGATTTTTGGTTGCCTTATTCTCGCATTCACATCCTATCCTTGTATCATTAGACTTGGACATGTCAAGTTGTCAACTCTTCAAGACCCTCATAGGAACGGACATCACACCACTCCACGCACATTCGTTCTCCTCTTCCGACTTTTGGACCCGAATTCAATCCCGATCATACCAACTCCTACCCAAAGCCTAGCCACCTGCTGGAAGGACTGGGGTTCTCGATAGGCTGTGAACCATCCGGCAGTTCAATGTCACGCAAGAGCGGCAGGATCATCACCACCAAGGCCCCAGCCCCGAGGTCGTGTGTCTGGCAGGATGCATGGCCGGAGCGTTTCTCCCTRGCGATGCATTGGRGGTCCGTATAACACAGTTCGAGAAGCCTTGGATCCAACCATCAGGTCAACTCCTGCTGAAAGGACCGGGGCTCTCTTGATAGGCCGCGAGCGTGGAGAATGCTGCTGGCGTAGCATTCTCTGCTGTCTTGCGTCCGTTGGTGCGAACCGATCAACAATTGCATCGTCACTCGAGAGCGACGGGACTTTCCCATCCTTCCAAAACCAGATCTGGTGCTGTGTGTCCGGCAGGGCACATGGACGTCCGTCTCAGCCGCGCGATGCTTCTGAAAGTCCGTGTAACCCGGGTCGAGAAGCCATAAAAACTTGCCAACTCCTACCCACAGGCTAGCCACTTGCTGGAAGGACTGGGGCTTCTTCGATAGGCCGTGGATGCAGATGCTGCTGGCCGTAGCACTCTTCCACCTCCGTCTGGGGGAACCGATGGACAGTTGCGTCGTCACGGGTGAGCGGCGGGTCTGCCTCTTCCCCTYTGTCATGTTCATCGTGCGCCGCACCAAGATTGATGTTTAACCGAACTAACCGACAGTCTCGTCAACCACGATGACGACAGCATATCGGCCGTGTTCGACTCGAGCGACGACGAAAGGCACTGCAAGGTCGATCTGTTGAATCGTGGAGGTGTGGTTTTATGGGAGGATGCCGAACATGTCGTCCAACACACATCCAAATTGTCAWTGGACTTTCACGTCGATACTTCGGAACAACGAGCTCTTTTCGTTCTTCATGCTGAGGTGTTCCTAAAGGTCAGCACCCCCAGCTATCTGGTTTTCCGTCTTCTCGTGTATCCCGAGAATATTCGGTCCATCGAATTTGATCCGAGCACCCGTCCACCTACACCTGGCATGGAAGACGCGCCCAATAAGTTCATGCGTTTACGCTTCCTCATGACACAACCACCCAGCTTGGCGGTTCCCAAAGNCCGTCTTCTCGTGTATCCCGAGAATATTCGGTCCATCGAATTTGATCCGAGCACCCGTCCACCTACACCTGGCATGGAAGACGCGCCCAATAAGTTCATGCGTTTACGCTTCCTCATGACACAACCACCCAGCTTGGCGGTTCCCAAAGRTCGCCCTTTGGAACCAAAGCCACGATCTCAAGACCTGTTCGACACTCTGAAGACCCTTGCTACAGTCCAGGAACTCAACATCTACATGGACAAGCTCTGCTTTCTGCCGGAGGTTAGGCATCAATTGGCTTTGCTTCCGACTGTCTTCTCATCCGCCAATATTGGTAACCGACCAAAAACTGATGCCGGTCGGGCGAATCTCCAAAGAATGCACAAGGGTTTGGGCGCCGTGATTCTTGAGATGGGTGTTGATGGACCCAGCACGAGCGCCAGCAAAGCCACAATTGCGCAACCCGTACAACAAACGATAGAAGAAGTGGTGGCGCCGAGCTCAGGGCTCATGAGCCAGTTCGCGGTCAATGAGCCAGACGCATGTAATTAGAGACACCAGAGTATAAAGGGACGACTGGAGAACTCATTGTCAGATGGTTCTGCAGTAGTCAATCAGATCATTATTACTGAGACAAGTATAACGCTACCCTACTTGTTGTGAACCTTTTGGCTTCACCGAACGTCTTCTGATAGTCTTCACCTTCAGCTATCCCATTTAGGCAGATCAGACTGCCGTTCGTCACACCAGGCAATAGCAATGCCCCTAGGTTTGCGCTCTTTGTGATGTACTCCACATTGAATACTGGATTGATTGATAGGTGGTACTTCCCGTCTTCAAATTCTTGAACGGGATCCTCTGTATGCACTTTCAGGGGAGTGCATTTGGTGTAACTGCAATGCTTTGATCTTGAGCGCGACGGGAGGTCTGCCTTATTTTAGAGAAATTTTCGCAAAACAACCGATCGCGGGCTAACAGACTTTGCGCTGAATTTTGAGCCCACATGTTAATGACAGATAAGATAAGCTAGGTCGCTGAAAGTCATGCCCGAAGCGGTTTAGTCTAGATATAGCCCGCCCTCCAAATGTTGAAGGCATCCACAAGTGGGCCGGAACCTTCTCGCGCGACCGAAAAAAAGCGACTGCCCTGCCAGCGCAATGGAACTGGCAGCCACATTTACAGTAAAGGCTCAGGAGAGGCCTGTCCCAACGCCTTTCCTTTCCGGGCTTGGCGCCCTGGGCCTCTCAATCACCTATGCCCAACGATGTACCCAGCGCGATATTGACGAGTCTTCTGCTTGCAAGACAGCTGTGCCGAAGAGGCTGTGCCNAGTAAAGGCTCAGGAGAGGCCTGTCCCAACGCCTTTCCTTTCCGGGCTTGGCGCCCTGGGCCTCTCAATCACCTATGCCCAACGATGTACCCAGCGCGATATTGACGAGTCTTCTGCTTGCAAGACAGCTGTGCCGAAGAGGCTGTGCCCGATACCTCTACTCAGTTCCCGTCGGTTGTAGTGGAAGTCAGAGTCCAGCTTTCTTTTTGCCAGACATCCTGGCACCCTTTTCTCCAAGAGTGAGTATTGTGGTTCGGCGTTGTCGGGTTGGTGGCCTCACATACCCACCATGATGGGAAATATAGAGGGCATCCAGACTAGACAATCTCTTCTTGGCCAAGTGACCCTTCAAGCCCAAGTGTTTTATCTTCGGTGCGGAGTCTTTCTTTTGAAGCTTCTGATTGGCCGAATTTACTTAGAACCTCTCTCGAAGTGACGGTGATCCCAGTCTAGGAGAGTGGCGTCTTACTTGCAGTTGTGGGGGCAGGCGTCGCATTCAGCTTTCCCCGAAAGGATATCTTCACACTACCAATGGCACATGCGATTGGTAGCCGACCCACGCCAGACTGGGAATTTGGGGATTAACAGGTAGTGTCCATTGGGCATCTTGACACCTAGGCTGATCTGGAAGGCCAGGCGTCAACAGCTGATGCCGCAAATGTGCACATTTCCCTAGCACATCCGCCGTCTCACAGCTTTGAGACCACCTTTGGTTGGGGATGAGTCTTCTGAGCTGCAAACCAAAGTTTGGGACGCTACACCTTTGAATTTTGGTTGGCCAACCAGTTAGACAATATTCATCTCTTCGTTCCGTTCTGTCAACCCCTCGCTTTCTCCCTGAACATTGCAAGACGATCAACTCCTTTAATTCCACACGTTTGACCTTGTAAGCAAGCATTATACACATCCCGAAGCTCAATCCTTGCAACATGAAAAGGTCCTGGTCTTTCTACAATTCTGGTTCGGGTTTCTCCAACGCCAATACCGGCCCGGAGCCTCAGTATAACAACAACGCCACCGGGCCGCAATACAACAACTACAACTACTATGGATGTAGGTTTCCACCACGGGTGATGATCGTATGGGCTTGTGCTAACATCCAACAGCTCCTGGCTTTGGGACTGATCAAGAACGTGAGCGTCTCAAACGTGAGAAGCAAGGTCAGTACACTGATTCCTCCCCACGTCTTCATCAAGACTGACCGGGACAGATGCAATGTCAGAGAAGGATCAGCAATGCTTAAAGGACTTGCGCATTACCGATCCTCGCCACGATAAAACCCGCATCGAACAGACCAAAGGCGGCCTTTTGCCAGACTCGTATCGTTGGGTCCTCGATAACGCTGACTTTCAGCGATGGCGTGACTACCCGCAGTACCGACTGCTCTGGATCAAGAGCGATCCCGGCAAAGGGAAGACTATGTTGCTGTGCGGCATCATCAATGAGTTGGATCAAGGCAATACTGCCAACGCGCGCCACTGCAATGTGGCCTACTTCTTCTGCCAAGCTACCGACTCTCGCATCAACAATGCAACCGCCGTACTGCGCGGCTTAATCTATCTACTTATCGACCAGCAGCCATCTATCCTCTCACACGTGCGGAGTGAGTATGACCGTGCAGGCGAAGGCCTCTTCAAAGATGCAAATACGTGGGACGCCCTATCGAGAATCTTCACCAATATCCTACAAGACCCAAGCCTCCGAACGACCTACCTAGTCATTGACGCGCTTGACGAGTGCGTTACAACAGACCTGCCACAGCTTCTCGACTTAATTGCTCAGCAATCATCATATGGATCTCGAGTGAAGTGGATCGTCTCAAGCCGTAATTGGCCGCAAATTGAGGAACGGTTGGAGAAAGCCGCAGATAAAGTGAAGGTCTCCCTGGAGCTAAATGCGGAATCCGTCGCAGCAGCTGTCAATACGTTTATTCTGCAGAAGGTGGATTACCTAGAAGAGCTGAAGAAGTACGACCCAATTACGAAAAAGACCGTTCAGGACTACCTGTGCTCTAACGCGCAAGACACCTTCCTTTGGGTGGCGTTGGTCTGCCAAGCGCTTGAAAAAGTCCAGAAAGGGTTTGCCGTAGAAAAGCTACGCATGTTTCCATCTGGACTGGATGCTCTATATGCGCGGATGAGAGAGGATATGAGCCAGCTGGATGAATCTGATTTTTGCAAGCACCTTCTTGCTATTGTTACAATTGTTCGCCGGCCAATCAGCCTTGAAGAGCTAACCACTCTCGCCGACGAGCTTGATAACATTTACAACGATTCCAAGTCATTAGAAACAATTATAGGGCTTTGTGGTTCATTTCTAACACTACGAGAACGAACCATCTATTTTGTCCATCAATCAGCTAAGGACTTTTTACTTGGCAATGCCTCTGGTAAAGTCGGCAACCAAGCTTCTCAGGAGGCGTTCAGGTGGATTTTTCCTTCTGGGAAAGAAGATGTGAACTATACCATCTTCTCGAGGTCACTTGATGCTATTTCTACAACACTACGACGCGACATATACGGCTTAAGGGCACCGGGATTTCCGAGCGACAAGGTCCAAGTACCGAATCCGGACCCGCTAGCGATGGTGCGGTACTCGTGCGTCTACTGGGTTGATCACCTGTGCGACTTGGTTTTCAGTACGAACACAAACCGGAATGATCTTTTACAGGACAACGGTATTATCTATACATTCCTCAAGACGAAGTACCTTTACTGGCTGGAAGCTCTAAGTCTACTCCAAGCCATGCCTGCGGGGATTGTTACTATTAGAAAGCTCGAGGGCCTGCTAGTAAGTACAAGTCTAACTCCGCACTAGGAACTTGGTCTAACTAAAGATATAGGGAGGTAATGATCAGTCGCAGTTATCAAAGCTTGTTTGGGATGCTTACCGGTTTGCTCTGTCTTATAAATCAATAATAGAGCAAGCTCCACTTCAAGCATACATATCAGCGCTTGTATTTGCTCCAAGCGGTAGCTTGATAAAGAGGAATTTCAGGACAGAAGAACCTGAATGGATTCGAACTAAGCCGGCTGTAGAATTGGATTGGAATGCATGCCTCCAGACCTTAGAAGGCCATAGCAACTTCGTTACCTCAGTGGCATTCTCGCCTGATGGCCAGCGGCTTGCGTCCGGTTCGTGGGACAGAACGATTAAGATCTGGGATCCGGCGTCGGGGAGCTGCCTTCAGACCCTAGAAGGCCATAGCGACTTCGTTTCCTCAGTGGCATTCTCGCCTGATGGCCAGCGGCTTGCGTCTAGTTCAGAGGATCAAACGATCAAGATCTGGGGTCCGGCGTCGGGGAGCTGCCTTCAGACCCTAAAAGGCCATAGCGGGGCCGTTTTCTCAGTGGCATTCTCGCCGGATGGCCAGCGGCTTGCGTCCGGTTCGTGGGACGAAACGATCAAGATCTGGGATCCGGCGTCGGGGAGCTACCTCCAGACCCTAAAAGGCCATAGCAGCTACGTTTTCTCAGTAGCATTCTCGCCTGATGGCCAGCGGCTTGCGTCCGGTTCGTGGGACGAAACGATCAAGATCTGGGATCCGGCATCGGGGAGCTGCCTCCAGACCCTAGAAGGCCATAGCAGCTACGTTTTCTCAGTAGCATTCTCGCCTGATGGCCAGCGGCTTGCGTCTAGTTCGTGGGACCACACGATCAAGATTTGGGATCCGGCGTCGAGGAGCTACCTCCGGGCCCCAGACGGCCATAGCGGGGCCGTTTTCTCAGTGGCATTCTCGACTGATGGCCAGCGGCTTGCGTCCGGTTCGTGGGACAGAACGATTAAGATCTGGGATCCGGCGTCGGGGAGCTGCCTCCAGACCCTAGAAGGCCATAGCGGCTTTGTTGACTCAGTGGCATTCTCGCCTGATAGCCAGCGGCTTGTGTCCGGTTCGGGGGACAGAACGATCAAGATCTGGGATCCGGCGTCGGGGAGCTGCCTCCAGACCCTAGAAGGCCATAGCCGCTACGTTTTCTCAGTAGCATTCTCGCCTGATGGCCAGCGGCTTGCGTCCGGTTCGGGGGACGAAACGATCAAGATCTGGGATCCGGCATCGGGGAGCTGCCTCCAGACCCTAGAAGGCCATAGCGGCTCTGTTGACTCAGTGGCATTCTCGCTTGATAGCCAGCGGCTTGTGTCCGGTTCGGGGGACAGAACGATCAAGATCTGGGATCCGGCGTCGGGGAGCTGCCTTCAAACGATT
This sequence comes from Neurospora sp. FGSC 26628, assembly GCA_009805345.1. Lineage (NCBI taxonomy): Eukaryota > Fungi > Ascomycota > Sordariomycetes > Sordariales > Sordariaceae > Neurospora > Neurospora sp. FGSC 26628. The sequence goes on along the minus strand of RAOO01000255.1, from coordinate 3,095 downwards.
AATACTAGTACTACGATGACCCATATATCGTTTGACCATACTAATCGCTACCTACGTACCAACGTTGGACGTATTAAAATAGATACAGAAATTACCGAAAGCCAAGTTGTACTAGATAATCCAGAGAGCCATGGCTATAGCTTGGGACAGGATGGGTCTTGGATTACTTGCAACGGCCAAAACGTACTCTGGCTGCCACCGAATTACCGACCGTCTAGTTGTGACCTCCAGGGACGGATGATATCCATCGGCAGCGTATCGGGACTGGTTTGGTTCATTGGCTTCTCGCAAGACATATAATGTATTCCATGTCTTTCTCAATTCCTTTCTCTCTATTTCATTTTTCTAGCGTGCCGTCAGAAGGGTCTGGGAGGATAGGCAAATTTATAGGAATTTTGTAAATTCTGGTAACCTTCTACTATTGTTAAGATGACGTATTCCATTACGGAGAAGCAAAAACTATTCCATCTCTTGACTCTCCTTTTGCAGCTGCCTGTGCGGTTGTGACGAACGGCAGTCTGATCTGCCTAAATGGGATAGCTGAAGGTGAAGACGATCAGAAGACGTTCGGTGAAGCCAAAAGGTTCACAACAAGTAGGGTATCGTATACTTGTCTCAGTGATGATGATCTGTTGACTACTGTCGAACTATCTGACAATCTGAGTTCTCCAGTCGTCCCTTTATACTTCCTTCCTATAGCTCCATGAGTCTGGCTCACCATCATGGTTCTGGCTCACTTTGGTGTTGACCGTGAGCCTGGCTCACTTAGTGTCGACCGTGAGCCTGTCCCACCTGATGGCATGCGTGAGCCTTACCCTGGCCTGATGGGTGCACAGCTAGCCTCTTTTAGCTGGTGGCTCGGTTGGCCCGTGTACTCGCTTAAGTTCGTAACAGCGGTCCAGATGCCACAGGATTAACCCGTGACTGCCCAGTCATGGCCAAGGTTGGTACAATGGTAGAAGCCTCGATTCCCCTCGATCGGATAAGTGGTCTCTTCCTTGGTGGTGCTTGGGTCAGCCAAAACACTTGCAGTAGCTTCGTCACAGCTACATGGGCTTAGTTTGGATGCAAGGAATCGCGGCTTAACCTGTGGCTTTATACCACTGACTAGGTATCGAAGGTACTCAAAACTTTCCTTCACACTAGTAATTCGGCTCGTATGAGCGATAAAATGATAGTCCTCTTTCTGGATCAACCATGCTGGCTGATGAAAAGAAGCGCACAGTTTTGTGTGAATGGTTGTCACTCCACTCCGGCATTTCCAGCTCAGAATTCCACCTGCGGCTTTGAACTTGGTTGTGATAACACGGAATAGGGCAACGAGTTCTACAACTTTACGCCCCTGCCGCTGAAAGATGAAGACGAAGATTTGAAAAGGCTAATACTAAGATAGAGGAGCTCCAACCTGTTGATAGGTAGCTCCATCCTCGCAAGGTCCCTGGTCAAAGTACAATCGATGGAAAATGTCACAAGGCGCAGGCAAGCACCAAGATAGGACTTTGATTGTTATGTGAGGAACAGAAAGAGAATACTGTGCACGCAGGACAGGCAATGCTGGTAACACCCAGTCCAGCTTATCCCACAAGCTCCTTACAGCCCTAGTATTACAGCTAGAGTGTAAGGGGTGCAGCACAGTTGACACAGATGCTGGCCAAAAGAATCGATAAGGTTCTACAAAGAGAGAAAGGGAGAAAAGGGAGAAAAGGGCGCCCTCTGGGCAGTGTGGCCGGCTGTCCTAAAGAAGGGGCGTGCGCACGCACAGGCCAGTGTTGCCTGCCGCGAGAGTGGAGCACTCGCCTGGCAAGACTGCCAGGCATTTCAGCTACGGGCGCCAGCCCCATGACACCGGCCACCACTAAGTTTCTTGATCATCGAATTAATCACTTTATTCTGGATCCTTCAAGGAACCACCGTAAAGTGCGCTATCAGTAACACAAGCCCCAACAAGTGCTTGTCCGCTCATATCTATGATCGTAATGTCCCGTTAGGATTGTCACGCACGTAGATCTCGAGATAAGAGACACGAATAATCTGACGTTGTTGATTGTTAACGCGTGGCTAGTACTGTGCCTTGTAACTGCCTTGTACTACCTTGTAGTATAGCAGGTTGATTGCTGAGAACACTATTCCTTCTACAGAATCAGTTGACTCAGTCCACACAGAATGTACCAGAATACAAGAGGTTTTACCACTGTATTCTGGGGTCTTATAGTTTAGTCAGTGTCACGAGCGACGTGGTCACGAGAGACAAAGCTGAACACGTTGATTCCAGGTCTATAGTGGAATCACAAGATGAAGAAGAAAAGAGGGAAACGTGCAACGGCGCGCCTGTCGCCCAGGGTTTCAACCCAGGGCCCAGGTGGCCGGTGCACGCGGCACGACATCACGTGCCGGGACCCATCCGCCAGTGCCGTAACATCACCCCCCCGGTAGAAAAGACTCGTCCTGAGTCGTGCAAAAATGCACAGAAAGCTAGAATACGTACATGTAAAGTGGGTCCAGACCCCAAAATCCTCGCATCACCTCCTCGCATCACTTCCTCGCACCGACATGTCGTCTTATCAGTCGTGTCCCTTTTCTCGCGGGCACGTTATCGTCCTCATGATCCGGGTCAAACTCCTCCGCGTCCGCCGCCTGTAGCCAGTGATCAAGTCGTTTGGGGGGACCCGGCTAGTCTGGGTATCGCTCGTGGAAGGCCTTGATGAGGCGAGCTGAATTCTTGAAGTTCCGCGCGTCGTAGTATTCCGGGTCCGGGTCACATCCCCGCCAGCTTGCCCTGTACTGCAACCTCCCACGATATATCTTCGATGCTAGGACCTCTTCCACTTCCCATTCGACATCGTCTCCCACGTATTCCCCAGCCGGTTCCTCCATGTGCTGTCCTGGTAGTGGGTTATCCGGGTATTTCCTCAGACGGTCTGCGTGGAAGACGTCGGTGCCTCGCCATCCCTCCGGTACTTCGAGACGATAGGAATGTCCGCACTTCTCCTTGATCTTGAACCAACGGCTGGTTACCGGGAAGTCCAGCTTGTGACTAGGCCTGTCAGACAGCTCGCTTCGTTTGATGATGAACACCTTGTCCCCGACGTCAAAGT
>RAOO01000254.1:0-10287 GCA_009805345.1 Neurospora sp. FGSC 26628 | reverse complement strand
TTTTGTCCACCAATCAGCCAAGGACTTTCTACTTGGCAATGCCTCTGATAAAGCTGGCAACCAAGCTTCTCAGGAGACGTTCAAGTGGATTTTTCCTTCTGGGAAAGAAGATGTGAACTATACCATCTTCTCGAGGTCACTTGATGCTATGTCTACAACACTGCGACGCGACATATATGGCTTAAGGGTACCGGGATTTCCGAGTGACGAGGTCTAAGTACCGAATCCGGACCCGCTAGCGACGGTGCGGTACTCGTGCGTCTACTGGGTTGATCACTTGTGTGACTCGGTTTCTGGCACGAATACAAAACGGCATAATCCTTTACGGGCTGAAGAGGTTGTCCATACATTTTTGGAGACGAAGTACCTTTACTGGCTGGAAGCTCTAAGTCTACTTCAAGCTATGCCTACGGGCGTTATTACTATTAGAAAGCTCGAGGGCCTACTAGTAAGTATAAGTCTACCTCCGCCCTAGGAACTTGGTCTAACTAAAGATATAGGGAGGTAATGATCAGTCGCAGTTATCAAAGCTTGTTTGGGATGCTTACCGGTTTGCTCTGTCTTATAAGTCAATAATAGAGCAAGCTCCCCTTCAAACATACATATCAGCGCTTGTATTTGCTCCAAGCGGTAGCTTGATAAAGAGAAATTTCAAGACAGAAGAACCTGAATGGATTCGAACTAAGCCGGCTGTAGAATTGGATTGGAATGCATGCCTCCAGACCCTAGAAGGCCATAGCCACTCCGTTGCCTCAGTAGCATTCTCGCCTGATGGCCAGCGGCTTGCGTCCGGTTCGGAGGATAGAACGATCAAGATCTGGGATCCGGCGTCGGGGAGCTGCCTCCAGACCCTAACAGGCCATAGCGGCATCGTTGTCTCAGTGGCATTCTCGCCTGATGGCCAGCGGCTTGCGTCCGGTTCGGGGGACGACACGATCAAGATCTGGGATCCGGTGTCAGGGAGCTGCCTTCAAACGATTAATACTAGTATTACAATGACCCATTTATCATTTGACGATACTAATCGCTACCTACGTACCAACGTTGGACGTATTAATATAGATACAGAAATTACCGAAAGCCAAGTTGTACTAGATAATCTAAAGAGCCATGGCTATGGCTTGGGACAGGATGGGTCTTGGATTACTTGCAACGGCCAGAACGTACTTCGGCTGCCACCGAATTACCGACCGTCTAGTTGTAACCTCCAGGGACGATGATATCTATCGGCAGCGTATCAGGACTGGTTTGCTTTATTGGTTTCTCGCAAGACATATAATGTATTCCATGTCTTTCTCAATTCCTTTCTCTCTATTTCATTTTTCTAGCGTGCCACCAGAATGGTCTGGGAGGATAGGCAAATTTATAGGAATTATATAAATTCTGGTAACCTTCTACTGTTGTTAAAATGACGTATTCCATTACTACGAAGCAAGACTATTCCGTCTCTTGACTCTCCTTTTACGGGTGCCTGTGCGGTCCAGATGCCACGAGATTACCCCGTGACTGCCCAGTTATGGCCAAGCTTGGTACAATAGTAGAGGCCTCGATTCTCTTCGATCGAATAAGTGGTCTCTTCCTTGGTGGTGTTTGGGTGAGCCAACATACTTGCAGTAGCTTCGTCATAGCTACATGGTCTTGGTTTGGATGCAGGGAATTGCGGCTTAACCTGTGGCTTTATACCACTTACTAGGTGTTGAACGTACTCGAGGCTTTCCTTCACACTAGAAATTCGGCTCGTATGAGCGAGGAAATGCTACTCCTCTTTCTGGAACAACCATGCTGGCTGATGAGAAGAAGCTCACAGTTTTGTGAATGGTTGTCACTCCATTGTGGCATTTTTAACTCAGAATTCCACCTGCGGCTTTGAACTTGGTTGCGATAACCCGGAATAGGGCAACGAGTTCTACAACTTTACGCCCCTGCCACTGAAGGATGAAGACGAAGGTTTGAAAAGGCTAATACTAAGATAGAGGAGCTCCAACCCATTGGCAGGTAGCTCCGTCCTTGCAAGGTCCATGGTCAAAGTCCAATCAATGGAAAATGTCACGAGGCGCAGGCAAGCACTAAAATAGGACTTTGATTGTTGTGCGAGGAACAGGAAGAGAATACTGTGCACACAGGACAGGCAATGCCAGTAACACCTAGTCCAGCTTATCCAACAGGCTCCTTACAGCCCTAGTATTACAGCTAGAATCCGAAAAGTGCATGCGGCCTAGCAGAGGCTTGTGACGAACCATTACAAGCACAGGAGTATAGGGCTGGGATAAAGACAACATTCGTAGTAGCCAAAAGGTACTGATCGATTGTGTAAGCTATTGGCTGCTGAAGAGCCAGTATATCGAGGCCATACTCGGCCGTCTTATATAATGGTCTTCATGGGACCCGAGAGTAGTAGACCCAGGGACCTGACAGTTCGGGTCCTACTTTATTGGTCGGATTGTTTAGTCTAGTCTGGCTTACACAAGTGTCCTGTCATTAGATCGTAAACAACACTTTCCTTGCAGTTCTGACGATGTGACAAGGGCAGTATTTTGGGCTGGGAACAAGAAGGTTCATTTCAGCTGATAATCTTCTTTGGTTTCGAAGGCCTTGTTGATCCCCTTCACCTCTATTAGAAGGCGGATCCTCAAGGCCCTCTTATACCTGAAGAAAGTCAGTACGTACCGGTCCTTGTGGCCTGAGGCCTCAAGGTTTCCGTACGATCTATCTGAAGTTATCTGCATACAAGCGGGTCCTTAAATGTTTTTGATCCAATCTCTATCCTTCTTCCGGCGCCCGGCCTTCGGTCGACCGCCCTGATCTCTTTGGTTGGCAATGGTTGCTCTTGTGACGGCCTGGTCACCCGTCGCAACTATGTAAGACCACTTGAGCAACCGAATTACCAGCTTCGGTTACTTGTACCCTTTTGCGGGAACACGGGCTGGTTAGTGTAGTGGTCTGCCACCGCCGTGACAGCTCTGATGGTTGTTGGTGGTTGTTATGCCGCAGACTGGACCGACAGTTGGTTCGATCGCCTGTCAGGAATACCGTGTGAACAACCGCGTGACACCCGGATTTGGAATAACTTCAACCTTATCCAATAATAGATCGTAACTGATACCGGATTTCTTCTGTTCAAGTTATTGGATGGCGGCAATGGCTGGCGTCAAGGCAACCAATAAGACCGGCCTTGGCAGTGCAGTCGATATGGATATCGACTGCCCCCCGGCTACCACCAAGTTTCTTTTCTTGATCATCGAATTAATCACTTTATTCTGGATCCTTAAAGGAACCACCGTGAAGTGCGCTATCAGTAACACAAGCCCCAACAAGTGCTTGTCCGCTCACATCTATGATCGTAATGTCCCGTTAGAATCACAGTATGATATCCAAAGAGCAGAGGTACATTTCCGCCGAGGTATAATACGTTAAATTTAGACCTTTTGCTACGGTAGCTCTTGCACAGAAAACGCCTTGAACTCCTACCTTATTTCTGTGTTTTCGTGTATCACCAACGAACTGTGGGCTTGGCGTGTGCGAAGACAATGAAAACGTTTCTGAAAACGGTGGCAGCGTTTTTGGCCGAGTCATCCAAACCCCTGAAAAAACTACTCCGATAGATAAGCTACCGAGAAGGTTGGTTCATGAGTCTATTGGATGGCTTAGCACATTCCTATGTTTTTGGCTTCTTTGGATTTGTTCATGTCTTGTCTCTCTTTCCTTTTTTTTTTTTTTTTTTTTTTTTTTTTTTTTTGTTTTTTTTTTTTTTTTTTTTTTTTTTTTTTTTTTTTTTACATTTCCTTATGCTTATTTCCTTGTTCCTTCTTTTCCTACTCTAATATTACCTTGACGGCGTTATTCCCCCTGCACAGATTGTCATACTTCCCGTCACGAGATAGCTTTGTCTCCTTTTCCCTTTCATTTTCCTCCATTTATTCCCGGCCATGGACGTACACGCATAACACGATCGACACAAAAGACTCGGCCTTTCTTGTGCTATTTCCTCCAATGCCGCATGCCTACTCTGCCATCGAAAAAGAGCCATGGACTAGGAACGACGATATGGAGGCGAAAGCAACTTCATTTTCGGATTAAACTCAGCCAGTATCCGCCGCAATTGAAGGCATTCGGGTCGAGAAAACGAAGAGTGTCCTTATTAGAGACGAACAGAATCATTACCTAATGAGTCCTCTCGCCACTAGCAGCTGCTATACTAGTACCTAATTAAGGCCTCCAACAGCTCACATCGAGCACATACGACCATACCCACTGGAAAACTCAGGGATCCCGTCCGTTCTCCCATAGATAAGCCAGTGAGAGCCAGACTAGTAGTTGGGTCGGTGACGACCAGCGAATCCCTGGTGTTGTATGTTTCTTCTGTATTGATCTTTCAATTATTTTTTATTTTATTCTGCACCTCTCTAATGGCTGCTTGTCTTTTGGATTTCCATTGATCGCTTCACTGTTTCGCTGATTGGCTCCTTGCATTTCTCCTGGATTGGACTTTCAGGCAGCCATCGGTGCGCTGCGGGCTATGGCTACCAGGAGGCGGGGTAATCCCCTCCGTCTTCATTACAGCCTCACTTTGTCAGGAGCGCTTGCGTCTACCTTCCTCCCTTACAGAGCCTGGGCAAAATATCCTTTCACGGACACCGGCGATGGTTCTCAAGTTGCCCAACTTCGTAATGCAGCGCCATGGAGACGTCGCGAACCGAGTTCCATGCCGCCATCAATGTTGCCTCCATGTCCTTTCCAACAATTCTGGAAGGTCTTTCCAAAACAACGCCTTCAGCCTCGCCAGACTTCCGTCCGTGGACAGAAAGAACCATGTACCATTGAAAGACACGCCGCTTACTCTCTCGCCCGTGTGTAAATTGAGATGGATTTTGCAAAAGTATACCTCCACGTAGCGGCCTCCATGAGCGTCATCAAATACCCTTATCCCCTCCCCTTTCCACGCCGGGTCAAGATCAGTGATGGCAAAATCTTCGTTCCTCGGCTTGAGCCCGTAGTTGATGAACCAGATGTGATCCCGTTGCAACGAGGGGTACACCAGACCGCTCTTGAGTTCCTCAAAAGTATCCTTATCGGAAGACCAGGCTGAGTCCCACTCGATAGCCATGTGGTTTTGGTAGTCACAAGTAATCCTGTGACAGTAACATCCTTTTCTTCTTTGCAATTGAGGAACCCTAACCCTAGTTCCGGCTGAACCAGAACTAGAGTTAGGGTTCTAACCGCCATATCCAGAAACACAGCTCCCCACAATCACTATCAACTACATTTCCGCATCTCTCAATTGTTAATATTGTCTTTCAGAAGTGGAAGGATATGAACCGAGTCTTTTGATCACATGATAAAGTCAAAAAACGGAGCGACGACCTCCCGTATCAATATGCTTAATTCCCGTCAAGAACGGAGGAATGTGAGATCACGAACAACAAGAGCAAGCGTGTATACGGTTGATTTGGTATCATGTCTGTCCTCTCGAGAGAAGGAGAGACTGGCGAGTCTGGAAGGCTAGAAAGTGGTGCGGTCTGGGCACGGCACGGTGGGCACGGCACAGAGCATGTGACTCTGGCCCAGTGCTCCAGTTGCCTGCCTGGGACCCACCAACAGAATACTTCACCGCCCATACCAAGGATTGTAGGCCCTTACTGCTCTCTCGCAGCTCCAATATACCAATCGACTCGAGCCCCTAGAACCCCCAATGTGACGAACGGCAGTCTGATCTGCCTAAATGAGATAGCTGAAGGTAGCAACTATCAGGTGCAGTTCGGTGAAGCCAAAAGGTTCACAACAAGTATGGTAGCGTTATACTAGTTTCAGTGATAATGATCTGTTGACTACTGGCGAACTATCTGACAATCTGAGTTCTCTAGTCGTCCCTTTATCCTCTGGTGTCTCTAGTTACATGCGTCTGGCTCATTGACTGCGAACTGGCTCATGAGCCTGTCTTGGCGGTTATGAGCCCTCCTTGCTCTGACTCTGGCTCTTGCTTCTACGATGGTTACACTGCCCAGCCTTCATGTGGCTGTTGTGCTCCTAGTGATTGGTTGGCCTGTGTTTTCGGATCATATGGTTCAGATGCGGTTCTAGGCTTGGCTCCGGCTGCCTCCCAGTTAGGGTATAAGAACCTTGTCACAGGATTATTAGTTGAACCTCGTGCCATGCCATTGCTGCCATTGGCCAATGGCACATCACGTGCATGTGCACGTGCGCTGGTCCCGGCTCTGGGCATGGCATTCGTGCCTTGCCCCATATCGCCAGACCTGCGCACACCTCTCTTCTCCTCTCCTCGTACAACTACGCATATCCAATCTACCCCCTACCCTTCGCCTTGCTCCGTGATAACATCGTCTGTTGTGGCTTCGGTTTTCTCAAATGTTTGTTTGCATGAGAGGTTGAACTTTTGTGCAAGAGTTGATTGGATCCACTGTGAGAAGAAATGTCAGTACACAGTATCGGTATGGGTAAGGAGGGAATCTACCTGGATAACCTCTCCACGGGCCTTCCCACGGTTGCCAAGCAATGTCCATTGTTCGGAATCTTCGTCTGANATCTACCTGGATAACCTCTCCACGGGCCTTCCCACGGTTGCCAAGCAATGTCCATTGTTCGGAATCTTCGTCTGAATCTTCATTTGAATCTTGATCCCTTCTCTTCGCGAGCACTACAGCATCAGCTTGAGCTACTATATGCTTCCATAAAGCAATAATAGCCACTACTGATTGAACTGTTGGTACCTGCTTCTGTTCCTCGGTACCGTCTATATACAGACGCCTGCATCTTGCATAGCGCGTATAGTCGGTCAGAAAGCTCTTGCAGATAGCAATGGACTTTTTCTTGTTTTGACACACACCAAACCAAACCTTATCAGCCTCTTTTTGTGTTAATTGTAACACATCTGTGACAAATCTAAAAAGCATTAGTACGCAAAATCAAAGAAAACAGCAAAATGATAAGGTACATACCTATTCCATAGACACCACGCGCGTTCTCGCTCGGCTTTGGTCTTCTTACAAAGCGAACGCTTATCACGGCGGTGGCAGACCACTACACTAACCAGGCCATGTTCCTGCAAAAGGATACAAGTAACCGAAGCTGGCAGTTCGGTCGCTCAAGTGGTCTTATATAGTTGTAACGGCGCATACCTACGATGCTTCAACCGTGACAACGCTCATGTGTTGTTACCGTAAATTCGTCAACGTCGGCAAATGCTCTTCTTTTCCGTTCTTCGACGTCGGGTACAGTCGGCGGTATCGGCGGTTTTCGTAGCTCCATCCCTTCCGTATTGCATATGGACGGAGTGCGATCGGCACCGTGAGACTCAAACAATACCCTTTCAAGCTGCAATGGCTTACGAGCTCAGTATGTATGGGAGGAGAAATCCATTAGAAAACTCGGAAGGAGGGTTTCATATGAAAACCAACTGTCACACAGACATTGGCCGGCGACATTCATCAGTCAAACTGCTGACCAGAATTACCGACAGAATGCCACACGGACTTTCGCCGGCGACATTCATCAATTAAACCGCCGACCCGGAATTACCGACGGGCAATTGGACGAAGGCTGGCATTCAGAAGATCTACTTGTAGGCAGATGAACAAGATAGACTCGCGCCGATGCCTGGCACACAGGGCTCGGTACGTACCAACCTTCTTTGGTATAAGAAGGCCTTAAGGCCCGACCTTCTCATGGAGGTTGAAAGGATCAACAAGGCCTTCGAGACCAAAGAAGATTATTAGCTGAATTGAACTCTTTGTTCCAAGCCCAGAATACTGCCCTTGTCACAGGGGGTGAGTCCATGGCGAATGTTGGGTGATTCTGGTAGGAAAGATTATCCGATAGGGAGTTGAGCTAATCGTGATAGCTTGAAGGTACCATTCTGTTATATAAGTCAACCGATCATGGCCCAAAGAGGCAGCATGTACCTCTACGGCACGAGAGAGTTCATAATGCCCCTGAACGGCTGTAAACAAACACAGTGTGACTTGGTACATAGTGCTCTAACGAGACGCCTAGTATCAGTCCACAACCGCTGCAAAGCGTCCATCTTGACCTTACCTTCTCCATACGGCAAAGATATGCTGAAGATGTCACCAAGCTCACCTAAGATTCTCTCGTCACCAACGGGGATGCCTCAGAGATCCTGGCCCTTGGTTGTTCGCAGCATGCTACCTGTTTACATGAGGCAACCGCAGAATCTTGATCCGCTGTAGCGTGGTGATGAATGCTGTGGTTGATGTTGACGACATCTTCAGTCATCCCGGCCTCCACTTTTGAGGAATGAGGTCGAATGGAGGAATATTTGTCAATGCACAACAGGGCAGCTCCGAGACTCTGACACGACCTGAAGAAAGAAGAGTCTTGGGTGCTTCTTTCCCTTGTCCATCCCAAGCAAAACCGGAAGGACCTCAACTATGCCAGGCGCCACCACCACCAAATTTACCAACTTCATTCCTTCATCTTCTTTGTCTTCCCCGAGCGCATCGCCAGTGCCACTCACCATGCTGTCTCTCCGGCGCCCCGGAGCTAGTTGAGCTTTTTGAAGCCAGCAGACTTTTCAGCTCTCCACAATGCATCTTCAAGCTCCACGATTCTCTTCAGCTTTGCCCTTTCCGGATAGCTTTGGGCCTGTACAAGATGCAGGTTTCAACACATCACACCTTCACCACGGTAGCTCCTCCNGAGCTTTTTGAAGCCAGCAGACTTTTCAGCTCTCCACAATGCATCTTCAAGCTCCACGATTCTCTTCAGCTTTGCCCTTTCCGGATAGCTTTGGGCCTGTACAAGATGCAGGTTTCAACACATCACACCTTCACCACGGTAGCTCCTCCTACACGYATCCACCAATCGAAGGGCGTGATCGGCTCGCGTGCGCGTGAAGAATTCGTTCTGGGACGGGAAGACTTCTAGAGTTGTGCACAGCCAAGGCATCCACCCAGTGCGCCGCCCATYCCTCAAGCAGTTTAGCAAAATAGGTCATCTTCTATTGTCGTGGAGACTTCTGAAATCTGMAGGCTTCAGGCTTCTACTCCGMCCACGATGCGTCAACGAGCTGGGATATTGSATGATTTTCGTCAGGGTCCAGGGGTTTGGGYCGATCCACCCCGGTCGTCGATCTCAGATCAAACCCGACTAGCCCATGCAATCGGGGACCTACCTATTCAGCCGCACTGYGCTRAACAGGGCAAAGCGGTCACCCCTACAAGCAAAGCTTCATGTAAGTRTTCGTATGRTCAGTGATCGTCAGCGACCGGAGTTGGATCTGAAACCAAAACCCTCGCTCAAAACCGCAAAACAACCCCCAATTCAAAAACTTGATMGGTCTAGATAAGCGACAGGGATCATGGGCCCGGRGACATTTAAAAATTCTGAAGGGGTTCAGCTCACCCACTCGGCTWTMCAAAAACGTAGCATGATAGACAACGACGGGGTAGCTGAAGGGTAAACTTGGTGCATAGTAGATTTCGGTCGATYGGGTTACATKGGACAGCACTTACCCATATCACCATAATACATAGGTACCTCTAGTATAGTGCTGTCAGCGTCGTAGCACTTGTGGAATGATTCCTATGTTGCAACGCTAAAGAAATCCACTCCAGCGGCTTGGATTCGACGACTTTGGGCACTGTGACCACTGAACACCCCAGAAATCCACCGTAGGATTACGCTGTGACGGTGATCAGCAGTAGCTTCTCCCCGGTGACTGAGCCTCACGTCGAGAGGCATCTCGTAGTACGTAGCGCAATGAAGTGCGTRTTAGTCTTGCGTACCACTGTTTTGCGGACAAATGGAASKGTTTTGAGCAAAATAGGACACAAGTCATAYATCCGGTATARGGCAGTTGTGGTCTCGCTGGGCTTTGGTGCTTCTCTTACAGCGTACCTAGGAGACCACGAGTTTCCGTTTCGAAAGCGATTTGACAGATTCGACACCACGATATTGGATACCTACCTCAACTACCTGGCTTGAGCTTCATCATGGCGATGCCAAGCAAAGACGACTTTGACAGCTCAGCCATRCCCCCGATGGAATCTGTTCGGGCTTCAGATCCGGAGGATGACAACCACACGGYATCTCCCTCAGCAAGTCCCGAAGACCTCGGTCAAATCTGGGCCTGGAACGCCTCCGTGCCGGACCAGATCCAAGGCTGCATCCACGACCAGATCACCGCTCACGCCGAACGGCAGCCGGATGTCCTGGCCGTATGCGCCTGGGACGGAAATTTCACCTACTCGGAACTCGACGCCATAGCGACCAAGGTTGCCCGGAAGCTCATCATCCATCAACATGGAATCG
>RAOO01000253.1:0-10387 GCA_009805345.1 Neurospora sp. FGSC 26628 | reverse complement strand
AAAGGCAACCAGAGGGTTCACTTCGGGTAGCGTTTGTTTTGATATCAAGGCTTCCAGCCTCGCTTCGAGCCAAGCCCCATGCAAGTATGCCAGGGGGCGGGGGTGCTGACACGGGCCCCCGCCCAGGCCTAAAGCCATCCCACCCTAGCTACCGGCTTCTGATCCTAGAGCTGTGGTTGCCTTGTCGCTCTCAAGGCCGCCGTCACCTTGTTYCGCAGCCCTGGCATGCAGCTCTCTCAGCCAATCGACTCGTCTACTGACCGAGTGCAATCTTGGCAGTGTCAGGACGGTCAACTTTTCTCGTAATMYGCCCAATTATATTCATCTTTTTAGCGCCGCCTCCCCACTTACCGTCTTGCCTCCGTCCGAACGATATGGATATGGGAGCTGGTGGTTCAGTTTTTTGACCCTACCACGTGATCAAAAGACCCGTTTTCTGTCCTTACGGCTCCCATAGATAAGCCGACATATCGGTGGCTTGTCTATGGGAGCGGGAAGGACAGGAAACGGGTCTTTTAATCACGTGGTAGGGTCAAAAAACTGAACCACCAGCTCCCATATCCATATCGTTAGGACGGAGGCATTACGGTGAGTGGGGAGCGGGCGCCAACAAGATGAATATAATTGGGCGGATTACGAGAAAAGTTGACTGTCCTGACACTGCGGCTAGCCCCGTTAACGTTTGTCAAAGCGCAATGTCCGCGGTATGGGTATACTAGCACAATTCTCAGTCGCGGCCGTACAAGCTCCTCTTCCAGTAGCTGAACCTTGGACTTCAACGAAAGCATTTCTTTGGCAGTATGGACAGCTGCTGATACCGTTGATACGTTATTGAAGAAAAGCACATGTAATTTGTGTGTTGTTTGAAGAGTGAAAATTGATGATCTGGAAAGAATCCAGAAGGAGGACGTGTTACGAACTTTAAGCGAAAACACTGGCCAACCAATCACTGGGAGCACAACAGCCACATGAAGGCTGGGCAGTGTGACCATCATAGAAGCAAGAGCCAGGGTCAGAGCAAGGAGGGCTCATAACCGCCAACAGCAGGCTCCATGAGCCAGTTCAGGGCTCAAGCCAGTTCGCAGTCAATGAGCCAGACACATGTAACCTAGAGACATCAGAGTATAAAGGGACAACTGGAGAACTCAGACTGTCAGATAGTTCGCAGTAGTCAATAGATTCTCATCACAGAGACTAGTATTCACGAGCATACTTGTCGGTGGGCTGGAAAAGGCGACAACGAAAAGGGCTTGATTGTTGTTGTTTTTACGGAAGAGGAGAAACGAAACCAGGGCAGCCTCAATACCTGGGGTCGCACAGGTCAGGTGATCTGACATGTGATGACACCAGCGATACCAATCCGGTATCAAGGGTGTAGAAGGCTGTACGATATATTTGACGATGAGGTTCGTGCACTACGGTATAAAAGCATACGAATAGGATTTTTTGGGTAACCAAAAAGTACGGTAATAAATACAGTCTAGGTGTGCGACTCCCTCTTATAGCGACAGCAGGCTTCACCACACAAACACTTCTTGTCCAATCCTCGCCAATAATAATCCGAATAGTCGACTGTAATTTCGGCCCCCGCCTCAATGCCTTTACTCGTCAACAAGACCCTTTCCTTCCCCCGCCACACAAACCGCTGGAACTGGGCATTTGGCTTGCAGCTGTGGTTGACGAATCTCGTGAAGTTTCCTCTCCTCCCCTGCCATATCTGGTACTTTAATTGCTTCCGAGTCCGTGTACCAGGTGCGGATGCGGATGCGCCACAACAGTCCGCGGTCGTCATCTCCAGCGTCCTCGTCTCGCACTCCATCACGTCAACGTTTCGCAATCCCTTGGTGATGACTCCCACAAACTCACCGATGCCCGCCCCCCGCTCGAACGGACACAGCGCCAGCAGCCCGTTGTTGCGGCCGTCGGGCGTCCGGAACACTTGTACCGGACATGGCGGACGCTCCTGGTTGCCAAAGAGGGTCGGGAAGCAATGGCATAGGTTTAGCTTGGGATCATCCGACTGCTGCTCGCGGCACACCTCGCAGGCGAAGCTGCTGGTGCTGGTCGGGAACGACTCGGCGACGAAACTGTCGACGGGTATCACCCAGCGTGGATCGTGTTGTTGTTGGGCGCCGAAGCCGCCACCAGGCCAAATGTTCTGGTCGAGCACGCAGTGGTCGATCTGCTCGTACTCAAAGCACGGGTCGTACTTGTAGTATGTCGAGCACAAGAGGACGGGGTCTGACCCGTCTCGGAAAACGACCCAGTCGTGTGGGTGTCCGTGGAATTTCGGCTCGGTAGTGTCTCCCTCCTTGTCGTCATCGTCATCACTGCCCTTAACCATCTCAAGCAAATCGCGCCAGCGCGGCTGCAGCGTGTCTGCGGCTACCTCCAGTTGCGGGCGCAGGTTCCGCAGGCGACGGAGACCTGCCTGATCCAGTCCGACGCGGTATTTGCAGAAGCGGTAGAAGCCCATGCCGGCGAACACGAGGGCGGCCCAGCCAGCGGCGTCCTTGACCTCCTTGTAGCTCTTCCAGATGGACATCTTATTGCGCAGTTCTGTCTCGGACCATCCAAAATCCTTGCACGCCTCGGCAAGGGCAAGCTTGCGGTGTTTGGCTGGCGTGATGTCCGGATCACTGAGGATACGGGCCCGGACGTGGGCGTGGAAGTGCTCCATCCATCGGGCCTGCACGATAACTTCGAGGGCGCGGCAGGTTCGGCTGGCTTGGGTGACTTGCCGGCAGAAGATGTTCTTTTGACTGAAGGTATGAAGCGCTTTGGCGTTGATGCCAAGCCTCCCAGTTCCGCCATTGCTGGTTGGCAGTAACGCATTGCTGTTCAAGGGTGTGGCGCCAAACCAGGCAGTGAACTCGTCCAGGTCTATGATGATGCTGCCGTGGATCCCCTCCCATATGCCAACGATGAGTTTGTCGAGCGTTGTTGGTTTAAGCGGAGGAGTCTCGGGATGGAGTGGGCGCCGCCTGGGGAAGCTGCGATGATCGACCTGCATCTGCCTCTGGCTGTTGTTGTCATGGCCGGTTGTACTTGTAGAAGAAAGAGGCCTGAGAGAGCCTGTGATCTTGCGCCTTTTACTCAGGTGACTATCCTGAGTATCCTCTGGGTCGTCACAAATACCTCTACGGTGGTCAGCGGCCGAGTTTGAGACATGCGCGGTCGAATTGTGGACGTGGGCGAACTCTGGACCAGAACTTGCAACATCAATCGGCGAGTGTGTTTGTAGATACTGCTTGCTGAACTTCATAGTACATCCGGGGGGGCCGGATCTCTCTAAACCCTTTGCGCCGTTCCGGAGAGGGAATGCAAGATCGAGTTGGGGCGGCACACAGTTGCAGACATCATGATATTTTGGCTCGTAGCCGAGTGTGTCGCCCTCGTCCCGCACCCAGACTCGGACAGAAAGAACGGGCTGGGTTAGCGAGTGCCAGTCGATGCGCAAACGAGGGTCGGTAAGATGGTCGACAAGGGACCGAGTCAGCTCTTGGCAGATCTGCCTGATTTGGTCTCGAAAATCCATCGATGGTGGTTGTGATGTTGAACTATTCACCTAAGTTGTCGGGTGAGGAAAAGGAGGCAGTGCCAAAGCAGCGAGGATTTGTGGTTTGTTGCCGCGTGCTTGAATTTACTGCCCGGGCAGACAGATGCCAAAATATCTACATGCGGTTAAGCTTGCTCACAGATGTGTTAGCTCCATAACAGCTCCTACAGAATTTGGTGGATCCGCTTAGTGTGAACACATGAAGCAGCACTGTATGGTTAGCATCCGTCATCATATTACTTACCTCAACCTCTAGTACTGTCTTAACCTGATGATTCTTCTTCGCTCGGTCAATAATTCCTTCTCGACTCTTCCGTCGAGGGCCAGAGTAGATGCCCGCACAAGAATACCAGCAAATTCTAGCTGAGCTATATACGAAATTATGTCCTTTCACCTGAGCAAAGACAACAAAGATCTATCAGGTAGCGCTGGGATATCCTCCATGTCAATCCCCACGGGCTCCAGGAGCGCACTAGAGGTACTTGGGCACAGGCACTGTGTGTGAATGAGGGCTTGATAGACAAGAAAACTTCTTTTACCCCAAGATTCGGAAACTAGTTGTTAGGTTTAGGCGGGTAGGGGTCGAGCCCGTCATTTAGGTCTGAGGTACACCGCAACACCTGTTGATCAAGAGGGTTATCTTGCGATCCACATATGGATTGTCACACGTGTACATATATCGAGGGATCCCCCCTCCCTCTCTTTCTTCCCTTTCTTCTTCTTCAATTAACAAGTTCCCCACCACTTTCGTTCTTCTTGTGCCCTCGTGTTTATATCCACTCCGTTCACTTCGACACCACCACCTTGTTCAAGCAGTTATAAGACATCCTCGACAACCTCTCTGTCTCTCTGGCCCCCTTTCCTAACGACGATTATACTTTCACATCTTTCTCCAAACACATTTCCTTCATCCAATTCCTCCCCCCYCCCCATCCTCCTCAAAACATTATGGACTCATCGATAGATACCTCAGGTGATCGAGACGGTCAAAAAGACCTGCAGCATCTGGCCCACAAGGCAACAGCAGCGACCACATACAACTATGATGACCTCCGGGGGTGGCGCAGCTGGCGACTTCTCCGTCCCGGGCGCGGCATGTATCACGACGTCAAGCGGCGACTGCCCTACTACTGGAGCGACATTACCGACGCCTTCACCTATCGCACTATAGCCAGCACGATCCGCATCTACTTCGTCAAGTAAGTTCCAGTATCGTTCGTTTATTGCATCAAGCCTAGTCTCCTGCTCTCGTTCTCCCTCTATCTCTTTTTCTTTCTTTTTCAAGATTGGGCGGGTTAGGTGAACTGATACCAGGGCGGGCGGGCAACTTACTTTGCTTGCCATACGCCTGCCATTGCAGCCTCCTCCCCGCCATCGCATACACTCTAGACATGAGCCGGCGCACAGGAAACTTCTTCGGGCTCAACGAGGCCCTCTTCTCCTCGGCCCTCGCCGCCATAGTCTTCAGCATTCTCGGCTGCCAGCCGCTCACCATCGTGGGCGTCACCGGCCTCATCTCGTTGTTCAACTACACCATCTACGACATTCTCAGCCGGTACGACGGCATCATCTTTATGTATCCCCAGTTCATGGCCTGGGTGGGCGTCTGGGCCGCCATCTTCCACTGGCTGGCCGCCCTTTTCAACGCTTGCGACTACATACGCTACGTGACCGATTTCTCCAGCGAGGCCTTTGGTCTGTACGTGGGCATCATCTACGTGATCAAGGGAGTGGAGGAGCTGGTGAACGAGTTCGACGTCTCGGGCCCCACGGCAGGGTATCTCAGCTGCCTCATTGGCGTTCTGTACTTTGCTTCTGTTTATGCGCTGGAGAGACTGGGATCGAGCACGTTTTGGATGGCTGGCTTCAGGGGCATCCTCGCTGACTACGCCTATGTTGTAGGTGATGCCATGGCTCCGAAAAACAACCGAACTAGACCACTGCTTCCCCCCCCCCTCCTCTCCTCTCGCCAGTGGACTATAGGTGCTAGACTGGACTGGTTGGACTGACACTTTCACACACACATTTGACAGTTCGCAACTCTCTTCTGGACCGGGTTCGCCCACATTCCCGGAAACTTGAAGGAGGCTCATATATCGCTGGTCCCGATTGTGAAGGCCTTCCACCCGACTCAACCAAGGAACTGGCTCATTGACTTTTGGTCCCTGGATGTCAAGTGGGTCTTTGTGGCCTTGCCATTTGGCTTTCTTGTCATGCTTCTCTTCTACTATGATCATGTGAGTTCCTTACCAGCCAGCGTTCGCTCTCGGGATTGAACCCGAGATGGTTTTTGTTTCTCTTTGTTTTATTGTTCCGTCTTTTTTTTTTTTCTTTTTCCGGCGCGACATTATGGCCGGCTGACTTCTGACATAAACTCTAGAACGTCAGCAGCATCACCGCACAAGCGAGACAGTTCCCCCTTAAGAAGCCCGGCGGTTTCCACTGGGACTTCTTCCTCCTGGGTTGCACTACGTTTGTGTCTGGCATACTCGGACTGCCCTTGCCCAACGGCCTGGTCCCGCAGGCTCCGGTCCATACCGACTCCCTGACCGTCTATGAGACCAAGGTCAAAATTATCCCGACGACCGAAGGGGAGGGCACCGAGGTTAGACGGCCCGTTGTTGAGGCCACCGCCGTGGTGGAACAGCGGGTAACGCACTTCCTCATGGGCCTAGGCTTGATCGGCACCATGACCGGTCCACTCCTAAAGACCCTTCACACGATGCCGTCTGCCTTGTTTGCAGGCGTCTTCTTCATTGTCGGCGTAAGTTACCTACCCAACTCACCTTACCTACCTACCTACCTAGGTACCTTAGCGCTGAGCTCCAACCCCTTACTTCTCATCCCAATGTCCCACTGCCGTGCCAAGTTTAAATTCGCTTGACAAACATGCAACTTTTCACTGATAGAGACACTGACATAATTCGCACAAACATGGCCAGTGGGGCTCAATCGAATCCAACTCGATAACCAAAAAGTTCCTCTTCCTCCAGTCCGAGCGCCGCTTCCTCCCGCGGGACGACCCACTCTTCGCCCTCGGCATCCACCGCCGCAAGATCTGGGCCTACATAGGCCTCCAGCTCCTCGCGGTGGCTGTCACTGTGGCGATTTCACAGACCATTGCCGCCATTGGCTTCCCCATCCTCATCATCCTGCTCATCCCGCTCCGCGTCCTCGTGGTGCCGCGCTGGTTCTCGCTCAAGGAGTTGCAGGTGCTGGACGATTTCACGGCTACCAACAAGCAGGTGCTGGCGAGCCTGGGCGGGCGCCCGGTATTGCCGGAACAGACCAGGATGGAGGATTGGGGGCTGGAGAGGCAGAGGCGCGAGAGTAGATTGGGGGTGCCGAGGCAGAGGGCTGGGTCTCTGCATTTGGAGTGAACCGAGCGAATGAGGACTTATATGGTCCTTTGGTTATTGCCACACGGTGACGACGTAGGCTACTGAGCCAACGATCGAATACAGGCAAGCAGTCAACGGAAGAATGGCGAGAACATGTTCTTATAGCGTATTATAGAACTCGAGCATATTAACAGCCTGTCTCCTGGCAGGATCAATGTCAGGACACTGTTCTCATCCATCGTCTCTCCTGGGATAAACGACTTAAACAGAGATGTGATCCTTGATTGAAATGGATTTAAGATATATTAAAAACTGGGAGGAAAAATCAACCTAAGTAAAAAAGCTTAACGAAAAGTATCCAACAGAGTCCGGTTCTAACAGGTCCTAGAACATTATCCTCAGATTCCATCTCCACCGTCACAAGTCCGTCCAGTGGCGCTGTATCCTCGTCTTAACCCTCAAATGTCCAGTCATCAGAGTTCTGTCCCGGCTCCCCGTCCTCGGCATCCAAGTCAAGGTCCGAATCATCTTCAACGCACAATTACTAGAGTGGCTATGGGATACAATCGCGAAGCCAGTCCTTGACGCGCTAGGATTCACTCAGAAGCCTGATGGCGTTGGACCCCGGATATGGTGGATCCCTACTGGACCTCTCGCCAGATTTCCTATCCACGCGGCAGGGTATCATTCCGACGGCTCTAATACTGTCATAGACCGGGTTATTTCATCCTACAGTTCCTCTGTTAAGGCGCTCGTACAAAGCCGCCAGAAACGTTCCACTCTTTTGGCTGAACGAAGATCAGGAAAACCTATCTTGATTGGTATGGAAAAAACCTCAGGCCTAGCAGATCTTGCGTTTGTGTCACAGGAAATCAAAGAACTAGAGCGGATTTGTGCCTCTATGCAGCTGCAAGTAACAACCCTTCCTCCCTACCAAGAGGATGTTATGGCTGCTTTAAAAGACTGCGACATTTTTCATTTTGCTGGTCACGGCTCAACTAACCAGTCGGACCCATCGAAGAGCTCTTTGCTTCTAAGGGACGGGTCTTTAACAGTAGCAAGCCTGTGTGACGAACCGTTACAAGCACAGGAGTATATCGCTGGGAATAAGAACAAGAGCAACGGTTGCAGTAGCCAAAAGGTACTGATTGATTGTGAAAGCTAGTTGCTTGCTGAAGAGCCAGTATCTAAAGAGGCCTGGGAAGGCCGTCTTTATATACCGGTCTTCATGGATCCGATATACCGGACCCGTGGACCCGAACCTTCATCTTGGTTTCCCGGGGACCCGAGCCATGGACCCATTCCTTCGGGTCCTCTCCCTTCGGGTCCTCTCCCTTCGGGTCCTCTCCCTTCAGGTCCTCTCCCTTCAGGTCCTCTCCCTTCGGGTTCTCTCCCTTTGGATCCTCTCCCTTCAGGTCTTCTCCCTTCGGATCCTCCCTGGTTGGTCTGTTGGCTCTATCTGATCTAGCTTACATAAGTGATCCTTGATTAGATCGTAACACGATGCTCCCTCTCTGTGGCTTTGTCCTCAAATGCCACAGTACTACCTTGGCACGTAATTGACAAGTGCCGTCCCTTGTTGCCAGGAGTCATGAATTTGGGATGATCCTTTTCGTTAGTCGCTTTGGCTAATGAATCGTAGTTTACAAGAGCATGAAGGAATCCAAGCGTCTGGAGGCAGAGGAGAATAAACTGATGCGAGATCTGGTAGAGATTCAGTTGCGCTTGCTTCGTACTCGTGAACAAAGGCGTCATCTCCAGAGGAGGCGGAAGGAGATGTTTGATCGTGGGATGGCGGATTTGGCCAAGGAAATGGGGGATAGTGATCCGCTTGTTTCCGGGGAGCCGGCTACTTCCGAGCCCGGCGTTGCTTTGCCCGAAGTTGGGTTTGATGAGTGGGCGCGGGAGCAGGGACTTGATCTTCCTGAGATTCTGTCGCCTTATCCTTTGTCGCCTGAGGTGGCTGGGGTCGGTCAGGAAACCGTCGGTGAAAGCTCTCAATCTCGCTCTTCAGGTTGACGAGGTTCTTTGTTGGTTCCCAGGTGTTGCTTTCGTGGCCGTATCCTTGCCACTTGATTAGGTACTTGATTTCACCATCTATTATTTGAGAGTCTAGAATGGCTTCTGTCAGATACTCGTCTCCGTCGTTCCATGTCTCGATGCGATTGTCGATTCTGGCGTTCTTTGGTGCTGGTTCTAGCAGCGAGACGTGGAAGGTGGGCCACTGTCGCATGCCCTTGGGGAGTTCGAGTCGGTAGTTGCTGGTGCTGACTTTCTCGAGTACCTTGAATGGGCCCAGCTTTTTGTAGTCAAGCTTGTCACTAGGGCGTTTGGTTTTGATATTACGACGGAGAAGGTAAACTTTGTCTCCCCTCCTGAAGGTCGGCGCTGACGACCTAGTGCGGTCGTAATATCGGTTCATTCTTTCTCGGACAAAGGTCAATTCATCCTTCAGTGTTTGATGCATCTCAGTGAGTCGCTCGGCCCTGACGTGGGCGCGCGGAACGACTGCTTCTGAGTCCCATCCCCTACGAGAGCTCATCTCGTAGCCGTAGTTGGCAAAGAAGGGTGTTACCTTTGTTGTCTCGGTTTTGGAGCTGTTGTATGACATTTGAGCGGTAGGGAGCAACTCGGTCCAGTTGTCCTGCTCGTAGTTGACATATGCTCGTAGGTATGCCTCCAAGACTTGATTCATGCGTTCTGTTTGTCCATCCGTTCTAGCGTGGTAAGCGGTAGACATCTTATGTTTCACACCAAGCTTATTCATGAATGCTTGCCAGTATCGTGAAGAGAAAAGCTTGTCTCTGTCGGTTACCAGCTCCTTTGGCCAGCCATGATTGGATGTGATGTATCGCATGAAGATGTGTCCTAGTTGTTCCGCGTTGGTGTCTTCTCTGAATGGCAGAAAGTAGGCAAACTTCGTGAATCTGTCGACTACGACCATGATGCTGTCGTATTCAATGCCAGTGGCCGGGTCTCGAGACATGGGCAGCTTTGTGATGAAGTCCATGGTGACTGACTGCCAGGGTCCTTCTGACACTGGGAGTGGCTCGAGTAGCCCATATGGTTTATGTCGGTTGGCCTTGGTTTTGTGACAGATTTCACAGTCGTGCAGGACTTTTGTGATGACATCTTTCATCTTAGCGAATCCAAATGTTTCCTGCACCCTGGCTATCGTGCGTGCAATGCCAGCATGTCCTCCTTCTTCAGGAGATTCGTGAATGTCCTTCACCAGTTCCTTCTGCAGCGACAGGGGTACCCATAGCTTTCCTTTGTGTAGCCACGGCTTGATTGATGTTAACAGATGTTGTCTGACCTCCTCGTCGTCTACATCGTGTTGCGCATCGGTGATACGTTGGATCCAGTCATCTGGTTCCACTTTAGCGATGTTGTAGATTTCGAGCTCGTCTTCGAGGTCGTGGGTCACGGGCTTGTGTCTCAAGGAGCCGTCGCTGTTCGTCTGGAACAGTGCGGGTGACATCGTGCC
>RAOO01000252.1:0-10388 GCA_009805345.1 Neurospora sp. FGSC 26628 | reverse complement strand
GCCTCGAGAATAAACTTCGCCGTATCTTCTTGAGGGGGTTTCGGGGCCGCGGGGGCTTCTGGCTCGGCGCCGCCGGCCGTCGTTGTCGTCGTCGGTGTTCCGGCCGTAGGATTTCCGGGCGCGTGCCGGCTCGCCGCCAGACCGCCGCCTTTGTTCCCAACCGCCACGACACCCGCGTCTTCGATGCGCAATTGATGCGACATCGTAGATGGGGGTAATCGGATGTCCTGAACACGATTCTGATGTCAAAAATGATTTTGCTGTCGTCGTCGACCAAGAGCCCGCGTTTCAACGTTTTGCGAGCTGCGTTCCTAAGTATTTTACCTTTTTATAGGCAGCGGTTTTGAAAGGTCGAGGGCGGTCCGAATTGGTAGGAAACTGAGCTACTGAGACACTCTGGCGCAAAGTCCCCGCAATAACGATCTCTGATTGGAAAAACCGGTGAGGAATTAGCTAAAGCATTGAAATATGCACCGAAAAGACCACGATTCAATTAACGAAGTGGTTATTGTTTTGTCGCCATTGTTGTCGGATGCCCCTATTTTCAAGTGTACATAGACTTTTGGGACCTTTTATGCTGCCCCGCCGTTTCAAGACCAAAGTGGCTTCCAGAAATTTAATATGCCACTCTTCTCTTTCTGACAGATGGTCGAGTGTCGACTGTCGAAGTTGGTGATAAAGGGGTGGTAAGAAGGGGAGAAGGGAAGACCGGAAACGTGGTACAAGGCAAGAAGACGCAATTCTTGATGTAAAGCAAGAGCTGAACGAGATGAGGTTAAGGATGTAAAATGGAAGTACCGAAAGTCAAGAAGAAGATTAGATGAGGATACTGTAATGGTGATGGGTGAGGGGTAAGGTTGACTTTGGCCGTGGGCAAGGGAGGGGTTGACGGTGAGGTTGAGGCGGGGGCCGGCCGCGGAGGAGGGACTGAGAGAGTGACGTTTTGGGGAGATCCCTTCTTTTGGCAAGAACGATTTCGTAATCTTCAAGCTTGGGCTGTACTTATCTGGGAGTCATAAGTTGGTTGTCTCAGGAAGGCAACAGCAGTCAACCGCTTTGTCGCTTGGTCGTGACTTCTCCGAGACATGTGCATGGTGGCAAGAACAAAAGCTTAGAATGGGAAGTGCGTCCAGAGTGGAAACTGCGGGACAGTTACGTACTGCGTCTMAAAAAAAAAAAAAAGGGGGTATCACATCGATGATCACTTGTTCACAACACCGCGACCTCTCGACCCTCTACTGCACCAGCCTGGTGAATATCTGGGATCGAGCTGGCCAGAATATTTTCATGTGCCCTATTCCTTTAGCATGACAGGACAAGTAAAGGCTTGGAAAAGCCCAAGCACCACCAAGCCCAGCGCAGAAAGTATGGGACTCGGGGATTATGCTGACATTTTGATAGACGTTTTGAACAACTTGTATTCTGTACCCACAGACGCAAGGCTTCCCCTTGGCTTTGAGCCGCTGTCGCTCCGGCGCATGAGAAGCACGGGTGAACTGGATGAGTACCTCATTAAGGCAACTCAGTTTCTGGAAAACTTACACAAGGCTGCTGGGACTTTTATAATATGGGATTATGACGCTTATGGTGACGAACATGCTACTACCCGTCAGATATGATGTGGAGTGACAGAGACGAACTGTTTGACCTATTCCCCCTCGCTGCTGCCTGGGTCGTATGGGATCAGTCTGTGGCGGCAGGTGGTAGTCAGAGTGGACGAGATGGAGGCCGAGGTGTTGCTTGAGTGGGACGAGGCGACACGGTATTATTACATGACTGTTTAGGTGAGATGGGAAACCCCGGTATATTCTTATTGGATGGTCCGGATCAAAAGGAGGCTACGAAAGAGAGAAGCGTGGAGGTCTAAGTAATGCATCTCATGGTCTCAGCAGTTCCCGCCCGCACACCCGATCGAGTCAACCCCCTGCAGATGGCGGTGCAACTCGGCAAAATGCGCCTCATTCTTGAACACCATCTCCTCCACCCTCGCTAGCGCCTGGGGATACTCTGCCTGGAGCAGTTCCCTCGACTGCTTGCGTGCCTTGGCCACGGCCTCGGGGGCAAACTTGTCCTGGATGAGCTTTGCAAAAATGGCGTTGAATTGGGCGCTTATTTCTTGTGGAAGAGCATCCTGAATCCCGTTCAGCGTACTGATCGTGCGGTACCACAGGTTCATCACGGGAAAAGAAGAAAGGTGCAATCCTTACCTGCAAATAGTTGCCGAAATCCAGGCTCGGCACCCACCACTTCTGTTCGAGCTTGAGATCGGCCGAGGGGTCTTGCTTTTGAAGCTCCTCCACCCGCGCGGTCATTGCGGCTAGCTGCTCCTCGCGCGAAGGCAGCTTTTGCTCAGAATTCGCGGCGCAGCTGGAGGGCACGTCCGCCGCGCCGCTGGTTGTCGGGGCACTCATGTTGTTAAGGGGGGGCCAGCAGATGGCTAGGGGAATTCGTCTTTGGCGAGCGCAGGAGGAATCAGGCGGATGGGATGACGTTGCTAGAATAAAGGATGGCAAGGAACTGGCGAGAAACAAAAGAGGACGACACGAGGCCAAGCGGGGAGGGTGCTGAGCACTCTATATACTAGTCACCCCTCTGGTTGCATGTGGCAGTGTGGCACAGGGCGGGTGAGCACTCTGCCTATTGGCCAGAAGTTCGTTTGCAAAATGCCAACAAGCTCGGGGGCACATGGTAAGGTACATATATGCAAGCCGGAAGCAGATTTTGGATCTCCCACACCCCCGCCCACGGCCCACGGCCCACCAAGAGACGACCGCCCAACGGGTCTCTTCTGAGTCTACCCAACCAAGCCAACTTCATGGCAAACGGAGGTACAACTCCTTCAGCTTCTCAAAGTCCGGCGTTCCCAACCCAGTTACAGCATCCCACGCCCGCCTGGCGGGGAACGCCTCGCCGACTCCGCACCCGTGATTCTTGCCCAGCTGCACATCGCGCAGCACGCCCGCCTTCCGCGCAGCGGCAGAATACAGCACAGGGTTGAGAAACCCGACGGTGCTCTTGCCGGCGTGCAGCCGCGCGTCGTTGATCTTGGCCACCATGGCGGCGACCACGGGCGTCGACGCCGACGTGCCCGACACGGCGTGGTACCCGCCGTGCAGCGCGACCAGAAAGCTCCGCGCCATGGCCGAGATGTCCGGGTAGCCCCTGCCCGAGCCGTTGAAGTAGCCCTGCCGCGCCAGTTCGGCGGCGCCCGGCGCGGAGGCCAGGTACTCGCGCGTCAGGTTGCCCTGGTACCACGGCGCCGGGAAGAGGCGGCTGAAGCCGCCGCCGGACGACACGGTGCTGTTGTCGTCGAGCGCCGTCTCGCCCGGGAACGACGACGACGGCACGCCACTACTAGCCGTCGTGCTGCTGCCGTTGGAGACGATGGGCAGGAACTGCGTGCCGCCGACCGACGTGACCCACGGGCACGAGGCGGGGAAGACGGACGCAAAAAACCCCTCGCCGGCCGTGCTGTTCCTGGGGTCGTCCCGGTCGATACAGTAGGCCAGCTGGTCGGCGGGGCCGCGGTCGGCAGAGCCCGTCAGCACCGTCACGCCCTGCAGGCCCAGCTTGAGGAACTCGAGGCATTGGCGGCGGGCGTACACGTCCGAGTACCAGGCCTCGTTCCACGCGTACATAATGGCGACGACGCGCGGCGGGACGTGCGTGCCGCAGTCGCTCGCGTTGTAACCCCCCGGCGCCGGGTCCGGGTACACGGGGTCGAACTGCGGGTCCAGGCCGGTGCGGCAGTAGTGCGCGTTGAAGGCGGCCAGCATGATGTTGAGGTTGCCCTGCACCACCAAGTCGCCCACCTGGATGTTGGTCACGGAGATCGGCTTGGCCATGGCCATGGTGTATTGGTAGTCCAGGTTGGGCTCGAGGTTGAAGGGGAGCAACTGGTACTCGGTCTGGCGCGTGCCGCCCGCGATCGACATAAAGCCGGGCCGCTGGCCGACCAGGTCCGGGGCGAAGTCGCCGAAGAACATGTCGAGGTCTTCGGCCAGCCACGCGCTGTAGGAAGGCGTATATACACCGAGCGAGTTGTTGGGGTGAGCTGTCTGGCCGGCGCCGTCGTCCATGTTGTACAGCTGCCGGAGGCACTGCGGCGCAATATATTGCAGGCAGTCGATGTTGCGCGTCTGACGAGCCCCTATTCCGCCCTTGGGCGGCGGCGGGCGCTGCACTGCAACAGACTTGGGCGCCGACGAGACCGGGTCCGGGTCCGGAGCGGGCAGGACATAGTCGATGTACCTGGCCACTCGTGACGGCAACGAATACCGCTCCGACGCCGTCTGCGTCGTGGTACCGTTAAGATGGCGGTACAGGTGGAATTCGGCTCCCAGCAGCTGCTCGGCTTGCCCGACGCTGATGTTGAACGACAAGAAGGTGCCGTCCCTGGACAGACGCATGGCCGACCGCGGCACTCCGGAGCTGCTGAGCCATCTCCCCACTTGGCGGATGCTTTCCCTGGGCGGCGCAAAGAACTGGGCGATCCTGTCTGGAGTCCAGTGTTGTCCAAAGCTGGGCGAGTCAGGGTCCGAAATGCTCTCGAGGGCCTGGGCCGCTTTGCCAGAGATGTCTTGGTCGACAGCAAGCGCCAGGTCGATGTGGATGACCTGGTCACTGGCAAGTCTTGCACTCCTCTTCCAGTGCGAGGCCGCTGGCGAGATGGCCGCTCTTAGCACTGTCCGTCTGTCGGCCAGTGCAGAGGCCAGAGAGAGGTGGCAGAGAACGGCCACCAGTGTCGCTCGCATTATGATCTTGCGCCTTCCGGGG
This sequence comes from Neurospora sp. FGSC 26628, assembly GCA_009805345.1. Taxonomy (NCBI): domain Eukaryota; kingdom Fungi; phylum Ascomycota; class Sordariomycetes; order Sordariales; family Sordariaceae; genus Neurospora; species Neurospora sp. FGSC 26628. Next base: position 5,612 of record RAOO01000252.1, on the reverse strand, counting down.
ACTTGGTCTTGATGGTTGGGCTGTAAAGGTGGTACTAGACTTGCGATGGGCTGAGTCTGATGTCTGGTTGCAATCATGGGGTAATTGAAAGATTTTATATTACGTGTACCCTCAACCGTTGACTTGGTTGAGACTTAAGACAAGTAATGCCTTCGGTTGGACGACTACCGAGGAGGCTCAGAACTCCTTTACTAGGAACTCAGCTGGCTCAACAAACACTGTCAGATTTTGGGCCCTTGGCGCTGTGTGACAATGCGCGCCGCGCCTTGGTAAACAGAGGTGAACAGAGGTTGAAGGATGGAAACGAGCTGCTCAGCCTGCTCTCGCCAAAGATCTTGGACGGTACCAACAGCAGGAACGTCTCATTTGCGTTAGAGGTATTTAATCACAGTCAAGGTCCGTCTCAGCCTCTCAACCAACTGGGCTTCGTCAACTGCTGGCAGGAGCCAGGGATGAGGGGCATCGAGTGAGGCCGCCTTGCCGGATTTCCGGGTTCGCATTGTGCGCGTTTTGGATCCCCTCCAACCAGCCAGTATAAAGGAACGTGACAACATTTAGCCTAAAGACACAAGATCCCTACGCGTTGTAGTAAAGACTGACAAGGCTGACAAGCATAGATATTGATGCAAGCACTCGACCTCGTCACCAACGGACGTGCTATTACCGAGTCTGTGCCGTTGCCAAGGTAGCAGCAAATGTTTGGTTGCGACTCCCCGGTTGCAACCTAGGGGCCACTGCGGGTTGCGGAAGAGCCCCCGGAGCCAACAGAACCAATACATGCAGGTTGTGATGCCCGGCCGATAATGTTCGCAAGAGTAAACAGCAATTGAATGTAATTGATGTGCATTGGCAGAGAGGGGCTATGCACTTGCTCTGTGGTTGCTTAGACTAGTGTGAATTGGAGACAGTTGCCTCTCAACTCAACGAACCCTATGTATCTAAGGTACCTAAGGTAGGTAGGCAGGTAGGCACTGCACAAGTATACGTAAGGTAGGTCCTAGTTAAGAGTAACCCTCTGCACACCCACCCCTTTTCCTACAGACACCCAAAATTTCCCCCGACTTCCCAAACACTCGCCGATATCTTCACCAATCCTATTGCTACTGCTTTGGAACTTGGTATTTTGATCCATCCAGCATTGATAAGTCTTATAATACTAGTTTGAAAGGTATTTAGGTCGTTGAAATTTTACCAATCGGGTGTTTACATTCACAGCGACCGATATTGGCAACGTACGTAGAATGTCAGCAATAAATATCTGCAGGAATCCCGAAAAGGTATGGAAAGTCGAAAACTAGTTTAAAGACTTAGTAAGACGTAGTTCTGGCTGTTCAAGTGGCCGAAGGTTGAGAAAAGCTGGGGAGGTTTTCAAAGCTTGGGTGGGTGTAGGAAAAGGGTGAGTATGCGGAGGGTTACTCCTAGTTAAGGTAAGGTAACTAGTTAGAACTTGTTCAACAACCACGTTCACAGGATAGAACACCTGGCTCGAAAACAACAAGGGCTCGCCGATTGTGTCCATAATAGCAGAGCGGAAATAGACAACCAGGGGGCATGGAGGATGACTGGATTGTTTGTGCCGCTCTTAGCGTTCCATTGATGGATGAGGACTGGATGCAGAACGGCACAGTCGAGTCAATTCCAGTACCACACGATGTTCCAAGGGCTACCTCGTCGAGCAAGCGATTTCTTGGGCTGCGTGAAGGACCTTGGGGGCGACCTTTCTTTGACAATGAAGTTCTATAAAGAGGAGCAAGTTTCCCAGACTCTGCCCTGAAAAGCCATCCACCTTCGCATCCACAGTTCCTCATCAACCATCAAGCACTCGACCTGCCACCAAATCAAACCTACCCTACACAATGCGCTTCACCGCCGTCCTCACCTCCGCCCTCGCCGGCCTGGCCGTGGCGTCCCCTGCCGCCCGCCCGGACCAGTCCAGCAACGGCCTTCAGCAGCGCGTAAGTTCCCACCGCTCTCCCTTCTTGACCATATGTGCAGTGAACGGCGGTTCAGCTTGCTAACAAGTAATATCACTATAGGGAGTCTTGGCTGTACGACATCCCCATCCGAAACTCAAACGCCTGCCTTGCCTACCTATGATTGAATCCTTGTCACTGACATCCGCCCCCAGGAGCTCTGCATCGCCGCTTGCCTCGCCGCCACGTGCGCCATCAGCCCTCCCGTCTGCGCGGCCTGCCTGGTCACGTGTATTGGCACCGCCAACGATGGCGGCGAGGTTGTCCTTGACCCTGTCTCCCTCAACAAGGCGGTTGCCGAGAAGGTTGAGGGCTATACGCCTCAAGTTACTCAGGCCTAACCTCTCTGTCAAAGGGCTCAGCGGAGGCGGTCATGAAGGCGCTGAGATGGGATGAGTTGGTTATCTTCGCTTCGAATTGGCGTGACACTGGTGGCCCATGGACCAGGACTCGTCTTTGATGATGGGGGATCTTGTGGATGGAATGTGTGGGTTATCAATATGAATTATGAAATCCTGCTCTCCGACCTGGAAAGTCAGGGTACCTCTAGGTAGCTTCGCAATCCAACCGAACGGAACAAAACGTGGAGCAAAATCCTAGTGGTGATACGGAACTTGAGAAGTTTGATACCTTATTGCTTGCATATTTCTTTTTGGCCTTTATCTTGTCATTTTTCCCACTGCACGTTCTTTTTCTTCACTCGTCCTATAACAACCGCGGAATGGTGGAAGGTCGAATGTGAGCCCCGACAACGACAGCCATATTGCCGCTAAAATCACTCTACGCAGATCAAACAAAGTCTTCGTACTGTATGTCTTAACTACGGGTTTAGGTTCGTACCACAGCGGGAATATAGGTAGAGTGTCAAGACTTGATAGGGGGGCACAAGGCTAGTCCCAAATCTTAGAGTAGATAACTAGCCCAGCCTTGGTATTAGATCTAGCACTTTTGGCTGAGGAAGGCTTCTGATTGGTTGGATTTGGGTGTAAAATAGTAAAAGCCAAAGACCCCTATAAGGACCTTCTGGAAGGTTCCTATAAGGGTTATTAGTTAGTAGTCTTTTTGGTAGTTAAAGACTTTAACTTCAAAGTCCGGATGAGGGTATTCACACTTCCGCGCGAAACTTTTCGCGCAACGGAAAAAAAGCTGTCACCAGCTGGAATCGAACTGGCAATCACAAGAAAGATAGCGATGGCGAGAACCATGGAGCCACTAGCCCAGTTGATTGAGTCGGGCTTTGCTTTTTCTCTGATATATGGGAAGAAAGGTTTTGGGAAAGTACAATGGTCATTTCCGGCGAAGATGGAAAACTTGGGAAAGAACCACCCATCAACCCGACCTTTGGTAGAAAGAATCCAGTCAATTAAAGCCTCTCATTGAGCAACAGAGCTGGGGATTCAACAGTGCTGGTTTTGGCACCAAGGCTAGTCAAATACCCAAGCATTGAGCCCCCCTAACAAGGCCAGATGCCCTGGTGATTTTCCCACTATGGTATCCTACCTCTATGTTTCCCTTCTCACCTCTATCTGAAGCCGTCTTCGGTCATTTTTGTAACACCAAATTAGTGACTACCGTCAAATCATATGCTCTTTCACATTCCTCGCTGTTAATGGCGAAATATAAATATGAATGCAACGAAATTCTTCGATGACGTCAAATCCCATACTTTCCAACCTCCCGTTGTGACCTGTTGAGCTACTCTTCTTGCTCTTCTATCATACCCTTTATTGCCGACCCGTCATAGCATCGGATCCGAGTATGACTGTTCAGAGCCGCCAAATGGTACGACCCCCACCTCGCGTAGAAAACTAGGCGAATTCCGTGCTCCATCTCAGACCCAGAGGACGTTGTAGTCCCAACGGCAACGGCGTATGACCTACTCTCTCGAGTTCCGAGTCTGTTCAACTGGAAAGGCCGTCCCCTCGTTATCTTTTCCTTTGATCAATACGTTATACCTTAACGCTCGGTAGGGCAACACACGTTTGACTCAGCAGGCAGTTGGGCAGTACATATGTACTCGTCGGTTAGGTGGGAAGCTTTGGGCCATCCTTTGGAGGCCCGCTTACAGCCAACCAACCGACTCTCTTCGTCCTTAACCGACGAGTAACCTTAACCCGGCATTGTAGTACGAGAACTACCTAGGAAAGGAAATGGGACTCACAACTAACTACTGGAAAGTTGCTCACTCGCTTACTATGTTGTACCTTGACGGTCGGTAGGCAACACACGTTTAATTCAGCAGACAGTTGGGAGTATACATGTAACCCTAACTCGGCCCCTGGTGTCACGATCGGAGAATTTACTGAGTCCATACTACAGGTTCTACCATAGCTATAACAAGATCAGCTTGAGGAGACTCGGAAAAACAGCAGGTATATAAGGGCATCGACGTCCTTTAACAAGTGGAAGATTTCTCCCGACAGTTCTCAACGTTCTTAATCATCCTATACTTACCTTATCCGTATCTTGAATTTCCCAACTCTACCTATTAATATGAAAGTCCCCGTCTTTCTTACCATTCTTGGTACTGTTACTAGGTATGTTAATCGCACGATTGCCAATACCTATTTCAAGGTATTAGACATGACTCTGATAACAGGTTGAACTAACGACACGCTCCTTTATTATAGCGCCCTCGCAGGCTGTAACTGCAAGTGCCAGGACCCGTCCGGCACTGGCCCCCAGTGGGATGATCTCAGTCAGGAAGCATGCGACGTTCAACTCCCCGGCGAGAGTGTAGCTTGTTTTCTGAACAAGGTGTACCATGGAGAGGAACATCATCAGGTAAAACCGCTTTCAAGTCCAGCCTAGCCAACCATATCTCGGCTAATCAGTCTTAGTGTTCGTCCTCGACCTGTTGTATTGATAGCGGTAGCTTCGACGTGTTTTGCAAGGCCGGAGGCGCCCCTGGTGCTTACTGCTGGAAGTGAGAGGGTACTATATATGCCTCAAGCTCTGAAGCATATCACATTGGTGGCTGTCAATGGTTGCTGTTTTGCGGAAGGCAGGCCGTCGACCGGTTTCTGAAGTCGCGTGATTACTGTACTTCACATCGTTTTCTTTCCGAATAGGATCACTCCTTGCCAAATACGTATCTCTCGAGCTAGAACTATTCCACACTCTTTAGTATAATCGAAACCAGTTAGCTGCAAACTTCAATGACCCACCTAGCCCCATTAGAGCAACCTCACCCCATAGATGGATGGATTATATTTCGCCCGGAGGCACTAAGGCTAAAGGGCCAAAGCTCGCCCCGAACAATCCATCCTTTTCTCTTCCTACAGCTTTGCAACAACTCCAACCCAATCCAAGGCAATCCATCTCCTCTGGACTTCTCATCTCGCTTACCACTCCCTTGGCCTGTTGTCTGCACGCTTTGTCGCCCCGACGCTCGCTGCCGTCTAGACACCATGACCCCACAACGAATCACCCCCCACAACAGATCATGTAACTTCATCACCAGAACCCAGATGACATTGCAAACTGGCCGCTTTTGCAGGGATTTTGACCATTTCAAATGCAGATTTATTCATTCTGATGCACGTAGATGACTTCCAGTGCTGACTCGAGGGCTCTCTCTACTGCCTGCACTGGGTTTACTGCCGTCGTTTCCCTGGCAACCTTCTGGCGTTTGGGGGC
>RAOO01000251.1:0-12323 GCA_009805345.1 Neurospora sp. FGSC 26628 | reverse complement strand
ACCGGTACGTGCCCCAGTACGTACCGTTTCTCTTTGGCATAAGAAGGCCTTGAGGCCCAGCCTTCCCCTGGAGGTTGAGAGGATCAACAAGGCCTTCGAGACCAAAGTAGTTTATCAGCTGAATTGAACTACTGTTCCAAGCCCAGAATACTGCCCTTGTCACAGAGACCGCCCTGGGCAGCAGGACTAGTAGGCGTTGATTTGCTCTGGGTTTGCACGGAAAGAATTGAGGAAGAATGGGTATCACATCATTGATGACATAGCAACTTGGTTCTGGGAATGAATCTGTGAGGAGGATTGTAATACCAAGCGACAGAGAACAGTAGATATATCAACGAGCAGGATCCTCCCATACCGCCGACGCACCGAAGTGTCCTCACGGTCGTAATCGAGATGGAGGTTCTTCGTCCGTCAACTCAAAAGATATCCTGTGGAGAAGGCGGCGAATGACAAGAGGAGAAAAGAATTAGGCAATAATTCATGGGGGCCGGAAGGCAACACTCGAGGGTCAAGCGAAGCCATCTTGGAAAGCTGAAGGATGGGGTACAGAGCTAGTGTCTGACCCGGCCAGCGTTGATGTTGCACGACATCAAGTCCACTACAAGTATACTTCCGTGACCTGGTCCGAGCAAAACACAGCATGAAGCCCGAGATAGGAGGGGTGGGGTTTTGTCGATCGGTGCAGAAGGACAGACGAGGCTCTGCAAAAGGAAGGAAGATGACCCTTGTCCATCACGCAGTGTGTGCGAGACACTGGGTGCCCTGCGGTTACACCCAAGTGTGATGGTGTCCGTCCTTACATGAACTGTATTCCGGGTATTGAGAGTGATGGCTTGTAGTTCAGAGCGAGTAGGGTGAAGGCTACCAATCATGTTCAACCACTTGGTGACAAATGGAGGCCGGCTGAAGACGAAACCAAAAATGAAAGAGGATGATGTGAGAAGTTGGCGTGGTGTCGAGACGCCATGATGTCGGCGACGAAAGCACAGCCACCCAACAGAAATGAAGAACCGGCTGACTAGGCTCGATATGGGACAGCTGAATATTAGATGACAGCGGGGTGGTGTTGCGGATGTTACCTGGCGAGAACGCGGCGCAAGCCTGGTGGCGGCTGATGCCATCCAGGTTGTGCTTGTGCTGAGGGGGAAGTGGAAGGTTTCCAATTGGGATGCATCTCCGAGGCCCGAAAGCCTGCCTGATCGCGATGACCCAGATATTCTGTCAATTGGATTGCCGTGTGGAATTTGTGGGTGAAGCCATTGATCGGCATTGGAGATGATGGTGGTGATAAAGTTCCCGTCCCGGAACCTGATGATTGAAGATGAAGATGCAGGTTTGTGATGTTGAGTGGAAGTGGTCATCTCAGCGTTCAGACTTAACTTTCGCCGGTGGTCTGTGCACTTGTTTATTACATGTATCCTACCGTATTGCGCCAGACCACCTTTGAAAGACGTCTGAGTTCAGAATCGGGACCTAGACCGTGTCATGTCTGAACTTGGTAGGAAAATGGAAAGCAATATTTTGATAACTCCTTTATTGAACAACACCACCACGATGCATCTTAAAGAAAAATATATCCGGAGTTATGTTACGAACTTAAGCGACGCCCGACTGCTCACTTGTGATAACCAGTGTAACCCTCAGAAGGGCAGGCATCGGCCTGAAAGGCGCATGCAGAGGCTCACTGACGCACGGGCTCCCAATGAGCAGGGCTCACAATGAGCAGGGCTCATAGTGAGCAACACCACCAGTGAGCCATCACCACAATAGACACTCAAGGACCAAGGCATCAGGGAAAGGCCCGGAGTATAAAGGGACGACTGGAGAACTCAGATTGTCAGATAGTTCGACAGTAGTCGAGCAACACCACCAGTGAGCCATCACCACAATAGACACTCAAGGACCAAGGCATCAGGGAAAGGCCCGGAGTATAAAGGGACGACTGGAGAACTCAGATTGTCAGATAGTTCGACAGTAGTCAATTGATCATTATCACCGAGACTAGTATTACGCAAGCATACTTGTTGTGAACCTTTTGGCTTCACCGAACAGCACTGATAGTTCTTACCTTCAGCTATCCTACTTAGGCAGATCAGACTGCCGTTCGTCACAAGTTAGAGATTGAAAAGGCCTTTCTAATGATATTACTTTTATTTGGGTGCAGCGCTGGGAATTATTATTGTTAACGTGTAGCTAGTACTGTGCCTAGTAACTGCTGTCACGGACCAGCATTGAACCACTACACCAATGGGCCATGTTTCCACAAAAGGATACAAGTAACCGAAGCTGGTAATTCGGTTACTCAAGTGGTCTTATATAGTTGCGACAACCGTCACACTTAGTGGTCAAATGTCATTGGATTTTCGTATTAGTTACACTTTACTCTCTTAACCAAAATGATTTTAAATTTGATGCAACTTTCAGAAATTGGTCTTTTATCCTTTATTATCCTTCAAATGCAATTTGGTTATCATCCCTTCAAATTTGGTTATCTTTCCAATTTCTCTTTTTGTATGCGATTCAGACATAACTTATAAGGGGAGCCGATTCTGAACTCAGACCAGCTTGGGCACACTGTAACAAATATCCCAAATAGGAAATAGTGGAGCCCTGCGAAGGCAGGGCCATGTAAAATACGAAATTACTGAAATCAGTGTGCCGGCCTGGTTTGAGCACTGAGATAAGGAAGTGGTGCATGTCTGGACGGCATACGCAGGCGGCAGCCGCCAAAAAGCACTGAGCTGCAGAGGGCGCATTGGCCTTATCGAGCCTATCAATCCGGTGCCGGCGGCACCAAAGCCCACCAGTGCGGGGAGCCGGGGACTGGAAGGGAAAGTGTAATGCAGTCAACCCCCACGAAACTGCAAATGCCAACCTCACCTGAACGTTCAAAACTCCTTCAATTAGATCACGACTTCCGGATCCGTGAAGCAAAGAAGGAAGGAGATACCGCACCTGAGAACTCTGCGCTTTCCAAGTCCAATTGATATTGCGCTCTTTTGTTGATGGCGTCGAGAAGGAGGTTGGGGATCTTCCATCGACCGTCCTCCAATCCATCACTCAAGCCCACCACAGTTTCCCCGCTTCAACAACATGAAGGTTGACCACCATCGGCGCCGTGAGGACATACGCTAATCCCAATTCCATGACCTCAAACTCACCCCCGCTCAGAGTCTGGACTCAGATGTCTCAGAACTGAAGAGATATTACCACCACCACGCGTATCCAGGAAACAGCCACACTCGCCGGGCATTCGTCAAACGTCAGAAACTCTTGCTGAGAAAGACGTGCTTCGGGCAAATAGGCGTCGTGTACGACCCCCGGAGGAGGAGAGCTGCTTATGTTGTACGACGCGACGCACAGCTTGAACAGCCTTACTTCAGGATTTGATTGCCTGTTGTTGATGATGCCCGCGACGATCTTGTTTGTTTACGAACAGGCCGGGTCTGGATTTCTAATGCTTTGGTGAGCCTCATCCGTTCCGTTCCCATCCCCACCATGCGGCCTGCTCCCTCGAGGTATTCAAAGGAAAATGCAGAGTAACCGACCATCTCCACGGCCGCTCCCTAGTTTGCGTGAGGGATTGGGTTGTTCACTCGTCCATCTTCTACCCAACTTTACTTTGGTGATAGCTCACGACTGCCGTCACTACTCACGATAACTTACTCTTTAGATGTTGTTGCGCGAACGCGACACGTTGTTGGTGGATCCGACCTAAGACGCCAGTGTGGAGGAGTTTCGCTTCGGCAGCGATCCGGGGACGGCTACAGTACCCGCTCGGCCAAGGAGCCGAGGCCTTCTGGGCGCAAACGAGCCAAGGAAGTTATTCATTCTTGTGGTTTGCCTGAAGTTGATGTCTTGCATTCAATTGCTAATATCTGTGTGAACAGACTGCTAAACCTTTATCTTGGACAAAGAAAAGAAAGAAAGGAAAGTCTTAACATCGGAGAGGCCAGTTCTCCTCGTCTCTTTCCACCCCGATCCATATCTCGTTCTTCACCAAGATTGCTCCCGGCGTCTTGGCCGCATTACATTCCGTCGAGCTTATTGTTGTTGAAGTCAGTGACTTCAAAGCGGTTATATGGGTCGTCGATGAGCTCTCATGTGCCGACATGGTACTCCTGGTCGCTTGGCTATGAGCCGTCCCCCGACTTCGACTCCTCTCCGCGTCGTATAACCCCAATATGTCGTCTACACTGTCGTTTCTTCCCCTTCTGCTCTTCTTCTGCATGCTAGCTGGGCTCAATGGCGTTTGGAATGTCTCAACATCTCGCAATGAGTCCACATCGACTACGGTGTGTGATGAGCCCGAGTCGCGGACGTATGCTGGTGGTGGCGGGCTCGGACTACGTTCGGCTTTGCTGTGCGAACCACTTGTTGTGGGAAGTTTGTGGTCCCCAAATTGCGTTTGTTGCTGTTCTTGTTTGTGTTGCTCGACGATGGTAAAGTCGGGCATCTCCAAATTGTTTTGGTTGGGTGGATGTTCTTCATGGTCTTCCGTCATTCCACGACGTCGGAGATATAGCGGACGCAAGGTCGGTATGCCCAGGCACACCATGGCCACTGCGATTTCGGCACCAGCCCAGATGAAGTATGGGGCAAAGTTGTCTACACTTTGTCAGTGCATGCAAGTCACTCCTAGCCAGAGATCAGGGATGGCTTACAAGTGTAATCCCAGATGTTGAGATGTGACAAGACAACAGTTCTCGTGATGCCACAGGCACCGGCTCTGTGATCTGTCAGCTTGCTACCATCACAGACACCAAACGCCGAGTATATCGAGTACTCACAATACGCCGAGGCTCATCCCACTCGCCAGCATAATCTTCTCTCGTCGTGGCATTCTCAAAGACCAGATAAAGAGCCACGGAAAGATGGCAAAGATGAAATCGCAGACGCTGGACCACACTCCCAACCCAACGCTCATCGGCTGAATTTTAATGTGCCATTTCCCTTGAGTTCTCAGAGGATCCCAACTGGCCTTTCTCGGTGTCGTCTGATTCCAAAGCATGACCACCAACGCAAATGACGTCCCTGCCGTCACCACATTAAGCACCCACAGCGCCATCTTCTGCCCCCTCAGTTGTACCACCCTCAACAAGAAGAAGCCCATCGACAACTTGGCCATGGCGTTGCCCGTTATCGCAAAGGTGTTGGCGACATAGCTCCAGAAGATTGATTTCGACGTGTTATCGAGTGATAGCGACCACAGGCTGGCGCCCATGCCATAGTGGACCGAGACATGAAGGAAGGCGGCGAACAGAACAAGAAGAGGCCCGTCAGGACGTAGACGTAGTCTTCGGTGCCGATGAACTTGACGATGTGTATGCGAGTGTAAAGGCGTAGGAACATGAAGGAAAGTGAGAGAAGGGACATGGACCAGATGGCGACGACTACTTCTAGTTGGCGCTGTTCCATGATGCCAACTGGTCGTTTATCGAGTCATTGTCGTTGTCCTTTTGGTGTTTTGTCGTCACTGCATGCAAGTGTGATTCCGTTGAATCCGACGACCGAGTTCCTGGGAAGTCTAGAAAGATGGGTATGGGAAGAAGAAGAAAGAGGCAAACAAGAGGATGGAAAAAGGAACCGGTGGAGTGACTAGTCTAGCAGGCGAACGATCATCGCGTGCGTGTGCCAGACTGAGACAAGAAACGTGGTGAGTGGGCATGTCTCACGTTTTGGTTGACGGCCGAAATTCGAAGAAAGAAAAGCTGGAAAAGTCCAGACTGTCGGCGCAACCTATTACGACATATCTTCCTCCTTACCAAGATTGCATCTCTCTCTTGATTTGCCCATCACTTTCATTCCATCGCAACCTGTTGGCCTGTCAGGCCTCTTGCAATCCCTCAACTGCCCTGCTGCCCCATCGAAAAGTCTGCCTACCTCACCTACCACGCGAGTGGCAACACCGTAACTGGATAGACTGGATGACTGGTTCGGCAACTTTGTCAAATCCGTGGGGTGATGGACATTTCGAGGATATCAAAATCTCCAATCATCACCTCAAGACCATCAAAATGGCCAAATTCCCCCTCTCTCACTGGAACGCACTGGGACACACTGGAACCAAACGTCGACCATTCATCTGTGTTACCTCGCCCAAGACTTCACTGCCGTACCCTACGTACCACTCGTTCCTAAAGGTGTGGTGGGCTACTGAGGCCTGCGGTGGGCTGCTAGCACTTACACCTCCCCTGTCTTTCCCTGTCCGCGAGCGCGGATTGGTTGGGATTACTTCAAGGACTGACCAACGGGAGAAGGCAGGGTTAACGCGCTGGAAAGACAGGGATCGTGGACTGGCGAGACTGGGAAGACTGAGAGAGATATTGAAGAGAGCTGATGTCACTCGCACATTGGGGGTCCCCGGGGGTGTGTCCCCCGGGTTTGTCCGGTTTCATGCTCTCCAATTCCCCCGGGTGATTGTCGGGTCTCATGGATGCTCTCCAATGGGGGTACTTCGCGCAAACTTCCCTCCTTCAACGAGGCTACCATTCTCACCAGCAACCCCATACCGCCTACTTCTACTAGCAATAAGAGGTCGCGGATACAGACGTTCACCCCGCGCAATCAGCATGACCAAACCAACATGTGTAGCAACAAGAAGCAAACGCGGGACATCACAGCTATCTCAGATTGAAATCAGATTATCGTGAGAAGACTTTCGAGGCAGCCGCGGCGGCCAAAAACACGATAAAGCGAGGCGGCCTTCTTCTAACTCTGGTACTCCCCCTCCCCCAGGCCACCAGCAACAAGAGGTCGCGAAGAAGGGCGAGGATAAGGACACTCACAAGCTCATGGTCTATTTGACTTGGAAGAATGGCCACAAGACCCAGCATACTACCAACGTCACCCTTTGTATCGCGACAACACTCAAATCTCGATCTTATCGAGTGCTCTCTCAAGTTCAAACTCGACRTCAAGTACCATCGCTATCCAGGTAACATACACAGAGTTCAACGCGATAAGGCCATCCATATCCGATACTGCCCAGCTCGATGCTTGCGAGGATGAGGACAATCTCAAGCTCATGGTCTATTTGACTTATGCCCCCAAAAAGGACTGCTTCTTAGTAACCTTTACCGGCAAACTCGAATCCAAGCTCCCTCCTGTTCAGCGCAGCAGCCAAATACCCAACCCACATCTTGACCGTCTTTCAGTTCGCCATAGTGAGTTTGCCAAGCTTACCGCGACCTATCTTCATCCCCTTACAAATCTAACACCTAATTAACGCAGACACCGAGCAAGCGACCGGACCAGAGTCCCTTTTCGGCGGCGCAAACCAATATACCCCAAACCAAACCCCCAAATTCGCGCCGCGCCCGCCTCTCCTACCACCCTTCGTATCTCAGATTAACATCAGATTATCATGAGAAGATTTTCGAAGCAGCCGCGGCGGCTTTCTTCCTACTCTGGTACCCCACAGGCCACCAGCAACAAGAGGTCGCGGAAGAACGACGAGGATGAGGACACTCAAAGCTCATGGTCTATTTGACTTGGGAGAATGGCCACAAGACCCAGCATACTACCGACATCATCTACAAGAGGTGTCCTCAAAAGGTATGTTTCCCCCTTATGTGTTCGTCTCAAGGGTTGCAACTAATAACGTTGGGCAGATGCGACCGCGAGGCCAGCGTCTCGCACTAGAAGGCCGAGGTGACCCTTTCCGACAAACTCGAATCCCAGGTCTGACCGACTCGCCACACCCAGAGTTCAACGCGACAAGGCCATCCTCCACGAGCTTGCCTAACCGTCGCCTCGCGCGTCAACCGCAAGTACCCCTTCCCAACAAACTCGAGTCCAAGCTCCCTCCTGCTCCTTACATCTTCTCTCACACCAAATACCCAACCCACATCTCGACCATCTTTCACAACAACACTCCCGTATCCAAAGCTCCACCACACCCATGTGGATGGAGACCTTCGTATCTTGTCTCGATATACCCGTTACTTCTTATCATAACCAACAGAAATGCATTACAAACAGGATTCGTCGGTAGTATAACCGGACTCAACTGGATCTAAGGGTTTCGTAATTCGTTGCTGAATCGTATATCATAGGGTGAGTTTGCCGAGTTTATCGCGACCTATCGTCTCTCTCTTACAAGTCTAACATCTAACTGACACAAATACCGAGCAAGCGACCAGACCAGAGTTCCTTCCCTCCGTTTGCGCATATATTCGCATCAGCTATATCACTTCAGCAGCATTTCTGCGAAGCCTTCATCGACTCGGCGCAAACCACTATACCCCAAACCAAACCTCCAAATTCACATCGCGCCCGCCTCTCCTACTACTATTCGTATTTCGTCGCGACCCTCAAACCATCACACATAAGAATCCAATCTCACAACAAACACTTTCAAGATACCCTACAACCACTCGACCCCAAGCGACGAGGAGGCCGCTTCCGATAGCGAGCTTAACACTCGCTCGGCAACCTCCAGTAGCAAGAAGCAAACGCGGGACATCACCACAACCTCACATAGCGGCCTTCTTCCAACTCTAGTACCCCCGAGGCCACCAACAACAAGGGGTCGCAGAACCAGTAGGAAGCTGAGAGGGACACATTGCCCAGCTCGACGCCTGCCAGGATAAGGACACTCACAAGCTCATGGTCTATTTGACTTGAAGGAATGGCCACAACACAGGGGAGAGGGCGTGTCGGAAAGATTCAAGGAATACTCCATCAAGATCGATGGTCGTGAGAAGATCTTCGAATAGGCCACCGCTTCCTCCGCCACCACCATTGCTGCTGTTGCTGCGCGCAGATGAGTGGTCCTGTCGGGTCTTCCTCCCCCGTAACCATCCCATCACTCTACAGGATGTCACCAACAGCGAGAGATTCCCTGCTGCTGCTGCTGCTGCTGCTGCTGCTGCTGCTGTCAATTCCGTCCCATTGACACCGGCTTCTTATCTTCATATCATTCCCTCTCCGTTTAACGTCGCCTGCGCCAGCGTCTCGCACTAGAAGACCGAGGTAACCCTTTCCGACAAACTCGAATCCAGGCCCCCTCCTACTCCGCGCCGCAGATCGCCCACCCTAGGCCAATACCAACATCTTCCACATACGGAAAAGCATATACCACTCGACCGGCCTCGAGAACGTTTCTATTCAGTTCGTTGCCGTAGGCGCCGTTACTTCAACCGCTTCACGAATATATACTGATGGAAGTGAAGACCAAAGCCGAAGTGGAGTAGGGCCTACCTACACCGCGGAGCTTCGTCAACGTGGATCCGTCATTCGTTGGTCCTGGCTAAGCCCTCGATCGGCCAAGAGCTCAAGGATATCAACGATGCCTTGGGCGAGCTCCAGGCAAGAGGCATATAGCACGTCGTTAGCTCGGACCCGCACCGAACCAGCCTTCCACTCTTCATAGTCGGGCTGTCATCATCCTTTGGGCTGTGCCCATGAATCAGGACGCCGAAAACAGCTTTGCCTTCAAGCTCATCCAAGAGATGAACGGCTTCTCCTCTTGGCTCTCGATGCTGAACGAGCAAGCTCACCGGACTGGATTAGGGTACTTCACCAGATCTACAACATGGAAACCAAGCGCATCTTCACCAAAGACGAAGACGAAGACGTACTCCAGCGCAAGAGCTGACAGACAAAGGTATGTAGTGCCATCGCCGTTATTAATTGGATGATTATCACTAACTATCAATCGTACAGGTCCTGCATCACCACCTCGATGCATCAACACCTCGATGAAAGGCAACACAACCAAGACAGGTTAAGTACCATAGTTGACAATAGCTATATCATCATTATCATCATCGTTATTGTCACCATTGTTGTCTTTATTGTCTTTGTTGCTTTGCACCGCGACGTGATTGATATGGGTGTTGCTGACTGACAGGGGTGTTGGCGCCGACAACCTCCAGAGTGGGCCATGCACTATACTGAAAGTGTTATTGCGATGGCTTCAATTGGCAGGGGCGGCGACGGCGGCGACTATGAACTTGCAGTGCCTTCCTAATTAACAGTAGCGAGGGAGGTCTTGGCGTGATGATGAGAACTTGTTGTTGTTGTTGTTGTTGTTGTTGTTGTTGTTGTTGTTGTTATTTTTAACGTCTACTTCCGCCTCCCGTAGGGCATGAGACGTGCCACATCGGAGAATCTAGCGTACAAACATAGGAGCAGTGCCCTAACTGTCTACCAAGACCATTAACCCGAGGGCAAACCGAGGCCTATTGCCAGTGTAAATCGCGTGTTGCCCATAGCGTATACGTGGCCCAACACTTCCAGTCTAATCACCCAATGGGCGAGCCGCCAGTCTATGGCGGGACCTGTAGAACAAAAGAAAAGACATAAGATAGGGCAAAATCACTCCTCTCCGCTCTCGCTCTCGCTCTCCTCCTCCCGTAAGGCCTCCTCCCGTCTCCTTACTCGGTGAACCAGCCTGTCCAGGTCCACCGCAACCCTCTCGATCTCGTGGCCGTGGTCAACCTCATAGGCCAGCGGCCCTCTTGGAGGGCGTTTTGTGGCGGCTAGAGCGACGGACTGCGTCGTCGGAGGACGTGTGCTCGCTCACCTGGACCATTATCATATCCTCTTCAGCTGGAGACTGGCTCCGGTTAGAGCTGTCGGAGTATTCGGGCCCGGAGGGAGCGGAACTATGGCTGGGCAGCTCGTCGGAAGACGTGGTGGTATCTTCCTGGCTGTCGGGGGGGGGCGACGCGGTCGTATTTCCTAGAGAAAAGCATACCGCCTTCACGGCGAATCTTCGCCCGTTGTTGGGGGGTCGGGCGGGTGACGGTATCTCCTTGGTGCTTTGGACGCATAGGACACTCGGCATGGGTGGACTCAAAAGGGCCACGGCAGTTGGCGCATTGAATGTGACGGTCACACTCACCGTGGGCAGTATGTCCGCATTGTAGGCATTTAGCAGCGCGAGCGCACCCTCTACGGCCATGCCACTCAAAGCATTCTGTACACTGGTCCAGCGGGCGGCGTTTCTGGACGAGGCGGCTACTGTTGCTCACGTCGAAGAGGCGGAAGGGGGAGACAGGCCTATCAAAGGAGATAAGCCAGGTTGCATAGGCCTCGCCAGGTTGATAGTACTGGGAGGGACGGAGGGCGACAGGCTCTTGGCCGGTTTGGACGAGGACCTCATCCTTAATGGCAGTGGTAGTGTCGACAGGGACGCTACCGATCCGCATCGTCATAGGCACATTCTGGACGGCGTAGGTGACCCATTTCTTGGGCACTTCGACTTGGACGCAGCCAAAACGGGCACCAATCTCATCTTTGTGAGCCAGGAGGGTCTTGCGGACAGTGTCATTTTTGGGCACGAGGGCAAAGCCAGAGGGGACCTTATGGCAGCCAGGGATGTCAGTGGGGGCGAGGCGGAGAAGAGACTGAACCTCCTTGCGAATAGCGAAGGCGTCGTTGTTGGTGAAAGGGAGTCTCTATCTAGTCGAAGAAAGACGCGGCCGTCACTTTGGGGCAGCGTAGCCTTACGGGTGGGGCTGGAGTGGGAGCGGGAAGTAGAGCGGGAGGCGGGAGTGGAATCCGCACCGCGGGCGGCAGCTTCTGCGAAGGAGATGGGTCCCTTCCCTTTGCTGGTCGGGGCGGAGGAGGTGGAAGCCTTCTTGCCTGCTGGGGCGGTGGAGTCCGGGGTAGGCGAGGGAGGCGAAGCAGAACTTTTCTGTAGGGCGACGGTGATGGTTCGTGCGAGGCGGTCGGCTTCACGTGCGTGAGCGGGCGAGACGACGGAGAAACGGGCGAGTTCGGTGTCGAGGAAGGCGGCGAAGGAGCGGTAGACCTCCGCTTTGGCAAAGGCTTCAGAGATGAGGGTCTCAGCGAAGGACGTGATGGGGCCGGAAGCAGCAGGGGAGGCGGTGGTGGTGTGGGCGTGACGGACTTCCTCGTCCGCAGTCCGGGCTCTTTTGGCCGACTGCGCCGTCGTAGAGGGCGGGGGCGGGACGCAAAGGATGTCCGACAGAGGGGTAACCGGCATTATAGCCGGCGGCGACGGTTTGGGGGCCCCGGGGGGCGAAGGCGTAGACATTTCGTCGTTGCGGTTGTTGAGATATCGACCGTGAAAACGGCGATCTTGGTGGTGTTAAAGGTTTTGCGGGCAACCTAGCGTTAACACTAACGCTTGGCGCCAAGACTTTTGTTGCGGGAGGAAGATGTCTATCATCGCTTGGGGTGGGGGTGTGAGAGAGAGACGGGCCACTAATACATCAAGGTGACAGAGTACTATGTCGACGTCCAGGATGACGCCCTCCTGCATGTGGCGGCCGCGATCCTCCCAGAGGTTCAGTCAGAACGTATCTTTGCGTTCGCCGAGCCCATAAACGGAGATCGGATCCTGGACG
>RAOO01000250.1:0-10598 GCA_009805345.1 Neurospora sp. FGSC 26628 | reverse complement strand
AGGCGGCGACGAGTGGCAGTTCTGACTTATATGTCCAGAGCCGCGATGCTCTCGTTTGCCAGCTTCCTTTTCCTCCTTACACTTAATATTACTTTGATTTGTGACTTCTAGTCTTGTTGTCTTATCACTCGTAGGATCACGCTTTCACATAATATTAAGTGTCTTCCTTTCATTGACCGGGGACGGCATCATAATATCCCACCCAGCTTGGCACCGAGCAGCTGGTTCCTTTTGGATCGACTTGGAAAACTCCAGTCATCTTCGTTTGTGATCACTTATTGAGAAGGATCATCAAGTCTCACGATAGCTGTCATACGATTGAAGAGGTATCGACAGACTGAGCATCTCACCCCCCCGTCTCCGCCCTGGACTGAGTCAATTACACGATGTCCGACGCCCGAGACACTCAACAACAACCAACCAACCCAAACAGCAGCCCTCTCATCGAGGACCCCAGTCCCATCAAGGACTATCACCGTTCCTCTATGGATCCTGACGAGAACCTTACAGAGGGACAGTCCCAACTGCCCGACGCCACCAACACCCCCCATGCGAGACAACCTTGGGAGAACCCGTGGCGACGACCCAGCGAGACTTCCCCCATTAAGACAGCTCCATACCTACCTCCCTCCAAACGGGGGTCAGGAGCAAGCTCACCCACTCGTGGTTCTTCACGTCCCGATAACGCGGCCCTCAAAACGACCCCGCGATCCATTCAGCTGAACAATAAAAGACAGCTCAAAGGCAAGGAGAAGGCGGTTGCCCCCCCTCCCTCTGAAACGGACACGGTTAAACGCGTCCCGTCCAAAGCACCAGGCTCCGCCTTCACTACCTTCAAATCTACGATCCCCAAGACCCTCAACAATCTGTTCTTTGGGAAAAAGGTGTCAGATCCGGAACAGAGCTTCCATTACACTTTCGCCAAGGCCAGTCACGACGTTCCCAACACCAAGATTCACATCCAAGCTAACAAGGAGTCGGGCGTGCCTACGCGTGACGAGGTCGAGACCACCATCGTCGGCACTCGAAGAGGATGGGAGCCTTCCATCCGGGCAGCTACCTTGTCGGATCATATCAGCAACTACTTGAGACGTATTCATCCATACGCCAAATTTCCTCCCTACAAGACTACTCCAGAGGAAATTACTACTGACATTCATCGCCGTGTTGAAGCAGTCGACGAGGCCTGGAAGGATCCAAACGACGGCGCCGACGTGTTCATCTTCGACCCCATGTCAGGAGCCGCCACGGAATCCCCCGCCTACGGAAAGAACGGTCTGGACATTCTCGATGAAACCATTGGGGCGGAGGTTTTCCACGAGGCATACGAGGCCGACCCAGAGGCCATGTTCTGGGAAGTCCGTTCTCGYTTCATGGTCGATGAAGCCATACGCGGCCTAGTGCAGGACCTGGCAGACGTGTTCAACACGGCCAACGAGGATGTCACTCGCCTTGATGCGTGGGTGACCTACTTCGCAAAGGAGGCCAGCCGGCTCATCAAGGACAACGGCACACTGTCCAACCACCTCACGGCAGCCAACGAACAGATCGCCAGCCTGGGAGAACAGGTTGCCACTCTGAAAAGGGACCAGAAGCTTCCTCTGACCGCGAAAGAGGTGGTGGCCAAACCAACTGTTATCGACCAACAAATTCTTGACCGACTTGAAGAGCTCGACAGTCAGAATCGTCTGCTTACTCAAACGGTGGCCTCCCTAACGAGACTGCCTCCCGCCCCCCCCCTCAAGAAGCGGTCGGACACCAAACGCGTCGTCAAACACGCACGAGATGAGGGAGAGCCACGCGATACTGCATCCGGTGAAGCTGCAGCTGACGAGCCGATTGAAACGGTGGAGCGGGCTCCCGCTACCTCGCCTCCCAGCATCAAACGCGTTGAACAAAGCACCCGCGTCCGCATACGCGATGACCCGCCCGACGAGGACGATGACGATGACCTAACGGACGACGATGGCGACGACGACGGAGGTACCCGATTGCCAGCTCGCCGTTCCGCTACCCCAGCAACCCRGGGTAACCGAGGATACACTCCGGTGGGACCCCTCGTACCTCACTGGCGCGGACAGAAGCGCTCCCACAAAGTGCCTGACGTTCCGGTATTCAGCAACGACGATAGCGACAAGGTCTCCTTCGATGTGTGGATCTTTCAGATAAAGAATAAGCTACGACAAAATGCCGACCACTTTGAAGACGAAGCGGCCCGAATTGGAGAAGTGATGCTCCGCCTTGGAGGCGCAGTCGCAGATGGCATGCTACCATATCTTGATTTTGGCCACCCCGAATGCATTRAGACGGTCGACGAGCTCTTGGAACAACTGTGGAATGATTATCATGATCATGGAGCCAATGAGAAGGCTATCCTTGACTACGAGAGGCTCAAGATGAAGCCTTCYGACAAATTCCAGGACTTCAAAACAATCTTCGTGCGTCTGGCGGGACAGTGCCGCATCCCCAGAGAAATGTGGAAAGGCGATCTGCGCCGCAAGGTAATCAGGGAACTGAGAGTGCCAGCCGAAACCACCTACCTCAACCCCAACAARGGCTTCGAATCTTACGCGCGACTCCTGCAATCCCTGGATCCCAGCATTCGCCGAGAAGAATGGAAGCCAAAGGAGAGGAGGACCACACCTCGGGACAGCAAGACCAAACCTTCCAAGCCGTTTACCCCTAAGTACCAGCGACCTACTTTCGAGGAAATGAAGAAGTTGAGCGCCGAGAATCGTTGTTTCAACTGTCGACAGGTCGGTCACCAGTCTACAGCCTGCCCTGAGAAAGCCAAGATCTCTTCCACCAACGCTCTCGAAGCAGAACTCAATGCCATTGCCGACCAGACTTGGGGTCCTCAACCAAAGACGTCGACGGAACTTGCTGAGAACTTGGAGAATTTGGCCAACGATGAGCAGGAGACCRCCGACGGGGGATCGGGCTCTGGCTCTGACTCGGACTCCGACTCGGAAAACTAAAGTCCCAGGGACGAGTCTCCACCCTGGGAGAGGTATCGATTGGCAGCATAAAAGGGAAAGACGTCGAAATACAACAGATAAGCAAGACTCACCCAGACTTCGATCTAAGCAAATGTCTAGGAAGTGGCAAACAGTTTCTTATCAAATGTACCATAGTCAATAATGGACTGTCTATTACCACACACCGTGCACTCGTCGATACAGGAGCAGACGCATATATTCTCGTAAACAAAAGATTTAACGCAAAACTGAAGAAATTGGGCCTGGACCGATGCAAAGACTTCTCCCCGGGTTACGTCACATCATACAAGAAATCACAGCCTGACTTGATCAACCGGGCACTGCAAGGGGCCATACAAGTTCAAGGTTTTCAATATAATAAACAGTGGATGTTGGTATTACCCAAGCTAAAGAAGGATATGATTTTGGGAAAGATGTGGTTAGCGGAGAACAATGTGCTCCCCGATTGCCGCACTGGGAAGCTAATCTTTCCCGAAAACGCTACACCACTGGTGAAAGACATGAAGAACATCTCGATGGACAAGCCCATAGAACCAAAAGCCGATCCAGCATTCCAACGAGACGTGCTGGAACGGGAAAAGGCGATGGAAAAAGAGGATAAACGACGTAGGGACGGAAAGGCTATATGGACAAGGATACAGGAGCTGGCAGCCGAATTGGACGAGGTGGACGCAGCAGCGGAGACTACTTTGTGGAAAGACGAGGTGCCAGACTACCGGCCAACGGAGATTCTACAAATCAAATCGTCAAGATCCTTGTCAGCGTCAGCGCAAACAAGAGCCCTACGTACGATGGAAAGGGAACTACACGATGACGGAGAACAGCCACCTCCACCCCGGAAGATCAAGGAGGCCTCCATTCCCGAACCCTTTCCATTGAGAGACGCTCAAGGCCCATACAGACTGGAGCGCCAGTGGACCTGGACTAAGGTGCGCCCCATCGACTTGGCCATTGTCAACGCCACCATCTTCGAACACCACATCAAAAAGAACAAAGCCAAGCCGGAGGTAACGAGCTTGTATGAGATTGATGGTATCATTGAAGCAATGAAAAGCAGACGCCCAGGAACCAGGGACACGGCAGAAGACATGGCTGCGGTACTGGCGAAAGTGCCGACGGACTATCACCTACCAGAGGAGCTGGAGGTGTTYAGTAAGGCCGAATCTAATACCCTCCCCGAGCACAAACCTGGTATGGATCACAAGATCGAATTCGAGGAGGGTCACCGGCCAGAAGAGTTGGGTATCAATCCCCTATACAGAATGACGCTTCGAGAGCTCGAGGAGTGTCGGAAATACATTACCGAAAGCCTTCAAAAGGGATTCATCGAAGCCAGCTCGGCACCTTGGGCAGCTCCGGTGTTGTTCGTCCCGAAGGCGAACGGCGGCCTGAGATTTTGTGTTGATTACCGCAAACTCAACGCAATCTCAAAGAAGGACCGATACCCACTCCCTCTTATCGAAGAAACGTTAGCTCGCATTAGTGAGGCCAAAATCTTTACCAAGATCGACATTAGACAGGCATTTCACCGTATACGCATGGCACCAGGATRCGAAGACCTTACAACGTTCAGGACGGGATTCGGGGCTTTCAAATACAATGTCCTGCCTTTTGGTCTTTGCGGTGGGCCCTCTTCCTTCCAGAGGCTCATCAATGATGCCTTGATGGGATRCCAGGACTTTTGCAGCGCTTACATAGACGATATCCTTATCTTCTCTAACAATCTCAAGARTCACAAACGACACGTTAAGACAGTCTTGAGTCGCCTCCGTACAGCTGGCCTACAAGCGGACATCGAGAAATGCGAATTCCATGTGACGAAAACGAAATTCTTGGGCTTTATCATCAGTACGGACGGCGTGGCGGTAGACCCAGAAAAGATTTTAGCCGTACGGGACTGGAGTACACCCCGTAACCTCAAAGGCRTGCAAGCCTTCATGGGATTCTGCAATTTCTACAGAAAGTTTGTCAAGGAGTTCGGGCGAATTGCAAGGCCACTGAATAACTTGACAAGAAAGGACCAAGTATTTGTATGGACAGACGATTGCCAACAGGCTTTCGATAGATTGAAATCCGCGCTCCTGAACGCACCAGTATTGACACATTACAAATACGGCCGCGAGACCCGAATGGAGACCGACGCGTCGGATGGAGTGTGCGCTGGAGTGTTGTCACAGAAGACGAATGTCCCGGGTGACGAGAAGGAGGACTGGCACCCAGTGGCATTCTATTCCGAGACCATGGCACCAGCGGAACTGAACTACCCCATCCATGACAAGGAGTTGCTGGCAGTCATCAAAGGGATCAAACTGTGGCGCCCGGAACTCAAGGGCACGGCAGAGGCTTTTACGGTCGTCACGGATCACCAGGCATTAGAATACTTCTCCACAAAGAAGTTGCTAAACTCCAGGCAAGCGGGATGGGCAGAGCTCCTATCCGAATACAATTTCAAGATGGTATACCGCCCAGGGAAGGACAATGTGGCAGCTGATGCGTTGTCACGAAAGATGGAAGACGTGAAGACGATGATCGAGAGACGGGAAGACCAGCGTACCCTCCGTCTCCTGAAACCACWAGATGGCGCCTTCGTTTATGCCGGAGACAAGGAAGAGACACCGACTGCGGAGCTGGCGGCTCTCKTCTCCCAGTTGTACAAACAAGAAACGGTAGAGGTGGCGCCCGTGGAGGACGAGGAGGAAGAGCACCACCTCAAAACCCAATTGCTGATCGAACAAGTGCTCCACGCGAACCGAACCGCGGAGTCCATCTCAATCTATCGGGCAAAAGCCAATACTAACACGACGGGTGAGTCGGGAAAGGATCCTCACTTATCAGCCACACAGGGCCTGACCCTCTATGAYGGCAAACTTATCGTCCCGGAGGATGATAACCTGAGGACCCGTATAATAAGAGAAAGYCACGATACACTACTGACGGCTCACCCGGGACGAAACAAGACAAGACAGATTGTCAGCCCACGGTATTGGTGGCCAGGAATGGTAGCAGACGTGGACCGYTACGTCAATAACTGCTGGACTTGTCGTTCCTCAAAAGTCCCTAGAGATAAAACGCCTGGCTTACTACAGACGACGCCTCCCCAGTCCGATTGCCGGGCGTGGCAGTCAATCGTAGTCGACTTCAAATCTATGCCCAAGGACAGCAAAGGGTACAATAACGTATTGGTTGCCGTCGACCGGTTCTCAAAACTGTCATGGTGCATGCCATGCAAAGACACGGTCACAGGCAAGAAAGCAGCCTTACTGTACTACAAAGGGCCATATCGAATTCTGGGGCTCCCCCAAGACGTCACGAGCGACAGAGGTCCCCAGTTTGTCTCGGACTTCACCCAGGAATTAGCCCGGTTACTACGAATCAAGTGGAAGCTCAGCAGCGCCGGTCACTYACAAACKGCCGGACAAGCAGAGATCATGAATCAGTACATCGACCAGCGGTTGAGACCCTACCTTTCCCACGATCAGGACAACTGGTCAGAACTGATCCCAGCGCTGGACTTCATCCAAGGAACATTGCCTCACGAAAGCCTGGATGGCATGTCGCCATGCGAAGTGGTGTTCGGATACGAAAGAGTGATTCCTACGATCGACTGGACTAAAGCGATAAAACCTGAGGAGGAAGAAGAAGCGACCCCAAGGGAAAGACTGTCTCGAGAAGAAGCCAAGCAGATGGCCCAAAGATTGGAACGGGTACAGTCCATGGCCAGGGAAGCGATTCACAAAGCACAGGACCGGCAGACGAAGCAGGCGAACCGACATCGCCGCGAACCGGATTTTGGCGTCAACGACAAGGTCTTCATCATAAAGAAAACCTGGTCTACCGACAGACCCAGTGACAAGCTCGACTTCCCGTTAACTCGCATACCCTACAAAATCGTAGCAATGGCTGGGCATTCGTACGAGCTGGAGGTCCCGGCGACCTGGCGGGGCTCGAAGATATTCCATGCCGACCGATTGAGGAAGGATCCCGGCAATCCATTACCCGRCCAAGCGAACGAGAACCCAGGAGGGGAAATCATCAACGACGAAGAAGAATGGGAAGTGGAGGAAATCGTGACCTGCAGACTCGTCAACGGCCATCTGAAGTATCAGGTAAACTGGAAAGGATGGGATCCAGATCCAACATGGTATGAGGCTGGAGGCTTCAAGAATGCGGCAGGCAAACTGAAGGAGTACCACGATGCCCACCCTGACAAACCAGGACCACCCAAGAGATTGCACTTGTGGCTCAAAGCGATGGGAAATGGAGCAACGGTAAAAGACCATAGGGACGATAACCTCCCTATCGAAGGATCGCCAAAAGGCATTTTTTATTTTATTTTACACACTTTGTGCCGCGACAACCAGATTGAAGAACCTTGGTCGCGATGCTTGGCATGGAGTTCTTTGCATTTCCTTCCCTTCTCTTTCATCGCAACACAACAGATTGGACCGACCGTTGCGATGGGTTCACATATCTTTCACATGATTAACAATCATCCATCATCTCATTTTTTCTCTTCTTTTCTTTCGGCTCTGGGGCTGAGCCTGCTTTCAAGGCGGCGACGAGTGGCAGTTCTGACTTATATGTCCAGAGCCGCGATGCTCTCGTTTGCCAGCTTCCTTTTCCTCCTTACACTTAATATTACTTTGATTTGTGACTTCTAGTCTTGTTGTCTTATCACTCGTAGGATCACGCTTTCACAAGTACGACTGGCGGCACGGATGATGGCCCGCACCAGCTATCCACGATCGCAGAGATCCCTCTGATTCGGAACAAGAAACTGCTGGAAATCTGTAAACGATGCAGAACGATCGATTTCGAAGACGCTTTCGGCATGAAACTCTCCTCAGCCGAGTACCTCTTCTCGCCCGAGCACCTCCGCTCACCCAAGTTCGTTTTCTTCCTTGGAAAGCTTGAAAAGGAGGCATCATGCTTACTTTGCCGGTTTTTTTATTCGATGCGGTGGCGACCGAAAGAAAACAAACGCCATCGGGAAATAGGGGTCTACACCTTGCGATCGTATGATTTCAAGACCATAGTTGCAGACACAGACTCGGCGGCCTACGATGTGAATGGTTTTGCCCCTTCTAGGGTCCTCTGCGTTCTGGCCGGCGAGCCCGATTTTTCTGAAGGTGGAGATGTGTTTCCGACAAGCGGGCATTGGATTGTTCCCCAAGTCTCTTCGACTGGGCCATTCTTCGACAGCAACTACGCAGAACCCCACCTAACCGCCCTACCTTTCTTCCCGGGATCAATCAATTATTCTTTACTACGGGCTTGGTGCGAACGATGTGATAATCATCACGAAACATGTGCATCAGGCACAACAAAAACCGGTGACAAGCAATCGGCCGGGCCTGTGGTACGATGCATTGATTGCCATACACGGGAGGTCGTCGAGATAAACACTTCGGACAGGTATCTCGCTCTCAGTTACGTTTGGGGCGCGCAGTCCGCACCGGTGAGCGCAGATGATATAGGTACTACGCAAACACTCTCGCCAAACAGCGTACGTCTGCTTCCCAACGCTATACCTAAACTTATCGAAGACGCAATGTTCATTGTAAACCGTCTTGAGGAGTGGTACTTATGGGTTGATCAATATTGTATTGATCAAAACAACGCGGACGAAAAGCACGCTCAAATCGGGAACATGGATCATATCTATGAAGGAGCTTATGCAACTATTGTTGCATTTTCAGCATCTGACTCAGCTTCCGGTCTTCGAGGTGTCAATAATCTCCCAAGAAAACCATATCCCTCGGTACCACTAACAAAGCCTCCTCTTTCAGCTATTCGACCAAGTGCTGTCGATTCTGCGCACCTAGTCGCCTCTTCAATTTGGATGACGAGAGGATGGACTTATCAAGAAGCCATCTTGTCACGTCGTCTTCTGATTTTCACCGATTACCAGGTTGAGTTCATCTGCCCGAACGCTGTGTGGCATGAATGTACTGTACCCCAAATGGAGGGTAAATATTCGGGAGAACGGAGACGGGCATTGGGAGTGAACTTGCTCAGAGCGATATCGCCAACGGAAAGACCAGAGTGGGACGACAGAACCCATGTGTTCCTGCCAGAGCTCTTGAGATACATCGAAGAATACAGTGGGCGACACCTGAGTTATCAATCCGATGCTCTGAACGCTATAACTGGCCTGTTATCACGCATATCAATCGTCACATATTTGGGCATACCTGTCTATGACGCATCGGATTTCGTGGAACCTGAGAGACCCTCTCTAACTCAAATTGAACAGGAACGTATAGATGCAGAAGACAAGAGTCTGGTGCATTTTTTTGTCTGTCTCACATGGTATCCCGCCCATGAAAGCTTGCTGAGAAGAGATGCCTTTCCCAGTTGGTCCTGGCTCGGCTGGGAAGGACAAGTCAAATGTACATATAGGGGGTACTTTCCATCCTCATATGAATATGGTACCTTCCAAGTGAGTTCACTTTGGATTCCACAGCAGATCACGCATGACAATGGCGATCTACAGGTCCCATTTCTTCAGTTTCTACGAAGGAATCTCTTGGATGAAGGGACAACTAGTATCCTACCACACGTGAGCAAGTACCTCTGGGTAGAAGGCCCGGTATTCAAGATGAGCTTTGCCCTTGAACAACCAATTGGCAATGACTCCAGACACGAAGCTTTCGTCTTCAGAAACTCTCGTCCTCATATGAGGGCCTATGGATACAGAATAGTGGGCTCGCAGAGGATCAGCTTTCGGACCTGCAAACCTGACAGTAAAAGCCAGGAGAAGACGCATCAAAGAGTCATAAGAGAGGAATGGGATTGTCTCTTACTTGCCTGCAGGACATTGCGCAACGGGAACATTTACGGTCATTTTCTCATTCTAGATCAAGATCGGCTGGATGCGGACTCAGAAGGTGAAGATTATCACTCTGTAGTTGGGTCGGCCGAGCTACAACTTATTACGGAGGAGTTGACCGGGCAAGAGAGGGTATCTGTTAGGACTACAATTACCGATCGGTGGGGCCGTCTGTGGAATGATCCCACTATAAGACGGAAGATAAAGCTGGGCTAGTCGACGACACCTCGTCAACGACGCCTCGTCAAGCGACTCGACTCTCAGATTGGACCCATTGGACATCAACCGCGGCTGTAAGGAGATATGTTTTGGCACTCTTCACTTCTTACCGCTGACGCGGAAGCAGACCATCCCACTTATGTCAAATCTTTGGTCACCAAGCATGGAACCGATGCCACATCTTCTATTTACCAGACGGGTCTACACTCCAGATGGAGGCCTGGGGACGGTGTATAAGGGACTGATGACGATATGATCACACGCGATATTTTCTGTGGAAGTATTTCAGATTTATTGCTTTTTGTTTTCGACCGCTTTTTCATTTCTTTCTCTCAAGCAGCTTACTTTTTCTTGTTTCCTTCATGTTCGATGCTTCATTCCCTATGCGTCAGATCAACAACTGTCACACGGACATTGCCCACAGCTTAGGAGTTAGGGTCACAAGGCTCAGCAGAGCCTCTGTGTCACACGAACATTCGACCCTAAGCCTCACCAGGCTCCCAAGGAGCCGCACGGCTTGGACCCAAGCCTTGTTATACGGCTGAATG
>RAOO01000249.1:0-10773 GCA_009805345.1 Neurospora sp. FGSC 26628 | reverse complement strand
CGGGCACCCTGCTCCTTGCTTGGTTGGCTGTGGTTGTTCCTAGGATGACTAGGATTGTCTTGTGGTGATCTTTCAGTGTCTTCGGCACTTCCGTGGTTGGCTCTCTAGCCCGGTGGCATCGAGGGAAGTTCGGGTAAGTAGTACCGGTGACCAAGAGTCCGGCCGATGTTGCGGCCGGAGGCCTCCGGACACCTCTGAGGAGGCCTCCGGCCATCTCGAGGCTGATGCCAAGCGTCGAGGGTGAGTGTGGCCTAGTTGCCTGAGGCCTCCAGCCGTATAGCAAGGCTTGGGTCCAAGCCGTGCGGCTCCTTGGGAGCCTGGTGAGGCTTAGGGTCGAATGTCCGTGTGACAGGAAGCGCGCTGGGACATTGGGAGATTATGAGGGGGGTGTTGCCGGAGGTTGTGTGGGTTAATTGGTAAATGTTCCTGATACGAGTGAGGAGGGGTGAGCGGGAAGAAGGGATCTAAGATGTAAGAAGGAAAGGGAATGTGTGTTGGTAAAAATTTGTCATTTCTTGTAGAGATCGTGTTCGCGATTGTGTAACTGAGGGGTTTCCTGTTGATATTTATTTGCCTTTCCTTCTGTCACAGGTTGTGACATGTGCTATATAAGCGTGCATTAGATGTTCTGTCTAGCGAACAGAACATTCTTCCATCTTTTGGTGGTTTAGCGAATTGGCATTGCATGCCCCTTTCGCTGTGACACTTTCTGTCTTTCAACTGAACTGTTTGGATATCGTGCGAACCCTGTGGTAGTGGTTCACCATCACTTTACCCCCTTCGTTACAATTTTCTGACTTGCTTCATAGGTAGTCGGACCGGGTAAAAAAAGCATATACAGCTATAGATAGTGGAAAATTCGGGATCCCGTCCGCTCTCCCATAGATAAGCCACTAATCGGAGGACTATCTATGGGAGCCGTTTTTTGGATGACTCAGCCAAAAACGCCGCCCCCGTTTCTAGAACCGTTTTCCCATTGCCTTCGCCGTCGAGTGCACCGTTCCACTTACGCCAAGCCCAGCTGAGTAGGCTAGGCATACACTCACAACCTACTTACCCCTGCCATTTACCCCTGACACCTACTCCATATACTTAGTACTTCTAACTGGGAAGTGTGGTTGGCTTTTGGAAGGTGTGGTTAGCTTTTGGGAAGTGTGATTGGATTTTGGAAGGTATGGTTAGCTTTTGGGAAGTGTGGTTGGCTTTTGGGAGGTGTGGTTGGCTTTTGGAAGGTGTGGTTAGCTTTTGGGAAGTGTGGTTGGCTTTGGTAAACACTTTTCTCCGTACAATATCACTTCAGGCGAGTTAGAAGGGCCTCAAGATATATATTACGTCTTTACCCTCAGATTTCTGACTGAACCAAACAAGCACACTTCTGTCCCATTCTCATTGCATTCACTGTATATCCATTCTTCCCCGTTGATTCTACCGCATGAANAAGGGCCTCAAGATATATATTACGTCTTTACCCTCAGATTTCTGACTGAACCAAACAAGCACACTTCTGTCCCATTCTCATTGCATTCACTGTATATCCATTCTTCCCCGTTGATTCTACCGCATGAATTACGGCC
Organism: Neurospora sp. FGSC 26628; assembly: GCA_009805345.1. Taxonomy (NCBI): domain Eukaryota; kingdom Fungi; phylum Ascomycota; class Sordariomycetes; order Sordariales; family Sordariaceae; genus Neurospora; species Neurospora sp. FGSC 26628. The sequence continues at coordinate 9,199 of RAOO01000249.1, read as the reverse complement.
CCTACGTTGCGAGKGTTGCGTTGGTTTTTCATATGAAACCCTCCTTCCGAGTTTTCTAATGAATTYCTCCTCCCAAACATRCTGAGCTCGTTAGCTATTGCAGCTTGAGAGGGTATTGTTTGAGTCTCACGGTGCCGATCACACTCCATCCATATGCAATACRGAAGGGATGGAGCTACAAAAACCGCCGATACCGCCGACTGTACTCGACGTCGAAGAACGGAAAAGAAGAGCATTTGCCGACRTCGACGAATTTACGGTAACAATACATGAGCGTTCGCTTTGTAAGAAGACCAAAGCCCAGCGAGAACGCTGGAGCTACAAAAACCGCCGATACCGCCGACTGTACTCGACGTCGAAGAACGGAAAAGAAGAGCATTTGCCGACGTCGACGAATTTACGGTAACAATACATGAGCGTTCGCTTTGTAAGAAGACCAAAGCCCAGCGAGAACGCGCGTGGTGTCTATRGAATAGGTATATACCTTATCATTTTACTGTTTTCTTTGATATTGCGTACTGGCCTTTGGTGGTACAGCCTAGCCTTCTTCGGCTGCTGTGTTCCCGAGAGCTTGGTTGGCCCGTGAACTCGCTTAAGTTCGTAACAGAGCCCGATTGTTGGCCTATGCCAGAGAGCACGAATAGAGCTATGTGACAATACGATAGCGAACGCAAAAGAGCTGGAGGACATTGATAGGGGAAAGAAGGAGATGGAGATACCCTCATTTTCACCCTTTTGGGAATGGATTTCACAATGTATATAGTTAGAGGTTTTCTTCGGAGCCAGGTCTCGTCAGGTGTGACGAACGGCAGTCTGATCTGCCTAAGTGGGATAACTGAAGATAAGAACTATCAGTGCTGTTCGGTGAAGCCAAAAGGTTCACAACAAGTATGCGTGCGTGATACTAGTCTCGGTGGTAATGATCAATTGACTACTGTCGAACTATCTGACAATCTGAGTTCTCCAGTCGCCCCTTTATATTGTATGCTCTAGATGCCTTCTCGTAGTGTGGTGAGCCCAGCTCACCATCATGGTCGTGGCTCACCCGTGCTGACCGTGAGCCTACCTTGCATCATGAGCCTACCCTGGCCTGTGGTCGTACAGTCTAACCTCTTCTGGCAGCTTGTGTTCCCAAGGGCATGGTTGGCCCGCGAACTCGCTTAAGTTCGTAACATCAGGCCAGCCTACGGGGGTGTGTTGGAAGTCCGTGCCCAGGTTGCCCAGTGAATGGCACTGGGCTGCCCATTCACCGGCACTCCCTTCCAGGTATTTAGACTGCCCTGGTTTCCATTTCTCCTCTTCAGTTAGACAACCACAACAATCAAGCCCTTTTTCGTTGTCGCCTTTTCAGCCCACCGACAGGTACCGGTTCTTATATTTGGCGGTTTCTCTTATATCTGCAAGGGCGCTAGAATGGAAAGTCGAAGGCAAGGCTAGGATACCATCTATGACAGAAGATTTAAGGTAAGGAGAAGAAGAGGAAGAGAACTAGGTACATGCGTGCAGACCCAAATAAATACCCTGGTCGTATAAGCGACGGCGGGACCCACATGCGGGTCGCCGACAGCCACCTACATATCAAACTTAAGCAAACACCTTCAATGGGCTTAGAGCCCGCCTTGGCCAGTCTTAGCACGAACCTTCCATGTCACTCGTTCCTCCAACCTTCGTGGCACCTTCTGGCACCAGTCCTCCCATGGGGTATGGCGGGCATAGCGGCATGGCCGGACCGGCGCCGTCACAATATCCACAATCTACAAATAGTTGCCGCTTGTTCTCATTCAACTGGGGTATATCTAAACGCGGGAACTACACTCAATATACTCTACCTAATAACCCCTGAGCTGTCCTTCTATCGGCTACGTATCACTTGCATAAATTTAGGGTGGTAGGTAGCGCCGTCAATGGGGTGTCAGCCAGTAACAGAGTTAGTGAGAATCACGCCTATTCCTATTAGTAACTTGTACCTTCCATTCACGGAGCTACCTAAGTGGTCTACGCGCGGTGCTCATAATTTTGTTATAAACGAGGTAGTATAAGAGGATGGAAGAGGAAGAAAGACAGGGGTTAAAGGCACAATAGTCTCCTACATCCTTTCAGCTGCTCCTGGGTCCTATATTAGCTACTATCACATACGCCAGCTCTCATCGATTGGTTTAAAAAAAAATACAGTTTGTACATACAGGCCAGCTGACGAAGTGCCATAATAATAGATGAGGGAAGATAAAGAGAGGAAGAGCAAGTTAGAGGAAGAGCAAGTTAGAGGAAGAGGGAGGAAGACGGACGAAGAGGGACGGAGCTGCAAGCAGAATCAACCCCTCCACCGGAACCGGCACCAGTTCTAAAGCCGGCACAGCAGCAGCCACAGGCAACGAGGACAGAGTCACAGCAGAAGCAAAAGTCACAACAAGGGGAGCCAGCCCGAGAACCGGTTCCTCCAGACACAGAGCCGGAATACGTACCTGAGTCGGTCTCGAAAGTTCAACCGGAACCCAAACTAATACCCCAACGCGTAGTCAAACCGACACCTCGGCTCAGTCCACCCAAACAGGCCAATCCGCCGCCAGAGAAAATACCAACACCGGTAGAGTAGCCCAAGTCAATCGAGTCGCTCCTCCCTCATACCACGCCAACTGTTTCACCATATGAGCAAAATCTTTTATCTGCTTCAGCAGCAGCAGCAGCAGCAACAGCAGCCTTACCAACAGTCCTAGCAAAACCTCCTCAACCACCGATCCCAGATGAGCCACTTTACGCTCACATTGATCCCCGGATACACTGGCCACAACGACACTCGCAAGAATGGTTTGAAGCCAAGCAAAAGGAGATCCAAGCCCGCGGTAAACGCAAAGCTAACTTTAGCAAAGCTGCTCGAAGTATGCACAGACAGCGGGTAGCTGAAGGACCACCAGAGACTCTTGAGGATACCTTGCCGGATAAAGTACTAGACAACCCGGCTTGGGTGGATATGCTCAAGAAGCTGCCGGCGGTGTCGACACCGGCGTTAAGCCCACCAGAGACTCTTGAGGATACCTTGCCGGATAAAGTACTAGACAACCCGGCTTGGGTGGATATGCTCAAGAAGCTGCCGGCGGTGTCGACACCGGCGTTAAGCCCCCTTCGCCTCCCCACGGCATCGGTCACCACATCAAGTTCCCCTAGGCTCCCGAGATCAAGGCCGTGGCCATCATCCCCGAGTTCGAGGTTCCCACCGCCACGGTCCGCGAGGTTCTTCCCGCCGAGTATCCCCGTGCGGATGTTGTACGTCTTTTCTTCCCCCTTTCCCTATCCCTCACTATCTACCTACAACCCCGGCCGCCCATAACTAACTCTTTGCACCAGACCTTCAACCTCTAAAGGATAGCCCTCTTCCCCGTCGCCCTCGGCCAATCCCCTCCCGACCCGGAGCTCATCAACCTGGCCATGCAGGACAAGCTGCACCAGCCCTACCGCCGGGTTCTGATTCCCGGTCTGACCAAGATCGCGCGATACAAGGGACCCCAGAGATGGTGTATCCATAACCGCAGAGGAGGCCGGACAACCAACATCTTACGCCATAGAGTGAACTTGGTGTCCTTTTTCTTCTTCGTCTTTTTGGTTGATGCAAATGGCATCTATCCATATAGTTCGTTTAATGGAGTTATCTCGAAGATGCAACAGTGCTGCGTAAAGTTTTTTCCCGACGGCCAAGTCGCACCCGTCTATGAAGATGGAACAAGGCTTATCCTCAGAGCCCCACACGTAGGATAAGGTCTCGTACGGACGAGTGCCTTTTGAGTCCAATACGGTGCAGAAGAGCCCAGCCTCTCATCCACAAAAAAACGTATCGTAGAACACCTTCAAAGCTTTGCCTCAAATTCCGAATCCATATCCTCATCATATTCCTCCATGTCTATCTCGGCCCCCTTCTTCTGCAGCTCTTCCTCAAGCAACGCCATCATGCGCGGGGCGGCGTTTTACAAGACCTTATTGACGATCTGGAGGGAAGAGAACATCACCGTTGTTAGCCCAAGACTTGCTGCCTTGCATTTTTATTCGGTTTAGCGTGGATTTAAGCCTAGCATAAAGCCCAGCACCATGCCCGGCACGAAGTCTGGCACGAATCCCGCATGGAGCTGCATGAAGCCCGTTGCTTGGCAGTGGTGGCGGTGCGGCATAGGTCCGGATTTCCTCCAGAGGCTCCTTTGGTGGAACCTGCGTGAGGAGACGTCACGTAGCCGAACACAGCAATGCGGCGCCGTGTTTGAGAATTTGTATTGGGAGTAAGCCAGGAGGAACAATGCAATCAAGTCATTATCTTATGGAGTATTACCATCTTGGGCTTCCACTCAGAGGCTTGGTACCCGTTTGGGAGAGGCTGTTGCTGCGGCCAGGGATCGTTTAACGTCACCACTTCGCCGGGGTACCGAAGGCATCAAGGGCATTCGACGCTCGACGACCCCTCCAGGCCCTAAGTCCGATTTAGGCGGAAATCGGTAAAATCAGGATGTGTTATTGGCCGCCTGTTTTTCCATGGAATATATAACCATTGACAACTGCTCTTACCATCATCATGTTTTGCGAAACACTGCCACCATTATCAAGTTCTGTGAAGCACTTGGTATCGTATTTGAGAACATCTTCTCATACATCTCTTCTTCACATATTACCGTTTTCTCCCAAACCATATCCTCGACCTTTTCGTTTCGCTTCTATTTTCAACGGACAACTGAATTTGGCGCCAATCGGTACCTCACCCTGTCAAACAATGGGTGACGAGATGTGTTCCATGTTAAGAGAGAAGACTCCTAACCGCTTAATTACCCAACGGAAGCCTCGCTCGAGCCGTCTTTCGTACCTGCCACCCACTTCCAACGTCCCTACCTAGGATCCCACGCCAAGTTCGAAGTTAGCACGTCCAAGTTGGTCACCCCTCAGATGATGAATTCTCCGCCTCCGCCGGAYCTGCGTTCGCTGGACATGACGGATGGCAAGGAAATCCAAGGCTGCGCCCACTCGTCAAAACCAACCTCGGGCAAAGCAACGCCGAGCTCAGCATTAACCGGGCCACCCTCGGAGGGAGCATCGTGTTACGATCCGATCAGGGATTACTCATGTAAGCTAGATCAGATAGAGCCAACAGACCAACCAGGTTGGACCCGAAGGGAGGGGTCCATGGCTCGGGTCCCCGGGGGCCCGAGATGAAGGTTCGGGTCCATGAAGGCCGGTATATAAAGACGGCATTCCCAGGCCTCTTTAGATACTGGCTCTTCAGCAAGCAATAGCTTTCACAATCGGATTGCGGATGAGACAGGTAAACGGGGTTAGTATGATTCATTGAGGCTGGTGCTGAATTCAGGTCTCTTGGATGTCGTGTATATGGCTTCGTTTCCAAAATATCAAAGAATCTCTCGACTATACGTACGTGATCCGGATTGAGTTCGGGGTCCAAAAGTCGGAAGAGGAGAACGAGTGTGCGTGGAGTGGTGTGATGTCCGTTCCTATGAGGATCTTGAAGAGTTGACAACTGGCATGTCCAAGTCGTGATGTACGACGACCAGGGAGACTCCCAATACGATAGGAAGCAATAGGGAGTAAACAATAAAGATTGGGGAGTAAACTTAAGATCAATTCTTGCAGGAGGAAAGATTGTGAAAGGTTGACTCGAGGTGGAGTTGTCCTCCAAGCCTGCCTCTTAGGATGCAAGCCTGAGTAGCTTAACAACCGCCTCATGCCCATTCTCTGCCGCCATATGCAGCGCTGTCTGTCCGTACCGGTCCTGAGCATTTGCGTAAACCTTGCCAGTATCCAGAAGCAGCTTAACAACCGCCTCATGCCCATTCTTTGCCGCTATGTGCAGCGCTGTCCGTCCATCCATATCCTTAGCACCTGCGTCAACCTTGCCAGTATCGAGAAGCAGCTTAACAACCGCCTTATGCCCATTCTTTCCCATCTAGCCTTCCCTTTTGGGATTTCTTCCTTCTTCAACTTCTTGTCTTTAGTCCAAGTTAGCGAAATGGTACAATCATCACACCGTCTAGCTACGCCGTGACATTTAGCTGTGACGAAGCTACTGCAAGTGTGTTGGCTCACCCAAGCACCACCAAGGAAGAGACCACTTATCCGATCGAGGAGAATCGAGGCTTCTACCATTGTACCAACCTTGGCCATGACTGGGCAGTCACGGGTTAATCCCGTGGCATCTGGACCGCACAGGCACCTGCAAAAGGAGAGTCAAGGGATGGAATAGTCTTGCTTCTTCGTAATGGAATACGTGATCTTGACAACAGTAGAAGGTTACCAGAATTTACAAAATTCCTATAAATTTGCCTATTCTCCCAGACCTCTATAGTGGCACGCTAGAAAAATGAAATAGAGAGAAAGGAGTTGAGGAAGACATAGAATACATTATATGTCTTGCGAGAAGCCAATAAACCAAACCAGTCCCAATACGCTGCCGATGGATATCATCCGTCCCTGGAGGTCACAACTAGACGGTCGGTAATTCGGTGGCAGCCAGAGTACGTTCTGGCCGTTGCAAGTAATCCAAGAACTATCCTGTTCCAAGCCATAGCCATGACTCTCTGGATTATCTAGTACAACTTGGCTTTCGGTAGTTTCTGTATCTATTTTAATACGTCCAACGTTGGTACGTAGGTAGCGATTAGTATCGTCAAACGATATATGGGTCATCGTAGTACTAGTAATAATCGTTTGGAGGCAGCTCCCCGACTCCGAATCCGGATCCCAGATCTTGATCGTGTCGTCCGATGAACCGGACGCAAGCCGCTGGCTATCAGGCGAGAATGCCACTGAGAGAACGGAGTAGCTATGGCCTTTTAGGGTCTGGAGGCAGCTCCCCGACGCCGGATCCCAGATCTTGATCGTTTTATCCCCCGAACCGGACGCAAGCCGCTGGCCATCAGGCGAGAATGCCACCGAGTCAACGGCGTTGTTATGGCCTCCTAGGGTCTGGAGGCAGCTCCCCGACTCCGGATCCCAGATCTTGATCGTTCAGTCCCCCGAACCGGACGCAAGCCGCTGGCCATCAGGCGAGAATGCCACTGAGCAAACGGAGTGGCTATGGCCTTCTAGGGTCTGGAGGCATGCATTCCAATCCAATTCTACAGCCGGCTTAGTTCGAATCCATTCAGGTTCTTCTGCCCTGAAATTACTCTTTATCAAGCTACCGCTTGGAGCAAATACAAGCGCTGATATGTATGCTTGAAGTGGAGCTTGCTCTATTATTGACTTATAAGACAGAGCAAACCGGTAAGCATCCCAAACAAGCTTTGATAACTGCGACTGATTATTACCTCCCTATGTCTTTAGTTAGACCAAGTTCCTAGTGCGGAGTTAGACTTGTACTTACTAGCAGGCCCTCGAGCTTTCTAATAGCAACAACGCCCGCAGGCATAGCTTGGAGTAGACTTAGAGCTTCCAGCCAGTAAAGGTACTTCGTCTTGAGGAATGTATAGGTAGCCTCATCCCATAAAAGATGCCGTTTTGTATTTGTGCCAGAAACCGAGTCACACAAGTGATCAACCCAGTAGACGCATGAGTACCGCACCGTCGCTAGCGGGTCTAGCTTCGGTACTTCGACCTTGTCGCTCGGAAATCCCGGTGCCCTTAAGTTGTATATATCGCGTCGCAATACTGTAGACATGGCATCAAGTGACTTCGAGAAGATGGTATAGTTCACATCTTCTTTCCCAGAAGGAAAAATCCACTTGAACGCCTCCTGAGAAGCTTGGTTGCCAGCTTTATTAGAGGCATTGCCAAGTAAAAAGTCCTTAGCTGACTGATGGACAAAATAGATGGTTCGTCCTCGTAGTGTTAGAAATGAACCACAAAGCCCTATAGTTGTTTCTAATGATTCGGAATCGTCGTAAGTGTTATCAAGCTCGTCGGCGAGAGTGGTTAGTTCTTCAAGGCTGATTGGCCGGCGAACAATTGTAACAATAGCAAGAAGGTGCTTGCAAAGATCGGATTCATCGAGCTGGCTCATATCGTCTCTCATCCGCGCATATAGAGCATCCAGTCCAGATGGAAACATGCGTAGCTTTTTTAGGGTAAACCCTTTCTGGACCTTCTCAAGCGCTTGACAGACTAACGCCACCCAAAGGAACGTATCTTGCGCGTTGGAGCGCATATAGAGCATCCAGTCCAGATGGAAACATGCGTAGCTTTTTTAGGGTAAACCCTTTCTGGACCTTCTCAAGCGCTTGACAGACTAACGCCACCCAAAGGAACGTATCTTGCGCGTTGGAGCACAGGTAGTCCCGAACGGTCTTTTTTGTCCTTGCATCATACTTCTTCAGCCCTGCTAGGTCATCCACTTTGTGCAGGATAAATGCATTGACAGCCRCTGCAACGGATTCCGCATTTAACTCCAAGGAGACCTTCACTTTATCTGCGGCTTTCTCCAACCGTTCCTCAATCTGCGGCCAATTACGGCTTGAGACGATCCACTTGACTCGAGATCCAGATGATGATTGCTGAGCAATTAAGTCGAGAAGCTGTGGCAGGTCTGTTGTAATGCACTCGTCAAGCGCGTCAATGACTAGGTAGGTCGTTCGGAGGCTTGGGTCTCGTAGGATGTTGGTGAAGATTCTCGACAGGGCGTCCCACGTATTTGCATCTTTGAAGAGACCTTCGCCCGCACGGTCATACTCACTCCGCACGTGTGAGAGGATAGATGGCTGCTGTTCGATAAGTAGATAGATTAGACCGCACAGTACGGCGGTTGCATTGTTGATGCGAGAGTCGGTAGCTTGGCAGAAGAAGTAGGCCACATTGCAGTGGCGCGCGTTGGCAGTATTGCCTTGATCCAGCTCATTGATGATGCCGCACAGCAACATAGTCTTCCCTTTGCCGGGGTCGCCCTTGATCCAGAGCAGTCGGTGCTGTGGGTCGTCACGCCATTGTTGAAAGTCAGCGTTACTGAGGACCCAACGATACGAGTCCGGCAAAAGACCGCCTTTGGTCCGTTCGATGCGGACTTTATCATCGCGAGGATYGGTAAGGCGCAAGTGCTTCAGGCATTGCTGGTCCTTCTCTGAGATTGCATGGCGTCCCGGTCAGTCTTGATGAAGACGTGGTGAGGAATCAGTGTACTGACCTTGCTTCTCACGTTCTTGATCAGTCACAGAGCAAGGAGCTGTTGGATGTTAGCACAAGCCTAWACCGTCACCACCCGTAATGGAAACCTACATCCATG